>CAWUFW010001130.1:600000-955000 GCA_963921515.1 Calotriton arnoldi | reverse complement strand
AGAAGCACAGAGCGGCCTGCGAGCGGCCCGTGAGCAGAGGAAGCTGAGTGGACTTGGCGGTGCAGGGCTTGAGATCGGAGCAAGACGGAGGGGGATTTAAAGTCCCGGATAGAGACGAAGCCGCTGATGGGCAGTGAGACCGCATGATGGTGAGAGCTCGGGGCGGTGGGTGACCTAATGAATGCCTAAATACTAACAACCATTGCGTGCTCAAAACAAGCGCTAGGGGGAAGAATTTACTTAATTTTGGTTGAGGTCAATCTCCTATGTGCAGATGTTCACAAAGTCACCGAGCAGGAAACAGAAGCAACAGTCGAGGCCCTTTCCATGGAGGTGAAAGACCTTCAGGCCTCGTGCGAGGGATAACAGATAAGACGAAGTTCCTTTATGATCGATTAGAGGACTCGGAGGTGAGGGCCAGCCACTGCAATTTATGCTTCATTGGATTCCCCGAAGGGAAGGAAGGGAACTTTCTTGGAGAAATGGATCCGATCAGTGGTTGAACCATCCCATTTGTCTGCATTCATTGTAATAGAGAGCGCACATCGGATGTTGGCGCCCCTGCCTCCGCCGGGAGCTCTGCCACAGACTATCATAGCAAAGGTGCTCAATTACAGGGACCACAACAGTATCCTGCAATGGGCCCGGACACATGGGGACCCTGCCTATGGGGAGGCACAGATCCGGATCTTCCTTGACTATACGCGCAAGGTGCAGGCCATGAGGTGCTCGTTCCTGGCTGTCAAGCAGCGACTACGCTTCTGGAACATCAAATACATGCTACTCTTTCTTGCTAAGCTCTGTGTGGCTCATGAGGGTCAGTCCAGATTTTTTACTAGCCTGGAGGATGTGTGGGCTTGGCTTGAGTCGGTGAGCCCGCGAGATGGGGTTGAGCGTCTAAGAGAACTGCTGACCCTCGGAGAGGTACAAGGGGCAGGCCTAGTGGTCCGTTGAACGGTGATGTTGGGGCATGAAGGCTGCCATGGACCCCCCCGCCCCCACGAGTGGAAGTGCAGGGAGATGGAAAGTTGGCTGTGGTAGGGGCGCACTCCCAAACAGACGTTTGGACAGCAGTGATTATGAGGATACCCAGTTGAAGGATGCTGCACCCTGATGATTGGGGGATATGGACGGAGAAGGGATCCTTAAACTCAGGGCCTTACTCAGTCAATAATTTTGTGGTGATCTAATTATGCCTTCGTTTTCTTCCCCAGGTGATTGCCTGCGATCTGACTCCTACTCTATGCAGGGGCTCAAGCTTTTACATGTGATTTTTTTACACAGAGGTGGCAGGAGCACTATGCTGAGCCACGCCTTCTCACCGGTTGTTTGTGTTTCTAATATTGAGATTACCTTGTTCCTTTCTTTTGTTACAGGTCACTAATAGCCACCTTTTATCAGGAACATCTTAGGGTTGTCGGGGGATCCGAGGGTGGAGAGAGCTGCAGGTCTTGGCTGGTGGATGGTTCGTACCTTCATAGGGTCCCTGGTGTGTTGTACTGTTTTCCTTAGTGCTATTGTAGTGTTGACCGACACGTTCAGTGGACCCTACACTGAGGGAGCAGGGGAGGAGTACTCAGTAGCATCTGGAATTAGGAAGCATCATTGGGGAATTCATATCGATGTTTACCCGGGGGAGGGTGGGATCTTTATTGGCTTTGTAGATAGTTTTGGTTAGTTTAGAGTTCACAGACACAACATACAAACATGCCTTGGGTATGGATGGGGCAGCGGAAGGCCGAGCCACAGGTACTTTTTGCGTGAGGGGGAGGTGGGATCCCCTATAAGTAGGGAAACTGGGTGGCATGAATACCTATGGCTGGTAGGTAAATATTCTTACTTGAAATATTAGGGGGCTGAGGCACTACGAAACGTGATGCAGGGTTCATACCTACCTTAGAAGCTGGGGTAGACAAAGACACAGAGAGGTGATGAGGAGGGTGAATTGTGTGAATGTGTGGAAAGAGGGGTAGGAATTATACTTACTGCTAGGAAACGAAAGACATGAGTAGTAGATTGGACGGATACTTAAAAGCTCAAACTGGCCAACAGGGTGACCGTGGTTGACCACCTGTCAGATCATGCTCCAGAGCTCTTAGCATATTAGTGGAGACGGGCAGTCCCGCCTATCCCCATGTGGCAACTGCGCCCGGAGGCGCTGCGGGATAATGTATTCCGAGCAGAGGTCCATGATGCCTTGGAGCGATACCTAGAGGGCAACTGTGGGTCCACAGGAACCAGGGCTAACAAGTGGGACCTCTAACGGTGGTGTTGCAAGTTGATTGTCTTTCTCAAGTATATGGCATCAAGCGACAGTTGGAGAGGGAGCTTAAAGACCAGGAGGATGGCCTGGCCGGCGTCCAGTGGGGATTATGGAGATCCTTTGGTGCAGGGCAGATTGTTAGAGGCCCGGCGAGTGGTAGGAGAGACCTGGGACAGACTTGATAATTTTACATTGAAGGAATATAGGCAACTGTTGCACAGGGAGGGAGACCGGCCTTGCCTACTCCACAGGTATAGACCGAATTCCCCGATTTTATCACTGCACCTGGAGAATGGCAGACTTGCCACGACTCAAACCGCGATTAACAATGAGCTGAACAATACTTCGGCTGAGTGTATAGACAGCGGGCGACCATGATAGGTCCGCAGCACAGGAGTTCCTGAAGGGGTTGGATTTGCATGTATTGGGGCTCACACAGTTGGAGGTGTAAGACCTGGCCCTGGCCAGGGATGAGATCCAGGAGGTGATTAAGGCTCTGCTGAAATGCAAAGCCCCAGGCCCTGATGGGCTCCCTCCGTCGTTTTATGTTACTTAAGCGGCTGCTTATGGTTTATAACGAGGTGTGCAAGAGCAGCACCCTTCCACAGACCATGCAGGAAACTCTCATTATCCTGCTCCCTAACCCGGGACGCGACCTAGAGAAATTAGGATCCTACCTAGGATTTTATCTAACAAACTGCGATGGGTAGTAGTAGTAAAAATACTTTATTCGGTTGTCCAAGAGCCATCAAAGTGTACATAAAAACAATAATATAAATATATGACATAAATAAAACACTTGCAATTCAAAAAAGAAGTTATACTTGTGTTGTACAGTTATAATACTCATTATAGGTACAACTACCTCCCCAGAAATAAGAACATCATATTGTAATAGCATTAGTTAAAAATAAAAGATAAGAAATGATCTAATCAAAAAAGTGCCAGTGCTGCATACATTGTAAAACTATGTATGAAAGTGCAGAGTGCGTATCACATTCTAAACTCTGTAGGTGTTCTGTATGAGTGAAAAGCGTTACACAAAAACCAGGGTAGTACTCGTGGACATTAGTAATCATGAGGTAATTCGCAGTAAAATCTTACTGCTCTTATACCAAATATTTGCTAAAAAGTGGTTGACTGTTAATACAATTAAGGGAGTGGTGTCACTTTTCAGAATTCTATGGGCTACTAAATATCTGGTTAGCCCCAGGTTCAGGCAAATCGGTTGTTACCACTTTCAACGGGAGCCCAAGTGCCCTTTTGAAAAGAACAAAACATGCACCTTGGTTTCGAGGTATAAACCGCAGGCTGGACACAGGCTCGAAGCCAATTCTTTTCTCAGTTTACTTGCGAAAGATCTCAGTGGGAGAATGCCCAGCCTGAAGCGCATCTACAAGCTCTTAGCTAAAGGCGGGGAAATTGCATCCAAGAATGACTCATAACACAGGGTAATCTTAAATCCAGATATTTGTTTGTCAGGTGACCCTTGTCCCCAGTGTCTACATAATGCTGGTGAATGTGCGCCCAAAAGCAAGTCTTTAAATCACCTAGCTCAGCTTTGCATATGGAGTTCGCTTCATCCCACAGTCTCAACATGCCCAGCTTATGGAACTAATCATGGACAAATTTTAGCCAGGGTTCCTGCATAGCATTGGTGGTATTTACTAAATCCTTGAGGGAATCTCTATAATCAATAAGCTCTGGTGTAGACCAGAGACAGACCCAGTATACTAGGGGCTTGAATAAAGCCAGATCCGCTATTCTGTTTAGAGCAAGGTCGGAAAAAGAGTGGAATAAGGGGGGTGCTGGTCGGAAGAGAGACCAGCCACCGTGCAAAGTTGTTCTCTGCAGATGGCAGATTTTGGGTGTCAGCGCACCCCCATGCCTCAGCACCAAAAAGCGCATCACTTTGAGCTTTAGCCCTGTAAACCTTCAGTGCCGGCGATAACGAGCGAAAGCTCGTCTTTGTATACAACTTTAAAATGGCACTGGATCTGTGTTCTATTGGCAACGTACTCTTATTAGTTTGGGCTACCCATTTAAATGTATCTGTCAGTGTGACCCCCAAGTAGTCAAAACAATGTACTCTGTTGAGTACTTCACTACCAGCTCTAATAACAGAGTTCTTGGAAGCACCCCTTCCAAACACCATATACTTGGTTGAGCTCTAAGCCCCTGTACGTGCAGAAATCAAAACATTTGTTAATCAGGAGCTGGAGCCTCATTGGTGTTTTTGAAATGAGGAGCGAATCATCTGCGAAAAAAAGAATGGAAACCTTTCTATTGTTCAAAGTGGGTGAGTCATTCCTACAATCCAGGAGTGCTTTCACTATGTCATTCATATAAAGAGTGAATGACTTCGGGGCAAGAACGCACCCTTGTCGCACTCCATGCATGATAGGGATGCGATCCGTTAGTTCACCTTTACTTCCCTCCTGAACTTGAGCGTAGTTCTTGGTGTAAAGCTTTACAATAAGTTGAAGCAGATTCCCTGGAACGCCCATATTTGCCAAAACTCCCCACAGATTGCGATGTGGAATGAGATTGAATACAGCTCCAAGATAGAAAAAAGCTACCTAGAGCTTTTGTCTTGATAATAGCACATATTTCCAGTAGAGGGGTGGCAAATCTGAAGACCTGTTCAGAGGTGCTTGTCTTTGGGCAGAATCCAGATTGGAGAGGAGACAAGATTTGCTCTTCTTCCACCCATTCTAATAATTTATCTAGAACTTGTCTCGCAAAGATCTTTTGTAAATTGTCTATGAGGCTTATTGGCCTATAGTTAGAGGGAGCGCAGGCATCGCCCTTTTTGTAAATCGGGATTATTTCCACCCCTCTCCAAGAATCAGGAATTTCCCCACCAACCAAAATGGCGTTTGATAGTAAATTTATATAGCTTGTCCAGACTTGCGGCTCTGTTTTGTACAAATCAACAGGGATTTTGTCAGGCCCTGGGGCCTTAGCTGATTTTAACAGGACAATGGATCTGGCGGTGACTTCAAGTGTAAAAACAATTCTATCATCTTTCTCTGTATCATTATAAGGGTATCCTCACTGGATACTACCTGATCGAAGTTAGATCGCTGGGATTTGTTGCAGCATATAACATAGTAAAATGGGTAACCCAACCTTCAGGTTGAATATGGTGGCGAAAAGTTTTCGTGCCCTCTGTGCAAGCCAGCGCTACAAAACGCGAAAAGGACCGATTGTTTTTCATTTTAGCAGCTGCAGGCATGTCTTACTAGATGTCATCCCAATTCCCTCTAGCTTTGCTCATAACAGAGTTGTATTTGCTCCTTGCTTCTATAATCATAGCTCGATTACACCCCTTAACGGCTTACCTTGGAGATTGTTTAGCAATTTTGCACTCGTCATTGTACCATTCAACCACCTTGCCCTGGTGAGGTTTCTTGTGACCAATCTCCCGGTAAAAAATACCCTGCTACTTGTGAAAGAACTGGCTATGGATGTTTAATATAGGGATGGCTGAGCTAGGAAGGCCTACATAGTTAGATAAAGACCACGAACAAACCATAAATCTCTGAGTACAGTTTCTGGTTTGAAGTCACATTCGGCCAGGAGACATATCGACGATTATTAGCTAAAATGGGTTCAGGTACTATAGTGTGTAAAACATTCTTCGTCCTTCTCAAAGCTTCCCCACTTAAAGTTAAAATCAAAGAATTGTGAGCACTATCCAAGTGGGGGTCCACTCTCGCATCACCCAACATCGGCCATAGTCCAACGTCTAAAAGGACGTAATCGATGACACTAGAGTGAAGGCTTCTTTTGAATGTAGCTGCCCTATCAGGGTCAGAAATGGTTTGCCCATTACATGCTCTTAACCCTCTAACAACTGTCATGGAAGCTAATTTTAGCGCAGTAGCAGGAAAGTTACACCGGTGTTTCCTTGTCCGAAGGAGGATATTCCACAATTCATCCTCTGAATCTATTAACTCGTTAATGTAAGAGGAGGGTTCAAAGGCTGTGTTAAACTCTCCTGCAATTATTATCTTTGTGTTGGGATGAAGAGACTTGATTAACTCATCCAAAAATAAGATGGGGACTCACTGCTAACAGAGCCAAATCTAATATATACATTTATTAAAAACCAGTCGAGTGCCTGAGGAAAGTGTGACTGTAATCCCCATAATATCTGGGCAGTCAACCTCTACTAAAGTGGGTGAACCAGGGAAATCGTTTTCAATCGGGATCAGAAGCCCCCCACTTGCCCTCCCCGGTTTCTCTGGAGGTTTAGTTTCCACACTATATGAGGTGAAACCATTTAAGTACACCTTCTCCGCGGCCCGTACACCTTCTCCGCGGCCCATAAACCTTCTCCGTGGCTCGTGCGATGGGTAATTGGTCAGCTTGTACACAAAGAGCAATGTGGTTTTATACCCCAGAAAAGCACCCTTCTGAACATCTGCAGGCTCACGCACATCATGCATTCAGTGCAGAACTCCCGGACAGAGGTGGCAGTGGTAGGATTGGACATAGAGAAGGCATTTGACACAGTTAATTGGAGATACCTGCGGGCGGTGCTGTCTCCTGTCGGTTTGTGGGAGCAGATGCTCAAATGGATAGCCTTGCTGTATCCTAAACCCTCAGCCAGGGTTCGCTCCAGACAGCTTGTCAACGACAAGTTCGAGATATAGTGGGGGACCAGACAGGGTTTCCCCCTATTGCCCCTGCTGTTTGCGCTGGCTATGGGGCCGCTGGTGCAGCATCTGCAGATCGTGATGCTGGACTGGAGATGTAGGTGGGAGACACCAACCATATAGTGTCCCTTTATGCATGTGTTGCCTTGGTGTATCTGAGGAACCCGATGCAAGCAGTGCCACTTCTGCTGGATGCACTGTGCACCTTTGAGAAATTGTCAGGCCTTAGCGTGAATGTGGACAAGTCCCTAGTCTTACCTGTTGCGGCCTGGACAGGGGATATTAGAGGCCCACTCCCAGACATGGGCCTACGTTGGGAAACAGAAAGCTTTCATGACCTTGGTATACAAGTGGCACATACTGCAGAGAAGCAGTATGGCTATAATATGGGCAGCATTATGATGAGCCTAGAGGCCTTAGTAGCTTTCTGGCGTAAATTATCGTTATCGGTTGCAAAGATGGTGTACGTCTTATCCTCGACATCCCCCGACGCAGCCACATCACACCCCACCTGAGAGACCTGCACTGGCTCCCTGTCAACAAGAGGATAACCTTCAAGCTCCTCACCCACGCACACAAAGCACTCCACAACTCCGGACCAGCCTACCTCAACAGACGACTCAGCTTCTACACCCCCACCCGCCAGCTCCGCTCGACCAGCCTCGCCCTCGCCACAGTCCCCCGCATCCGGAAACGACCGCCGGCGGCAGATCCTTCTCCCACCTCGCCGCCAAGACCTGGAACACCCTCCCCACCAACCTCCGACAGACCCAAGACCTACTGGCCTTCAGAAGACTCCTCAAGACCTGGCTCTTCGATCAGTAGCAGCACCACCCCCCTCTTCCCCCAGCGCCTTGAGACCCTCGCGGGTATGTAGTGCGCTTTATAAGTGACATGATTGATTGATTGATTGACTCCTCTCCGGGCTCGGTATCAGATGTAGCAGACAGTGCCACACCATGCCCTCTATATGTATATCCGTCACCTCCCTGAACCGGCGGGTAACCACGCTCCAGTAAGCTGTCAGGACTGGGCAGCCCCATGACATATGTAGAAAATGCGCTTCAGCCCAACGGACTACATCCTCATCGGAGACCTGAACTTCCACCTCG
This sequence comes from Calotriton arnoldi, assembly GCA_963921515.1. Lineage (NCBI taxonomy): Eukaryota > Metazoa > Chordata > Amphibia > Caudata > Salamandridae > Calotriton > Calotriton arnoldi. The sequence continues at coordinate 946,961 of CAWUFW010001130.1, read as the reverse complement.
ACAACCGCAGTGACCCCGACTCCACCGCCCTCCTCGACAACCTCGACAACCTCAGACTGAAGCAGCTCGTCACCACCCCCACCCACAGAGCTGGACACACCCTCGACCCCATCTTCGCAGGAGGGACAAACATCCACTTCAGCCACACCACTCAGCCCCTCTGGACGGACCACCACTGCGTACACTTCACCTTCAACACCACCACCGCACCCAAACCCGCCCCACGCCCGCCACGAAGGAACTGGAGCAAGATCACAGAAGAACACCTCAACTCCACCCTCCTCCACGACCCCCCCTCCGCCACGACCGACGCCAACTCCGCAGCCAAAGAACTTCACCGCTGGATCTCCAGCTGCGCAGACAAGCTCGCACCCCTCCGCCACCCCAGCAAACAACACCCCCTGCGGGCCGCTTGGTTCACCACCGACCTCCAAGAAGCCAGGCGCTCCTGTAGACGCCTGGAGAAAAACTGGCGGAACAGGAAAACCACTGAAGACCTCAACAACTACAGGAACGCCCTGAACGAATACCACCAGCGCATAAGAACCACCAATTGAACCTTCATCAAGAAAAAAATCCACACCAACTCCAGCAACGCTAAAGAACTCTTCAACGTCCTACAGCAACTCACCAAACCCCCCAGCGAAGCGAACAGACTCCGGACACCATCCCCCCCCCCACCACCACCACTGACAACCAGTCGACCATCACCACCTGGAACCCTGCCACCACGGAAGACACCACCACGACCATGAAGAACACCCACTCTGGAGCCTCTCGGACCTCTGCCCACCACACATATACCACAGAGCCGCCGCCATAGCACCCAAACTAGGCCGGACCATCAACACCTCCTTCGAATCCGGCGTCTTCCCCGACGACTGGAAGCGAGCAGAGGTCAAACCCCTCCTCAAGAAGCCCTCAGCCGACCCGACGGACCTGAAAAACTACCGGCCCATCTCTCTTCTCCCCTTCGCCGCCAAAGTCACCGAGAGATTCGTAAACGCCCAGCTGACCACCTTCATCGAAGAGAACGCCATACTAGACCCCTCCCAGTCCGGATTCCGCAGCGACCACAGCACCGAGACCACTCTCCTCGCCGCCAACGACGACATCTGCATGCTACTCGACCAGGGCCACACGGCGGCCCTCATCCTACTAGACCTCTCCGCAGCCTTCGACACCGTCTCACATCGCACTCTCGCAGCCAGACTCCACGACGCCGGGATACGAGGAACCGCCCTGAACTGGATCCGATCCTTTCTCTCCGGCAGAACCCAGAGGGTCGGACTCCCACCCTTCACAGAAACCAACTGCGGAGTACCCCAAGGATCCTCACTCAGCCCCACGCTCTTCAACATCTACATGGCCCCCCTCGTCGCCATCGTCGGACAGCATGGGCTCAACATTGTATCTTACGCCGACGACACCCAGCTTATCCTCTCCCTCACGAAGAACCCCGAAGACACCAGACTCTGCTTCCAGGAAGGGATGAAGGACGTCGCAGCCTGGATGAACAACAGCTGCCTGAAGCTAAACTCAGAGAAGACAGAGGTCCTCAGACCCTCCACCACCGCTTGGGACAACACCTAATGGCCCTCCGCCCTCGGGAGCCCACCCACCCCATCAGACCACGCACGGAACCTCGGCATCATCTTCGACTCCTCCCTCACCATGACCCGCCAGATCAACTACTTCGCCTCCACCAGCTTCAACTGCCTCCGCATCCTCCGCAAGACTTTCAAATGGATCCCCCCCCCCCGAATGCAGAAAAACCGTCACCCACGCACTCATAACAAGCAGACTGGACTACGGCAACGCTCTCTACGCCAGAATCAACAGAACTCTCCTGCACAAGCTCCAAACCATCCAGAACACCGCTGCCAGACTCGTCCTCGGAACCCCACGGCACGAACACATGACTCAACACCTACGAGACCTCCATTGGCTCCCCGTCGAGAAGAGAGTAACCTTCAAACTACTCCCCCACGCCTACAAATCTCTCCACAACATCAGACCCAAATACCTCAACGAGAGAGTCTCCTTCCACGTACCCAAAAGGAACCTCCGCTCCGCCGACCTCGCCCTGGCAGAAACCCCACGCATTTGCAGAAACAGAGCAGGCGGAAGAGCCTTCTCCTACGTCGCAGCCAAGGCCTGGAACGAGCTCCCTGTCAGCATCAGACGCTCCCCTACCCTACACACCTTCAGGAAGAACCTCAAGACCTGGCTCTTCGACTGAACCAGAGCTGCACCATCCCTCCCCTCCCTCCCTCCCCCCTCCCAGCGCCTTGAGACCCTCACGGGTGAGTAGCGCGCTTTATAAAACCCCGATTGATTGATTGATATAATGAGGTTTACTGCACATGGCATTAGAGCTAAAAAGAGAGGAGGTAACGTGCATAAATTCTATGTTTGGGTTTCATGTAGTGCCTTGCTATGTGGTTCTTAATTACTACCTGGATTTTCTTTTACTGTGATACCTACTGTTCTGTTCTTAGTTTGAGATAGTTATTTTTTATTTGTGTATTGGTGAACTTTGATTCCCAAACCATCTTAAGGTGGAGTTGGGAATGTTTCAGCTCAAAGACGCTGCAAATGAAAGGACTAAAATCTACACAACTATGCTTCTTGACTTTGTACGGTTTTCCCAACAAGGAAGCAGAGCCCCCTGTACACATAATGCCATCAGTAAAGATTTCCATTTCACTCCAAACTTTGCCAGAATAAGTTCAACTTTCATCAGCGTATATGCTTTTTTCCCATTGTAAATGAAAATAAAAAAACTGTGAAATAGATATGGTCCCAAATGTGTCACTCACAAACCATCAGAAGCTGTGTCTAATCCTCAAAGTGCAATAGTGAAAGGTTTCAACAGCAAATTAAACTTATTTTGTAGAAATAAATCTACATAGGTCCAGAGCAGCGACTGAGGACCTTACTCCATGGAGGTTTAGCATTAGCGTTAACCGCCTTGCACACATGGATTAAAAATGGAAGGTAAACAGGAAGTGGCAGTCTATGTAGCAAGATCCAACTAATGCGATATTGACTAGGAGGCATCAACTGCTGTAATTGGTAAAACACGAAATAAGTAATTTAGTATATGGCAAGTCTGGCTGTTATAACTGTCTCATCACACCAAAAGTCCCCCCCGGGTTGGCAAGTTTTTTTTGATCAAAGTGGTTCCTACATCCACGGCCGCATGACACACATGTTGACACATTTTTTATTTAGCAATGGCAGTGCCCATATTTGGGCTTTGTCTCCTAGCACTTGATGAACATTTCAGCAATTCTTCCATCTGGGACCGCCTTCCTGTGCTTGGTGGTCCAGAGCAAAAAGGAAATGCAGGAGGATTTGATGTCAGGAGGTTGCCCTGTACATAGTAGTCCTTCCATCAGCATTCAGGCCACCAGCTGGCAGAGTTCTGCTGTCGGGGAAAACAATATCCTCAACCTGTAAGGGATGAGTGAGGTGAGCAAGTGGGACAGTCATCAAGATTAGCCCATGCTTCCTTGTTTCACAGTGGACTGCCCTGCTGCTACAGATGATTGCCTTGTTCTCTAGAGACGTGCCCTGTTGTTTGAGGCATGCCTTGTTCTTCAGAGGGCTGCCCTGCTTGCTAAGGCCTGCCTTATTGCTTGAAAGAGAGAGGATATTTCCTTGAACTCAGGATTACCAGAGTGACTGTAAGGGTCAGGTGGCTGACCTCCTATTGTGAGCTCCAGAGAGACAACCAGCTTCAGGGGGGCTCCCTGCAACTGCCCAGCTCACCTGCTGCAACTGGCCCTACCTGAGCCCTGCTGGCCTCTGCTGAAGTGAGGTTTTTTTCCACAAGTTGTGCCTCCCCAGGTCCTGGACACTTGGCTGGCAATAGTTGAGCTCCTCTTGTGAAATGCTGAAGTTTTAAACTCAGCGCACATGACTTTGAGAAGGTAATCTTATTCAGCGGAACTAACCTGGTCCCTGTATCCAGCCTGCCCTCCATCATGGTCGGCCTGAACGTATGACTTTGCCCCAGTCTAGTGACCAGATACCCATAATTAGAGCTTTCTGCTTCTCAGTGCTATTTTTACTTAAACCTTAAAAAATTGCCTATCTCCAATTCTACTGTTTTGATTTTTGTAATTTTGGTCGCATTTTATTTATTAAATTTTACTCTATTTTGTAAATAAGTGCAGGTTTTTTTCTGTTGTGTTTTCACTTTATTATTGTTTTGGGCTGCATGAATACTAAACACACTGTCTCTATATTAAGCCTGACTGCTTTTGTGCCAAGCTACCAGAGAGTTAGGCACAAGTTAATTTATTGACGTTTGTGGTTCACCCTTACCAGGAGTGTGGTTGTTGCTTGAGAAGGGGTTTTACCCCACTCAATCAAAAACCCATTTCTTATAGTATCCATCATTCAGTAACCCCCTACTACCCCAGACCTCTAGAAGAGGCTTAACAATCGGATTGTTAAAGAATGAAAGCACTTAGAAACATGCTATTAAAAAAACATTGACCAGACCTCCAGTTGGCAATTTACTGTCATTAGTAGATACCACCACTCCACTAGATGCGGCCCTGTGTGTAGGTTTTAGTAAAAGAACTATAAGATTTCTAATCCCAGCTTCTCCTTTAAAAAAAAATAAAAGTATTATGTAATAAGCACTACATTAAAATCTTCACAGGTTTCCCAACAGTGCATTTGTCCATAAGGGCAATCTCTGGGCATTTTCATCAGAACCTACTCCACCATAACTCCAGTGCTGTAGGCAATGTGGAACCAGGAAATATTATTATTATTCTGGAATACTGTGCGCTTATGGTCAATCATATCTTCAACACAAGTCTGCTACCCTTTGTTTTAGCATTGCACAGCAGGGGGAAAGGGTGTGAGGATACTACCACAGACATTTGAAGCGTATTTCTTGCTCTCCTGTGACTGGAAGGTGGAGATGGAGGCACTGTATACACTCAACGCTGAACAAAATATAAAACACACTAAAAATAACTTTTGCGGTCTACTCTGCGGAAAGAATTAGTGCAGATGGATGCCATGAGTGTAGCGTGGTCACAAACTTAATAGCTGACGATGCAGACAAACAGGACGTGAAATATGCCTTCTGTATGAGATGCTTGCAAAATGAGATGAACAGTGTGTGTATTGGAGACATATGCTTTACAAATGTGAAAAACCTGACGTGAAGGAAACAGATACATAAAGCTTAGTATATGAGATGCCTTCAAAAACAAGATAAAGTGTGTGTGTGTGTGTGTGTGTGTGTAACGTGTTCGCAAAAACGAGATACAGTGTATGTGTGTGACAGGTCATACAAACGCATAAAGCGTGCTGTATGCGACACAGAGTAGCCTACGCCGGGAGATGCTTTAAACAATGAGAAATGTCTCACCGGCTTGTGAGATGCTCACAGAAATTCAGTATAGAGAAATATGCTAAATGAGATGTGTGGGTGATGCTTGGTTCTTAAACAAATCTAAGGTCTACTTTGGAGCCAGTACAGGCTTTAATTTATACAACCATTTGATGTTTCTTGGTGTCAGAGAGTTATTTTTTCTTGAAAGACACTCTAAGGTTGTTACCAGTACTGAAAAAGGTTTCCACTAGGTACAGTCTGAATGTGTCTTATTAAAAAAATATTTTTCCTCGGGGCGTTGCCTGGCGTCTGCCAAGATGGCAGCTTAGGGAGAGAGCTCCGCCGAGGCCGCAACGAAAGCCCATGATATCCGGTATTTCTCCTGGAAGTTGCAGCGATATAGCACCTGCAGGGCAGCGGCAAGCCAAGCGCTGCGGTTTGCGGTCTATGGCAGGGAGCTGCACCCTGTACTGGCGGAGTTAGACGATTGCGAAGCTGGAGGAGCGCGTGAAGGCCTCCGGAGCGGCTGGGCAGTGCTCGAGTAGCACGTAGCCGGATGCCCGAACATCCTGGTGCGCACGATAGCGGCGCCGTCGAGTGTGTCCTGGGGGTGCTCGATCTGGGCCCCGAAGACCCTGTGCCGCGCTGCCGTACCCGCCCGGTAAGGATTGAGGCGCCGGGCGGTGTCGGGTGGCTGCGGGACTACTGCATGCCCTGTGAAAGCAGCGGCCCCCTGTGACGGCCTTCGGCGAGTGGAGCGGACCCCCGCGGACGGATTGCGGTCCCCGGCGGCGCATGAGATAGCTGCGAGGGGCGCCCCGGTATGGTGACTGTTTGGGGATGCCCCTCGCTGCTGGAATTTCATCCTAGCGTGACCTGGGCCCGGGAGGAGAGACGGTCCGCTGGTGTGCAGCCACACCCGCCCGGTGGGAGCGAGGCACTGGGCGGCATTTGCAGTGCAACTGGTGGCCAAATTGCATTGAACTCGAGCGGGTGGAGCGGGGGAGCCTCCCAGCACTGATTGCGGATCCCGCTACCGCTCGGAATATTAGCGGAGGACGGCCCAATTGCTGAGTGGCGTCCTTCGCCACTAATACAATAATTGGCCGGGCCCGCGTGTGGGAGTGAGCAGTCGGTGGGGCGGCGATCCCATTCAGCGGCCTACAGGTTAGCAATTGGCGGCTATGCCTTGGGCCCCCTCATGCAAGACTGGCCATACTGCTTCGCTTCCGGTGGGATTCCCCCGCTCCACTTTGACTCCATTGCTCTCCGGCCTCCACCCCTGAGTGGTGGCTAGTGTGATCTGCGGGGCGGTGGCCCCATGTAAGGGATTACGCACCAGTGTGTGACTTGCGGCCGCCATACCCCGCGCTACTCCTGGGACGGCTTGGCCGATATTGGCATCAGCTGGGACCCACCTGCGTAACCGAGCCATGTGGTGCCCCTGCGTTCGCGCCCCGGCTGCCTCCTTCAGAATGAAGCTGAAAGGGGCCCCACAGGTACAGTCGAACAAGTTGGACAAGTACGCGATCCCGAAACAGGCATCAGTGGCGGAGAGCGCTGCAGGGGGTCAGGATGAAGCCCAGGAACCGTCTCTCAGCTCAATAATGGCGGCCATTCAGGCTTTGGGGACAACGCTTGAAACAAAGATTGATAAAGTTTCAATTGAAATGAATCTACTCAGAGTGGACATGAACAAGACCTCGGAGCGCGTTACAGTGGCAGAGACGAATATAGCTGAGCTCCAGTGTACCACACGTAAACTAGAGGAGAAAGTCCAACAACTGGTTCATCAACACCGCCAAGTGTCCCTGAAGCTGGAGGACCAGGAAGGGCGGGCGCGCCGGAACAACATCCGTGTGGTGGGGGTTCCGGAGGGGGCAGAAGGCCCCAGTATGGACCTCTTTCTGGAAGACTTAATAATGAACCATCTCAAGCCCAAGCGGCTCTCCACCTTATTTACGGTGGAGAGGGCTCATAGGGCCCCGGTCCCTCCACCAAAACCTGGGGCCCCTCCCAGAACAATCATTGCCAGGGTCCTCAATTATAGGGATCGGGACGCCATTTTACAGGCTGCTCGACTACATGGTGACCTCACGTATGAGAACACGACTGTGAGATTTTTCCCTGACTTTACGTTAAAGGTGCAGCAGGAGCGCCGCACCTTTGACGGAGTGAAGCGAGCCCTGAGGGAAAGGGGCATCAAATATATGATGTTCTTTCCGGCAAAACTCAAAAGCATTGCTAATGGAAAGTCCTGGTTCTTCACAACTCCATCGGCGGTGCAGGATTGGTTGGACGAGGGGCACCCACGTAAAGACAATCATCGTATGGCGGATGACTGGAAAGATACCCGTGAGCGCTCACCGGGCTCCTCGAGTGGGCGTGAAGGAATGGACACTCGAGATCAGAGATCCCGGCGGTCCAGATCGATGAGCCCGGCGACTTTTGAGACCTCCAGAAAGTGACCCTACCGCCATGACCACCTGGTCTTTGGGACTCATTGACGTAACATGTAATGTATATTGCCTGAATGAGTGAGTCAGTGATTGCACTTTCCATGATGGTTGATACTGTAAACTGACCAATGCATTCCAACGATACTCTTCTGGACCTGGGCTGGGTTTGGGCCTCCCGGAGTCTTGTGAAGGCGACGCTCGGAAGCCCCTTTGTTAGTTGTTCTTTGGGCGGCAGGCACTCTGCTAGTTGGGGATGTGGGTAGTTTCAAACCTACGTAGCATGGTAGCAGGGAGGTATTTCATGGGGTTCTGTTCTGTTTGGTTGTGTTCTACTTGCTTCAGAACAGTAATACCATTTGCACTGACCTGGGTCGTAGGACGCAAGGTAATACACAAATTCCTGGGGCTGGCTGCACGCAGGAAGGGTAGGGGGAGTGATGAGTCGACGGTTTTTTCCTCTCAGATGGCCTCGCATCATACTAAGCACCTGAAGGTGCTCTCATGGAACGTGAATGGTCTGGGGGATAAAATTAAAAGAACTATGGTCCTACAATACCTACGTAGACATTCCCCAGATGTAGTGCTCCTACAGGAGACTCACCTGAAGGGGAATAACTATCTTGCTCTCAACAGGTTTGGGTACACGGTTGCACTCCACGCTGGGTTCACAACTGGTTCCAGGGGGACTGCGATCTTGATCAAAAACTCAGTGCCTTTGGTGATAGTTTGTTCCTGGACTGATCGAATGGGGCCCTATGCAGCGTTATCAGGGACATGGGAGGGTATCACCATTAACGTTTGCTCAGTATATATCCCTCCTAAACTGCATGGGATAACTTTCCCAGACCTCAGCGATCTCCTACTAGATATGCCAGTGGGCACTCTTATCCTGGGACGGGGATATGAACGAGACTATGGAGCTGGCCCTAGATCGTGATACTCTCTCCCGCAGGGCCGGGGGGGGCGCAACCGTTAAAGGTCTTTGCGACTGCGCTGGGGTTGGTGGACCTATGGAGACTGCACAATCCCCCGGCTAGGCAATATACTCATATCTCCGCGGCGCATGGCAGTGGGTCACGTTTAGATTATATTTTCACACATGATGCCTCGACTGGCCTTTTTCAGGCATGTTGTCACAGGGCCCGTGGAATTTCTGACCACTCCCCGGTGGAAGTACTCATACAAGGCCCGGTGAGGGATTGGACTCTACCTCCACGTTTAGACCCCTTCCTATTTAAAGATCAGGAGTTTAGGGAACAGTTTGAGGAACGTACTGCACTTTATTTTGAAGAAAATGTGGGATCGGTGCGCTCTCATTGCATACTATGGGAGGCATATAAGACAGTAGCCAGGGATCACGTACAGGCGGCGGCTGGGGCTAGGCGTAAGGAAAAGAGGGCGAACTGCGACAGTCTGGAACAGGAGATTGCAACACTTGACTCAGCGCTGGGATTGTCTCAGGGGGGAGAGGCCGGACGCCTATACACACTTAGACTCAAACAGAAAGAACTCGGGGATTTTGAGGAGAATACAGCCCGCACTTATGCCATAGCCACGCAGTGACGTATTTATGATCTTGGCGATAAGGTGAATAAACTTATTGCGTGGTTGGAAAGGAGAGACAGAGTTCGTAATTGGGTCTCCGAGCTTAGGACTTCGGAGGGTGTTGTACAGGGGGCAGGCTCAGTTATAGCTGAAGTGTTCGCCAAATATTACAAAGGGATCTACCAATCCCAGACGGGCAGGGGTGAAGAGGATTGTGCGGAGTTCCTGAAAGATGTAGTATTACCGACGCTTACTGATGGGGACCGGGAGGCGACTGACGCAGACTTTACTGTAGAAGAAATCGAGGGTGCCATGCGGGACCTCCAGTCCGGGAAAGCTGCGGGTCCCAACGGGCTCCCCTGCGGAAATGTATAAGTGCGTGGCAGGCCAATTGGCGCCCCACATGCTCAATATGTTCAGAGAGGCGAGGGCAAAGGGCCACTTACCCCCGGATTTGAGGACGGCCACCATAGTTGTCATCCCTAAGAAGGGCAAACCACAGGACCTCTGTAGTTCGTATCGCCCAATGTCGCTCCTGAACTTTGAGGCCAAGGTACTCGCAAAAGTGATCGCTAACTGACTCCACTGATACTCCCTGATTCATCCGGACCAATCCGGATTCATGCCCCATAGACGCACCAGATTGAATCTCCGTAGACTGTATGTCGTTATGCACGTGGCGCGACAGCAACCTGACGTCCCGGCAGCACTCCTGTCACTCAATGCCCACATGGCATTCGACAGTATCGAATGGCCATACCTGTTTGCCGTTCTTACTAAGTTTGGATTTGGCCCGGGTTTCCGAAGCTGGATTGAGCTTTTGTATGCTGCCCCGTTGGCACGTGTCCGGGTTAACGGGACGGTTTCCAGAATTTTTCGGCTTTATAGGGGCACGATACAGGGTTGCCCGCTCTCGCTGGTGCTCTTTGCGTTGGCTCTTGAACCACTGGCCTCATGGGTACGAGCGGACCCGGTAGTGAGAGGCATCGATGTGGGGGGGAAGGGGGATGAACGCATCTCCCTGTATGCGGACGATATCCTGTTGTATGCCCATAGACCCAGGCAGACCTTCCATAGGCTTATTCATATTATACGATCGTTTGGGCAATACTCTGGATATCGTATAAACTGGGATAAGTCCCTGGTATTCACCTTGGCGGGGGAGCCTCCGGCCCTGACGTCGGCGTGCAAGGGGCTAGTCCATAAAGATCTATTTAAATACTTGGGCATTTGGATTTCCAAAACGAAAGAGGAATTTATGCAGCTGAACGTACACTCACAGCTAGAACGGTTGAAAGGGGATGTTGTTCAATGGCGGCGCCTGCCGGTCTCCCTTATGGGAAGAGCGGTTCTATTCAAGATGATGGCCCTACCGCGTCTACTATATGCCATACAAAACACTCCATTCCAGATCCCGGAAGCTTTCTTTCGTGGGGTTGAGTCCGAGCAGCGTACACTGATATGGGAGGGAGGCTGCCCTAGGATCGCTTTGAAGAAATTGCAGAAGAGGGTATATGAAGGAGGACTAGCGGTGCCGGACATAAAGTACTACTGGGCAGCCCAGCTGGTTAACGTTAATGGGTGGGTATTCTCACCACTTGAGGAACCGGCCTACCGGGTTGGCCATCATGCAATGATCAGGGGTAGCTTTCTCTCGGTCATGTACGGGGGGAGAGGGGCGCTTTCGTCCCTCCCGACCCACGCACAGACCGTGGTTATGGCCTGGCGAAAGGCGACTAAAATGATTGGATGGGAAGCCCGGTTGACTGAGCAAACCCCCCTCTGGCAGGGAGATCTTCTGAGTGTGGTCAGGCACTTGAAGGGGTTCCAGGGATGGAGCAACATTGGCATTGACCTCCTGGGGAATGTTTGGAAAAAAGGGAACATGGTTTTGTTTGACAGTCTCCAAGTAGAATTCCAAATGAAACCGACTGAGCACTTTCGGTACTTACAGTTGAGGCATGCACTCCATTGTCACTTGAAAGAAGGAGTCTCGCTGCCGGAGTACACACCACTTGAAGACAGACTCCTCCTTGACCCAATGATTGACAAAGCAATATCCCTCACGTACAAAAAACTTATAAATAATACCCCTGACTGTCTGGGGCCCCTTCGGGTGGCCTGGGAATCAGACGTGGGACTCCTGGAGGATGAGGATTGGGGGGAGGCCCTACAGAGCCCCAGAGAGATAGCGGTGAGAGTGAGATTTAGGCTGATCCAGCTACGTATTCTACATAGATCCTACGCCTCGCGATCAGTACAGTACCGCATGGGCCATTGTATGTCTGCACAGTGTGTACGGGGCTGTGTGCAGACTGGAACGTTCTTCCATATATTCCATATATTGTGGGAATGTCCCAAGATTCAGACTTTTTGGAGGAAGGTGTCTCGTGTAATGACAGCGGTAGTGGGGGAGCAGGTCCCAGTCGAGGCAAGATGGCATATCCTGGGGGTGACAGGAGAGATAGTCTGGCCCAAATGGGCCACGACCTGGCTGGCCCTAGCGGGAGTGGTGGCGAAGCGAAACATCGCCCGAGCGTGGGGTGCCAGTGTAGCCCCGACATTGCAGTCTTGGGAAAACGATCTAGACTGGTGTCAGCGGGCTGAATAAACAGTATATCAGAGCAGGGGTTGCCCACGAAAATGGGAGAAGATATGGGGGGCCTGGATGACCTACAGAAATGATCTGTCACCAACAGGATTACAGTAGCCAATCGGCCTGGTAATAGACTAGGAGGTGGACTCGCGGTGATCCATAGATGGGACTGGGAGATTACGGTGAAGAAAATAGAGATAACTGGGATAATTGAGGCACTGTCGTTTTGTGTCCAAATCTCCCCCACTTTCCCATTCGCTGGATTGCTGGTTTATAGACCCCCAGACTCACCGACTGCTCAGTGGTCTGAACTATATAATATTATTGCTGATCTCTCTCTAAAATACGCAAATTGCACCATCCTTGGAGATTTCAATGTCCATATGGACAACGATATATGCCCACTAGCCGTTCAATTATTACATACCCTTAAAGGGCTGAACTTGACTCAAAAAGTTTCTTCCCCTACACATGTGGCTGGCCACATGTTGGACCTTATTTTTACCAACATCCCCTCTTTAAGAGTTGACACTCCTCTCCCATTGACCTGGTCAGACCATTTTTTAGTTCCTTTTTATTTGACTATCCCTTCTAATAAGAATCAGGCTAGCCCCACACCTGAAACAAGAAGGGATTGGAGGAAGGTTATACCAGAGATCATTGGCTGTGTGCTAGATGACACAGTCCCAGTACTGACGGGAGAGCCTAGTCAAGACGCCTCTCTCTTCAACAACTGGATCACATCGGCCCTGGACAAGGTTGCTCCACTCAAAAGTATGAAGTTGTCCAGAAAAAGTCCCTCTGCCCCCTGGTTTACTACTCAACTCCGGATGGAGAAAAGTTCATGTAAGCAACTGGAGCGCTTGTGGAGAAAAAACTATAACACCGACGCCAAATGCAGATATAAAATGGCATTAAAGAAATTTCATACTTCTAAACGTAACACAATCAGAGATTATGTAGCCAACCAGATTAAAATTGCAGATAATTCTACTAAAGAAGTATTCAAGATTGTTCAAGGCTTTTTGAAACCATTAGCCTTGAAGAGTACCATTACCCCTTCAGCCTCTCTATGTGAAGATCTTTCCAGTTTCTTCTATGATAAGATTCAGAAAATCTACTCTTCTTTCCCCTTAGCTGGGTTCTCTCCACTGTTAGCTACTTCAGCCCACAATCCCAATCCTTCTAACATCTGGTCGGAATTTCAGCCATTATGCACAGTCACTTCACTGGCGGAACTTAGTAAAATAAAATCAGGTGCTCCGACCGATCCTTGTCCAGCTAATCTTTTTAAATTACTGGCTCCTCGGCTCAATCCCGTCTTGAATGCCTTATGGAACTCCTCCCTGAGCCGGGCACTTTTCCTGTGTCATGGAAAACGGCTTATGTCCAACCTATTTTAAAGAAAGATGACGCGGACCCTTCAGATCTAAAAACTTTAGACCGATCTCTCTCCTCCCGGCACCGGCCAAAGTGCTGGAAAAGGTAGTCCAAATGCAATTGTCAGAGTTTCTGGAGATCAACCATCTTCTCCACGACTCCCAGTCGGGCTTCAGGAAGGGATACAGTACAGAGACGGCCCTTCTGGAAGTGGCGGAAACCATACGGGAAACGGTAGACCAAGGCAGATGTGCAATGTTAGTGCTGTTGGACTTGTCCGCAGCCTTTGACACTGTGTCACACCATATCTTATTAGAGAGACTTGAGTCCCTTGGTGTGAAGGGCACCGTTCTAAACTGGTTCCGCACCTTTTTAGAGGGCCGTTCTCAAAATGTGTTCCTGCGCCCTTTTATCTCGGCCTCTAGATCCATTAGCTGTGGGGTCCCACAGGGTTCGGCGTTGAGCCCCACCCTTTTTAATGTGTACCTGGCCCCTCTCGCCACACAGATTGAACAGTGTGGGGTGAAGGTGGTCTCGTACGCTGATGATACGCAGCTTGTGTTCTCTTTTAAAGAACACACGGAGGTAGCTTTCATTAATTTTAAACTATGTCTACGAAAAATCTTGGCATGGATGACGAACAATTGCATGAAGCTGAATACAGATAAAACCGAGGTTCTGTTTTTTAATCAATCATCTCCCCCCTCGTCTGAACTCTGGTGGCCGGCAGAGCTTAACCCCCCTCCTAGCCCGGTGCACTCTGCTAGGAACTTGGGATTTAGATTTGATGCTAATTTATCGGGTAGTGCCCAAATTTGTAAAGTCTCTTCTGCATGCTTTTGGAAATTAAAAAGTTTACGAAGAGTCCTGCATTTACTGCCAATGAATTGCAGAAAAAATGTAGTCCATGCACTTGTTACCTCTCAATTGGACTACGCAAATAGTCTTTACCTGGGGCTCCCAGATTATTTGTTGAGAAAATTGCAGATTATACAAAATGCTGCAGCTAGGCTGATCAGAAATGTGCCTCTTCGCCACCACATCTCTCCTCACTTGCGTAGCCTTCATTGGCTCCCTGTCAGAAGACGGATTGAATTTAAGGCATTGGTACTAGCTTTCAGATCCATGAGAGATGTGGGCCCTCAATATCTGAAGCATAGACTTCGGAAATATTGCCAATCAAGATCGCTGAGGTCAAACCATCAGGACCTAATGGTGACCCCACGCTTCAAAAAGGCCAGGATGGGGGGTCGTGCCTTTGCTGTGAAAACAGCCTCTTTGTGGAACTCTATGCCAGCTCACCTTCGAAAGGCGAGCTAAGAGCCTCTGTTCAGAAAAGCCTTAAAAACCTGGCTGTTCAGCCTAACCCAAATTACTGCATAATTCTTCTGCTCCTGCTTGCTATCTGCACTTACCGCTAGCGCCGGGACACTTCCGCTGGAGGTAGCCGTGCGCTCTAGAAATTGAATTAATAATAATAATAATAATCTCTTGTCATCTTAAGGAACACGTTGTATAACTGCACTCCATGTTTACCTAGTTGGGGAGGTGGGACACTGGGAGGCTTGGATTGCTCTACTTTCTCTGTATTGTGTATGCCGACCTCCATATTATTTATATTGTACTGATTTATGAAGCAGATGTTTGTTTGTTTTTCTCGTTGTGTTTCCTCTTTCTTTGGTTATTTATAATAAAAAGAATTTAAATAAAATATATATATATATTTTGGAAAGCATTGTAAGTATTTAAACATTGAGGGGCAAATTTTAAACGAATGTGATCTTGTGTAATACAACTGGTGCTAATATAAAGTGCTTCAATACCTCTGGGTCGAGTTTGTGTTATATTTCAAAAACTGTACAAAAATGAAGTAAGAGGTTAAAATAAATCCTTAACATCAGGAAAGACAAATAGATACCCATTTACTGGCTGATTTGTACAAAGTAAAATGAGAAAATCCAAATAAACCCCAGCTTCCTTACTTAAATTGTGTGATCTTAGGCAAATATTTCATTTCAAAACACAAATATAAACCCTTGGTTCTGGAAACATTACTAGCCTCAGGACCAGCACCCAGGAGAGTTCTTCATCATTGGGGAACCTCTTCGTATCATAATGCCTAGTCACGATACGGGCTTCAGCCCCTTCTCTGAGATGGAGGAGCTCTCATGGATTCCAGGGCCCTGTTAATGTCAAAGCTTCCTCATCTTAAAGAAATGCACTTTTTAAATTTTGGAGAGACTTTATCATATTTTACATGATGTTTGTTGTATGATTTACATAGCAAATATTTTCAGGGCTCGTGCATGGGCTCTAAGACCCAAGCCAGACCCTTGGCTCAGGTCTGGCTTGGCTCTCCCTGTTAATTAGTTGGCTCCCTCACGTCTAATTGGAATGCCCATGTGCAACACATAGAACTTACCCATGCCGCAAAATAGCGCTTAGCTCTACTTTCCAACGCAAATCAGTATGTGTGTTGGAAAGTAAATTCCAGCACAACACTTTGTACCGGGTTTGTGTAACTTTTTTTGTGACGCAAACCTGGTGAAAAAGGTTTGTAAATTTCCCATTGAGTCAGTGGTGGCCAGTAATTTTAGCAGGGAGGGGGGCTTGGGGCCACACGCGCACACACACACACACACACACACACACATACACACACTCACACCAATGCGCACCCCCCCTTCACAACACTCACTCTCTCAAATACACATATATACATACATACATTCACACATGCATGCACGCACCAAACATTAAAAAACAAAACTTACTTTCACTGCAGCTCTCCGGGATGGAAGCCTCGGAGGTCCCAGGAGGGATGGGACTGCTGCCTTCCCTCATTGGCTGACCTAAGGCAGCAGTCACTCACTCGTCACTGAAAGGGATGGGGTCAGTAAGACTGCTGAATACTCCCCACTCTCTGACAAGGTGTCACTGATTGACAATGGACCCTGGCACTTCATGGCTTAAAACTAAAGCGCCCAGGTCCGAGGCAATCAGTGACGCTCCTCCTTGTCATGAGGGGGGAGGGCCTCGAGGCACTTTTGCCAGGCTGAAGAGGTCCCGCCCACAGGGCTGTGAAATGCTCAGTCTGGCAAAATTCTGCTCAGGCATTAAGGTATAGCTCCTGGCTGCCTGGCCTGAACAAGAAGAGCGTTTGTCAGGCTGGCCATTTCTCAGCCTGACAGACACTCTTCTTGCCAGGGGATAAATGTGGGGGGTTGTGTGGCCCCTCAGCCCGAACAGACGGGCACTTGCTGCCTTCAGTCTTTATGCACATTTTCTGGCAGTCTATCTTATGCTGTGTGCAGCCTGTATTACATTTTTAAATTGTCCTTCATACACTGTGCCTTCGCTCCCAGGCTGGGGCCACATAGGCCTATAAACAAACAAGTCACTTGTTCCCAGTGCACCAACTGGTAATACATACAGGTATCTGAAGTAATTATATTAACCTAGAGGTGGGTGAACCACTGAAAGCTCAGGCTGCCTCGAGCCTGAAGCCAGGCCCCGGCCCAGATTAGGATCCCGTTGGAAGCCGAGCTTTCATGTGGCTTCTGCCTGTCACTCTCACTCTACCCTCATGCACAAAATGGTAAAAGCAAAACATTAATATTTGAGGTAAAAAGGAGAGGCAAATAAATACCAATTTAGTGGCTGATTTTACAAAGTGAGACCAGAAAACTTGGATTAATCATGACTTCCCCACCAAATTGTGTGATCTTAAGTAAATATTGTATTTTACCTATCTTCCTTTTTCTTCACTATTGCATATGGAAGCACCTTCAAATACATGAGTTCAGAGTACCAGCTGTACAAAACCTATTGTGTTTCATTTGATACAATATAAGATTGCTCTGTTTAGAAGAATGTGGGCTGCATAAAGGATTTACACGACAACTGTCAGGACAGGAATGGTTCAAAGTTCATGTTTAAAAGCTATCACTTTCAATAAATACTTCTCAGTGCAGTCCTATAACATGACATATTAAGGACACAATTTCTACATGTTAAAGAAATACTTTTTTAATTTTGAAGAGACTTTATCATATTTTAAGGGATGTTTGGTGTATGATTTTCAGGGCTCCGCTCCAGCATAGGCTCCGAGTTGGCTCTGACTCGGCTCGCCTTGTTAATTTGTTGGCTTGCCCACTTCCATGTTAATCAACTAATCGTTACTCTCAGAATGAGGATTTGCCATAGATCGGGGACAACAAAATTATTTGACAGCATTTACTTAATTATGCAGCAATAAAAAGTAAATTATGCTGCATGATGTGATACTTTTTGTGATGATATTACTTTTTATATTGTCATTTTTACAAATCCTAACACTGTATGAGCAAAGGTGTCGGCTCATTCGTACCGTTTTAACGCCCAAAGATTGCATATGTGTTGTATGTGGTGATCAGATTTGTGCTTCTACCATCTGGTTTTGCTGCTCATATGCATGAATTTGAGTTGAAAAGGAGGGAGAGATGGGTTGCTCTTGACTAATTCTAATGTATGGATGGATAATTGTGTGAGTGCCTTGTGGCCTATGTTTGGACTATTTTGGTATGAGATGAAGGGTATCGACCTTCAGAGGTGCAAACCCATTATTTCACACCGTTAAAAGGCCCATAAGTTCACCCAGTCACCCTCAAAGCAGCTTCAGTGGAAGGAAAATGTGACACAACAGGGCCTGCAGCACCCACAATACACTTTGTTGGACGCAACAATTACCTGGAATAAGAGCGGATGGACATGGAGGGCTGGGCCATTTAATAAAATCATTTTTAGAACCTGATAACAGAAAATAACTTTTTTCATTAAAGATTCTGTTTAAATAGTGTCTTATGTTATGAATGGTTTCAAGGCGCTAAGAAAATAAAAAAAGTAATTAACGTTTATATTCTGTCATAAATATTTGTTACAGCTCCTTGGGGCTTACAAGGGTTAGGAAAGCGCTATAGAAATGCCAATATAATAATACAATGTAACTGTCTTGCTCATTTATATTATAGGAAACTTGCGTACTACTACAGTGTATTTATTAATTGGGGGGGGGGGGATATGCTAATAGAACCATTCATCCCTGTATATCTGTCCCTGTCAAGCCTTTGACACCTTGCAAGTGGGCTGAATAAAGCGCTAGACCCCAGGGGGCACAAGAAGCAGTTACAAAAACCTAGCCTATTCTTTTAAAAGGCCATTGAATGGCCTGTGAAGTACTAGAGTCCAGCACACACATTAGATAGGAATTCTCTGTGTCCTGGAAGCTGTAGCAGCCAGGGCTACAGCACACGAGGCGGGTAGGGCAGGGTATCCGAGGCCCTTTTAGTGCAATGGTCGTTGCGCGCTTGCATTCGGGAAAAGAGACATGCTGACTTTAAGTCAGCAGCCCGTTTAAACTTCATTCGTTTTTCAGTCCCTGTACTTTTAATGCGCTGAAAAACGAATGAACTTTAAACAGTGTGTGCTATATCACGTTCTCTTTTTAAACTGCATGGTCATTTGTCCCCCTTGTCCCCCCACCCTTGTCCCCTGTGTCCCCCCATCTCCAAAATCTGGGGGGCGGGGGGAGGGATAAATCCCCGTGTCCCCCACAGTTCCTACGCCCATGGTTTCTACTTCAAACAGATCAAAAGTTACTGGAAACAGATCAAAAGTTACTGGAAACAGAGTGACGTGTTGCCGTGAGTCAAAATGTTTAAATAATATTAAGTAATACTATCATAAAATGTGCCTCATTATGCATACATAATTATGCTACAAGAAAATGCAAATTTAGACAACCCTGCCACATAGTTTGTTCATTACCTGGCGCATAATTCGCGTGGCCATGACTGAGTAATTGCATTTTGCATGATCACATACACAAGGCCACCTTAAATAAAGTGCACTCAAAGGTCAGGGCTGGTGGCATCGTTATGTTTGTCACTTTTTTCATCATATTGCATATGTTTGCTTACTTGCCAATGCTAGACCCTTTGGCTCTGCCATTGCTTGTTAAATTTTAGATTTTTTGTCAATAAGGTTCAGAGAGTGAAAGGATCTTGTACAGAGTATTTGTCGTTTATCGCTTGTGTAAAGAAACCGTAATTGAAACAGATGGGCTTAGTGTGTGGCAAATGTTACTTTAGCTAGAGGTTTCGCATTCAGGGTTGTTTAAACAAAAGTATTGATTTAAATCCTTAACATTTGCTCTGTAGCTTTCCTATAGCTTCATCAATATGTCATTCTTCCAGGGGTCGAAATAGTTTACGTGCGAACGTGGCGTGTTGAGAGGGTTATGAGCTTTACCTTGAATGTGTGTGGTAATGTTTTGTATGAGTCCACTGACTAGTAAATAAGTTGGTAAATAAATGTTTGTTTGCTGTTGCTTTTTATCAGTGTATATCTGGCTCCATCCCGCTGCTGTGGTAGGGGAATGTGGGATCTGTTTGTTTGCCATGTTTTCCACGGGAGAGCATTCTTTCCAGAGGCCTCATCCATTACTTATGTTCTGCACGAGCAGTTGTAAACTTCATACAGATGTGCACAGAACAAGCACTCGGTAAGAACTTCTTGCTGCCAGCCTGCTGATCACTTGCCGTTTTAGGGGACTTATGCTGGCTTTTCTTGAATATTTCTTGGTTCTCCATCTGGACATTTGTAAACCATGAATAAAAGGAACATCGGGTATTTATGAGTATGGGAAGTATTACTACAGAAGTACTATTTTAAGTACTTGTACATGCGTTTGTGAATCAGCCCCAAGCATATTTCTCCCTATTGGTAAATGTGGAAAGAGGTCCCAGTCCTTCGTATTTGTACTAATTGTGTATGAATATTTTTTTAATTTTTCCGTTGTATTCCCATCTTAGATCTTTTCACGCCAATTCACAAAGGCATCTAAGCTTATGTAAAAGAGTACTTCAGGAATACTATTTATTCCAAAATGCCTTTATATATAGGTCCCATTTAATTTAAATCGATGAAAACTTTGTAAAAACAAAACAATTTTACACAATTTCCTGAACTGGAAGTGAGGTGGTGCCAGTCAGTTCATTGTATAGAATAAACAAGCATTTGCAATGCAATAGGTCTCGCATTTATGAGAGTTTGAGCTATTGTCATTGCAAATGACAAAGCCTTTTATTGATGTGTTGTTTTCAAAACAGATAAATAAGAGGCATTTAAGCTATTGGCATTGTAATTTACAATGCCAATAGCTTAAACTCTCGCAAATGCGAGACCTATTGCATTGCAAATGAGTCTATAAAAATGTGTAAAAGCGTTAGGAGAGAGCGTGTCCAGCAGGCTGGACAATGCTATTTGAGAAAATAGTGCTCGGAGGCTGTAATTAAAGCCTACCGAGCAACAACACACGCAACAGGGGTGTCGCCATCGGAGGTTACAAAATGAGACATGGCGGTACTAAGGAGGGACTACTAAGCCTTTTGGGCAATGAACAGCCACAGTTTACAGTGGACAATGACAAGCCAATGAAAAATGTGGGCGGAGCTTCAGGTCCCTACCTCAATACAGCATGCCTCGCAGAGCAGCGCATGCGCTGCCCAGGTTCTACCTAAAAAGCCAGGTCTTCAGCTTCATGCGGAATTCAAGAAGTGAGGAGGCGGCTCTTGTGTAGCGAAAGGTCGTTCTGCACTTTAGGAGTGATGTAGGAGAGGGCTCGACAGCCGGATCTGGTTTTCCGTATGGGTGGGATGTGCACGATTACGAGTCCGAGCGAGAAGGGGTGTCTGGAAGATTTGTGAAAGCAGATGAAACTGCCGAGGTTTGGTTGGCCAGTGGTATGTAGTGCCTTGAAAGTGTGGGTGAGGAGCTTGAATAGTGCTAGTTTGTGTATGAAGAGGCAATGGAGCGCCGTAAGGTTTCCTATTCCATGCTGGGGAAGTGATATGCGCAAGAGTTGGGCAGCGCCAGTCAGAAAAGTGCACATTGAACGGCCCAGAGGTCAAATGCAATTCAATAAATGGACTCTGTGGCCCTGCTCAGGTAGAGACTGTATGCATGCAGGGCTTATCCTAGTGAATACAGAAGTGCCTGCACACAAGCACTGTGCCTTAGCTGGTGCGTAGTCCGATGCGTGGCGGAGTCCCTTTGAGGGCAAGGCGAGAACTCTAAATCCTCGATAGCTTTTATTTTGGAGAGATCTGCTAAGGTTCCCAATTACAGGAACAATTAAAAGACAGAGATTCAGGAGAAGTGCGGAGACGGGGGTCTCTGTCTCAGGCAGTGCTTAAATGTGCCAGGGCTCTCGTTATGAGGCCTCTGCAGCTTAAACCACCTATTGGCATTGCTGCCACTGACAGTACTCACAAAACTACTAACCTGCACACTGCCACAAGTGTGACAATTCAGCCTATTTCAGGCCCCCAAAGCTATAAAAATAGCTTGGGCGGCAGGTATTAGTTGTTTTTAATATATACTGAATTAATAAACAATTGCTGCTCTGCTCATCTTTAAATTATACAAACAGCGTCACCATGTGGCAGGTGTCACAAGTGCCGGTGTTGACAATTAAGTGCCGGTGCGGAGCACTGGAAACCATCTGCTCAAATTAAGCACTTCAGGTAAACACAGTATAGCTATGCTTTGTGATCTTATGCAAGAGAAGGGGCTACAGACCCCGCCATTAGTGCAGAGATGGCAGACCCGGTGAGGGCGCAATATGGCAGAGAAGAGAGTCCACCTTTAACAACTAATGCACACAAGCGACACCTGCAGGAGACCGGTCAAGCACAACCCTGGTGCCGGAAGACAATGCCTCCAAGTAGATGAACCAGCCCCCGCCTCGACAGGGAGGCGGGGCGGGGCCCTCTGACCAACACCTCCTAGTTAATGAGAAACCACTGCTGCCTGCCGCTTGCACCCAAAGCACAGAAGTCTGGACCGACAGCAAGGGGGGGGGGCGGGATGTAGACGCATCCTTTTCACCCAACTCTCTCACCCACGGCCAGCCACTTCTCTGCCCCCCAACACTTTCGAGGCACAGAAGAAGCTTTAG
This sequence comes from Calotriton arnoldi, assembly GCA_963921515.1. Classification (NCBI taxonomy): domain Eukaryota; kingdom Metazoa; phylum Chordata; class Amphibia; order Caudata; family Salamandridae; genus Calotriton; species Calotriton arnoldi. Next base: position 924,618 of record CAWUFW010001130.1, on the reverse strand, counting down.
AAATAAATAAAAAATTCAGGTAGGCGCGACTGGAAACATTTCATCTTTAGTAAGGCGCCCTATTAGCACAACATACGAAGACTGTTTTAAAGGCGTAAAAAGTCCTAACATTGTAAACCCTGTGTGGTAAAATCCTGCGGACTAAAAACTACACTGGGAAAAATCAGGGGCCTGAGACTGTGTTTTACTGTCACATATTCTGAGTGGCCAGAGAAAAAGCGCCTAAACAACATTGGGGAGCCCCAAAGCACTCTATCGCACCTCACTCTGCGCTTTTCGGCTAGGTCTGTTCAGAATTTTAACAAGATGGGCCAGGAAAGACACAAAACTACGGAATTTTGTAAAGTGCTGTGCAACGCCGAGGTGAGAATAAAACTTTGAACTGCTCAATTGTTGCTGAAGAGAGACCGCTGCTGTCACAAAGCGTGGCAGAATACATTTCACACAGATACGCTTTACTGCCTGTGGAAACACAATGTACTTTGTGATATATAAATATATCGCAAACGTTAGTGAGCGCCGTAGGTGTCGGAGAGCTTTCATAACTAAACACACCACGGGTTTCGAGAAACATATATATATATATATATATATATGTATATATATATATATATATATATATATATATAATGAGAAATGTACATAACATTTATAAAGCAGCTACATAACAATCCTGAATGCACGGTAGGGCAAGCGAGAGTGCCAATAAGTGGACCCCGGGAAGGGCCGTACCTCTTGGGCCAGGGTTCCCCGTGGCATCGCGCAGGAGCCTCCGATAGATGAGGTCCTGGACAGTCCCTACCTCGAGAGCCAGCGTGACGGCTCCAGGAGCGAGGCCTGGCAGCTGGGCGCTGCGGCCCTGGGGTCGGTGTTACCCTCTCGGCACCCCCGCCCCTCGTTAGTGCCAAACAATGCTGGTTACACCTTCTCCGACCCCACCCCGCTCCTGCAGGGGGGTGTGGGGGAGCGGCGAGGGGCGTCCGAGGGAAGTAACCAACACCAAGGGAGTAGAGCTCAGTAAATAAACATACGTCAACACAGTCGTCGGGAATAAAAGGAAAGCTCCCCCCGAAAGCTCACTCACTCCAGAGAATTCACCACCATGGCCAAGCATATTAACAAATTAAGAAAACTGGCCACATTCCCACCCAATCTCACCCACACCCCATAAGCAGTGGCGAAAGCAAAAATTATGCCGCCTCTCCCCACGCACAATGCGATGAGGGGCCACTAATCTCATATTCATTGCCCTTGAGCCGAATGGGGCCCCCTAAAAAATGCTGGCCCCACCTGCGCTGCAGGGGCCTGCGTTACATCCCTGCCCATAAACAAATACTTGATACAGTGAGACATGGTATTGATGTAGTAGCCGTGTTCTGTCCGGCTCCTCATTTCATCATTCTGGCAGAGCCGGCATTTTTCCTGTCTCGAGTCGTCCTCCCCGCATCATCCCTTGTAAGTCAAGTGTTGCGTGTGGTTTTGAATTCACGCACGTTCAATGAAGCAAAAAGATTTCTCAGCGCGCCTTCCCTGGATCAAACGAGATTACACAGGTCAGCCTCCGGCTAGAACAAAAACACTGGCACATTGCTAACAGAAACCAGGAAAGGGGGATTTGTGGTGAGAGAGCGGATAAGTGGTCTTCGGAGCCAGAGAAGGGCTGCAGCTGTATTCCAGCTCCCCTCTCCGTCCCTACGGTGTGTGCCGGAGCATGGGGAGGGAGAGTGCCTGCTGTGCCTGGCCCAGTGCTGTAAGACCGGAGGCCGGCATGGGAAGGGGGCTCGGTCGGGCTTGCTCTCTCTGAAGGCTGAGCTGGGAGGAGGGAAGGAGGGGACGGGAGGGACAGGTGACTGCCGCTTGTTGCGGGGCTCCTTCCTATGAACGCGTGGAAGGGAGAACAGGAAGGAAATGCTACATTTCCAGGCAGAGGAGCAGCTCGGGACAGTGTACGTAGTCTGTGGGCCCATAGTGCCGGTAGTGGAAGCAGAGGCACTGTCCTAAGAGAGCAGAATAAATAAATACCAAGTTGAGCGTAAACACCATTTTAAATTAAACAGTGTTGCGCGCGCACCACAGAGGAGCGGGGGAGGGAGCGCGACAGCGGCAGCAGACGAACGCGCGCTGCTGCGCGTTCTGGCCACCGTCGGGAATGGGCGCGGCAAAGGCGGGACATGCGCCCGCCTTTGACCAACCGCGTGCCGCCCCCATAAAAAAACGGACGCTCCAGCCAATGTGGGCTTCTGAAAACAAAACCACACGCACGAGCGTGTAGGTCGTTTTCAGAAGCCCTTTCTAGAGGTCTCGCGCTGCGCGAGCAGGGCTGCGCACTGCAACGCTAGGCGCGAGACCTAAAAAGACTGTAAAATCCAGCTCTTCCACCTACAACACCAAAGCTGTTGTTAACTGTCCTACGTTTGCCTGTGCATCTCATATGCATATGGACTGACATTACAGAGGGCCAGCCATGCTAATATAGACTCTTCACTGCAAGCTACCTCACTCCAGAATACAATTCACCCTGTCCTGCTGCAGCACATCGCCCTCTGACGAATCTACACATCTTATAGAAAGATAACTCTGGGTAAGAGGGCATCGTGCCTTTAATAATAAAATGCAAAACGTGGATGAGGGTGCAAACGTACATCCTTTGGCTACAGATGTGATCCAGGGGATGTACAACCAATATGCCCATTAATATTTACCATAAAGGATTACAAACCTCAATCATTTATTAAGTAAAGATTTTAAAAGACTGTACAAATCCTTTTGGTTTCTGTACCCTGTTATTCCAGTTACCAGTATATTGCATAGCTTTGCAAGCCAGTTCTAAGTGAACCCTGAGCACCTATTTCTACTCTGGAATTGTGAATATAGCGGCTACATCAGGGACTTTCTTCGAACTAACTTCATCCCCTTAACGGGAACACACATCTCTCCCATCCAGTGTGCCTCTGCAACAGCAGCACGTTTGGCTGGTATTATGTACTAGGAAATACATTTGTCAGCGTATTTTAAAGGCGTGATCCCCGCTTTTTTGATTTTCGCAACAAAAGGCAGTTTTCCATTTTCACAATTTCGTAAATGGTTTTTCACAGACCTAATATATTTCGAGGATAAAATTGCAAACTCATGATGGCCCGCAGATTCTGATTACTTACGCTTTTTTCCTGCTGACCTGGATACCCTGTGACACGAATTCAAAGACATGAGAGAAAGTAGGCTACATGTCTTTTGTGCTTTCTTTGCAGAACGTCCAGGTGACTTCTTACAATTAAAGAACCCCCTGCCAACAGCTCCCCGGTCCCTAAACTCTGATATGCAGTATAAGGAATTTTACGTCTGACTAGAGACCGCTTTAGTTGAAACCAGAGTTCATGTTATCACCAAAAAGAGATTTAAGAGCCGTTTTGCCCCTATATTGATGTTCTTTAAAGGCATTTCTTTGACCTTCAGTTATGTTAGGTTGCCTGCAAAGTAGTTCTATTGCTCAAAAACCGGGCAGCATGTCAAATGCAGTATGAAGGGGGATGGCATGTGGTAACCCCATGTCAAAGACAGCTGCAAGGGATTTTACATTGTGAGCTCTCTGACATATCCAATAGGAAGAATAATACATTAGGGAAGTGTGTTACATTGTGAACTCTGTAGGAAATACGGTAGGAATAGACTTTAGATTGCTGACTCTATAACAGACACCATAACAAGTGGTTTTAATGTGTTAACACAGAGCTGTTCATACACAGATCCAGGCAGCATCGTCTATGAAGCAATGCCATTGATTTTAACTGATAGAGGCACTGTTAATGCAGACCTCATGTTAAATAGTCGGACGGAGCCTGGTATGGGCTGAACTTGGGACATTACAATGGAAAGAGGTTTTACATTGTGAACTATGCCATAGGTAGGAAGGGATTTTTCATTGTGAACTCTCATGACAAAGACCACATGAAGAGGTATTGTATTGCTTAACACTGAGAAGACAGTCTTACGCACATCTATATTTCCGGAGGGTCTACAGAGGTCCGATTTCCATTGCATACATTTGTAATTTTATATTTAGTATGTAGTTGTGTATGAATATAAATACTTTTTCTGCTGAAAGAAAGTAGAAGCACTGACTGGGCATTTATTAGTTAGGTGCTATTGTGCTACAGCACCTCCATGGGTAAGCCTTGGACCACTCTTCCTCGCCACCCTGATGGTCAAGTGCTAAAGGGTTGCCCTTGGTACTCACGTTTGGGCCTAATTGTAAGATGATCATAGAGATTTCCCTCCACCCCTTTGTTGATTTTCTTTTTGGGTATTTGTTAGTTGTGCTCTTCTACTTCTTGTTCAGTTGCAGTGCATGGATGTTGAAGTGCCCATGTACTACAGTGGAGATGTTTTGATTTTGTATGTTTTTTCTTCTGATTTATTGTTGCCAGTGCCTCATTGAAAACCGCGTTTCTCACATGAGTCATGGCCAGCTCAATGCTCGTGACTTGCTAAAGATTCCTTGCATTAAACACAGCAGCAATGTTTAAATATTGTGACGAAGTGATGTTATTACGTTTCGTATATATGGCCCATATTGTAGAGCATGACTGGCGGATGAACCCCATTGCATTCTAAGGGGAACCCCCAACATAAAAATGACCACAACGTCAAAATGACACAGCTCACATGCAGGCGAGGAGGCTCTCTTCACAATCCAGGATTGTTAGGCAGTCTGTGACAATCCCTGACAGCTTGTCCAACAATCCCATCCACTCCTCTGGTCCCCTACCTGTTCGAATAGTAAACAAATCCCCAATGTTTCCCGTTCGTGTGGAATGTGCTGTACAGTCATCCCTCATTCAATCTTAACCAAACAAAAAGATTTGTTGGAGTTTTTACCTTTTTCCTTGTCTCGCTTAAAGAAGATCTTTGCCATGAACACTCTTCCTGGCACTTATGGCTAAAAAAGGCTGGGAAAAGCAGCCCGGTCTTCGGACTTTAAAAAAACAGCTGCTCCTCTTTTACCATTACAGGTCTCGGAGAACAGTGTTGCTGTGCTGTTTCTCATCAGAATCATCTGGTCATACCTGCCTGATGTTTAGAAAGACTGTGATGGCAGTGTTTATGTCTTAAAGCACGTCATAGGGAGAGCATCAAAATGAAGAGACTGAGGTGCGAATGAAAAAGACCTGCAGCGGTTTTCCCAAAACAACAAATGGGTCCAAACTCAATCACAACAGTGTAGTACACAGAAATGAAGCACATGCAGTTGTTAGAAACTAACTGCTTGGACAACTCGCACTGCAGAGTGAATTGTGTCATAATACATGGGATTGCAGTAATATTTTCATACAGGGCAAAATTTCAGTTTTGACTAATATGTGTATCTGTTATCCAAGGATGTATGGTTGAGCTGACCTTGAAAAAGGTCGAGAACGTGACCTGCAGGTCGCACACAAATATCTGCAGCCACCTCTTAGGTCCAGGATTTTACTTTGAATACTGAGGCTTGGACATTTCTTTATCCCAATAAACATTCAGAACCTCCGGTACCAGAATGCAATTTAAATTTCAAACTAGAAACGCTGCCGCATTGGAAACGTAAGAGCTCCATTATTTTTTAAAGTAGACACCTTCTTTCATATTGCTTGTGCGGGAATTTTAGGGATTTTAGAAATACTACACTATACCTGTAGTTCCAGCTCCGGTGGAACAGCGTGCACCAGAAATAAACAAGGAACCATGATGTGTGGCCTAAAAGGCAGTTTCTTGTGTTCAGGCAGAAAGTTTCTTCCTCTCAAGGAGAGCTGACCGAGGCTCCCAGTCATGGCTAACTACCCCACCCCTCCTGCAGCCACAGCTTCTGCTGCTGTGCACATCTGTAGGTCACTTCTGGTGTATCTTCTCTCTGCTTCTGTCGTGATGTATCAACATAGTTATATATCACTCAGAAAAACATCTTCTTGGTTTTTAGTCTTTTTCTATTTCTGTGTCCGAGAGCTCAGTGAATTGAGCATTGTTGCTGATGTACATTTGTAATCTACAGAGGAAACGTCAAATCCTGAAGACTAATTAGTCCATCACCCTTCAGAGGTCGATACATTCACTGATTCCAATTTAGCCATCATTTACTCCTGATACAGTGCTAAGAAATGGAATGACAGCGGTAGCAGGCTACATTAAAAAAAATAGTGGAAATGACTTTAAATATGAGTGTGACAGAATAACCTTGTCTGATTGTAATCAGGCCCTTTGTCTCCTGGTGTGGCAGGGATGTCCACAAGGAAGGCTAATTTCAGGCCATGTGGTGCCTGTCACCGACAAATGTCAGTGAGGGAACCACACCTCGTCTGTCTTTGGTGCTTCGAGCGTGACCATGACACCAAGACCTGTGTCGATCATCGTGCCATGTACCCCAAGGCCTTGAGGGAGCGGTCCCTCAAGCTCCTTGCTGCTTGACATGAGACGCCACGACGGTCTCGATCGAGAGAAAGATCCCGGGATTGGTCGTGGAGCCACTCCAAGTGATCATCGTCACAGTTGAAGTCGCTCGGGCATTTGGGTAAGCCCCACAAACGAAAAAAGAGTAAGAAGTGAAAGAGGTCTTCGACTTCGCCCTGTCTGTTGAAGTCATCTGATGAGACAAGGGAGTGTTGGTATTCTTGGCCTGGCTCCGCGGCTGAGCCTGGGCCATCTTTGCGCCTCCCCAAGGTTCCAGGAGCTGGAACCACACCCGCCCAACTTTGTGTATTTTATGAGGCCATGTACTTCATATTTAGGTGGCCCGTCCCTTCTGGAGCGCCTTTGGAACCTGTGGGCTTGGAAGGGGCCCCCTACTGGTCTTTCGCTTGCACGGGTGCCTCAGCGTCAGTCGAGCCCTTAAATGCGTGGATTGGTCTGGAGCGGTGCAGGTCGAGCCACCTCGACCTTCCCCGGTGCCGGCTTCACTGCCGAGGTCCCCGGTGCCCACTGGCGGCGCAGTCTCCATGCTCCTCCCCTAGTCCGACACGAAGCCAGATGGACGTCATCCGCCACGACTCCTGTACCGACTGGGGGCAGACCACCCAGGCCGGAGCCTGTGCCCTATTCCTTTGGGCTAGGACTTGGAGATGATTGGGAAGGGCTACTGGACCCTTATGAATAACAGCCCCTAGATGTCACTAAGGACTCCAGTGGACTGGATACCTCTACAGATACTGGCTTTATCTGAAAGAGACTATTAGTTATGGATTCCTCACCTTAGAATTACCCCCAGGCGTCAGACTGGATCAGGAGAATTTTTCTTCAGCAGTACGTACCCCTGTGCGTCGGTAGGTGGCGTCGCTCGACTCCGCGTTCGTCGTTGGCGTCGTGATCGCAGGAATGACGTCGCGGAATCTACTTAGATGCCACCCCTGTGCGCTGACTTCAGTTCTTTCTTTTTCCGCGCCAGCCAGCGCAGATCCGGAGAGAGCGGTACATCAAGTTTGACTCTCTTTTTGCGAATTTTTGTCATCATCTTTTCGAGTCGTTACGACTCCTGGTGCACAGGAATGTAATCTCAGCGGACCGGCTTCAAGCCTTGTGGCTCCTGCCACAAGCTGATGTCGGTGATGGACCCCCATCTCGTGTGCCTCTGGTGCCTGGAGCGCGACCACGACCCGAAGTCGTGCTCCGACTGCCAGGCCATGGCCCCGAAGTCTTTGCGGGAGCAGTCCTGAAAGCTTCTGGAGGCCTGGCAGTCGGCTCTGCGCCGCTGGAGAGGGAGGTCGTGGGACCGGTCGCAGAGCCATTATCACCACTCCTCGTCGTAGTCTTCGGGTAAGTCAAAGCACAAAAAGAAGGCGAAGAAGCACCAACGCTCTTCACGTTCTCCCCGTCCGTCGGCCGACGTGACGCGGGATGCGGATGGTAGTCGTCCGGCTCTGCCCTCAGAGCCTGTTGGGTCGACTCAGAGCCTTCCTCCCTTCCCGGGAGCCGGAGCGACCCCTGCCCAACTTCGTAGTTTTGATGAAGCCCTCCACTCTATCTTTGGGCAGCCCGACTCCTCCTGCGCGCCTTCGGGCCCCGCGGACTCGGCTGGGGGCTCTAGGCCTTCGATGCCGGCGGCTTCGGCTCCAACGCCGCAGGGCCCCCAGTGATCCAGGCCTGGATCCGGATTGGCACCGGTCGACCTTGTGACACCTCCTCCGGTGCCGAATCTATTAGCGACACCTCCGCCCCCTCCGACGCCGGTTGTGTCCCCAACCGACGTCGACCCCGGCCTCCCCCTCGATGTGGACACGGAGCTGGACCGACGTCCGACCGACGCCGACCGGTACTTTTGTACCCCTGTTCTCCCTTGGTGTTCCCTATCACCCTGAGTGGCTACCAGAGGAGGGTGAGGAGGACTGGGAGGGGTCTGCAGACCCTCTGGCAGACCAGTTAGAGGAACCGGACTGGAGAGAGGAGTTGGGTGAGGCCAGTGGTCTGGACACCTCCCCAGACCTTGGCATGCTATCTCCCCCCTACCGTGGCTACAGAGGAGGGCTTATCCTCCAGAGCAGCAAGTCTGGGATATTTGGGCTATGATTCCGATCTTTCAGCCTCTATCCCGGGTTTCGGTCAGAATGACCCTGAGGCTACTGGGCCTCATTGCCTCCTGCATCCTGCTGGTGAACTATGCCAGGTGGCATATGCGGGCTCTGCAGTGGGATTTGAAGTTCCAGTGGGCACAGCATCAGGGGAATCTTTCCGATTGCGTCCAGATCTCGGAGGGCACTGCACACCAATTGCAGTGGTGGCTAGCGAACCGGGATTGGGTCAATGGCAGGTCCCTCTCCCTTCCCCAGCCAGAATTCACAGTGGTGACAGATTCATCACTTCTGGGGTGGGGCGGCCACATGGGAGAGGCGGAGATCAGAGGCCTCTGGTCTCCGGTGGAGTCCGGGCACCACATCAACCTTCTGGAGATTCGGGCGATCCGTCTTGCACTGAATTCATTCCTTCCTTCTGTCAAAGGGAGAGTAGTGCAGGTGTTCACAGACAACACCACCGCCATGTGGTGCTGCAACAAACAGGGCGGGGTGGGGTTGTGGACCGTATGTCAGGAGGCACTTCGTCTCTGGAAGTGGCTGCAACATCAGGGCATGTCCCTGGTGGTTCAACACCTAGCAGGTTCTCTGAACGTCAGGGTGGACGAACTCAGCCGCCGGTGCATGATGGATACCGAATGGCGACTTCACTCGGAGGTGGTGCAAGGTCTCTTTCAGCAGTGGGGGAGAGCTTTGGTTAGATCTATTCGCCACCGAAGAGAACGCCTAATGTCAGCAGTTCTGCGCGTTGGAATTTCCAAGGCGGCACTCGCTCAGCAACGCTTTTCGTCGCAAATGGAGTTGCAGTCTTCTATACGCCTTTCCGCCTATACCACTTCTACCCAGAGTGCTGAAGAAGATCAAGCGCGACCGGGCCCAAGTCATCCTTGGGGCCCCGGATTGGGCATGAAGAGTCTGGTATCCCGAGCTCTTACACATGGCCATCGATCCTCCGATCAGACTGCCTCTTCGGGAGGATCTTCTGTCGTAGCAGCAGGGGACGGTCATCCACCCAAACCTGTCCAGCCTCCACCTCCTTGCGTGGAGATTGAGCGGCGCCAGTTGACAGCTTTTGACCTTCCTCCCACAGTCTGTAACATTAGCTTGGCAGCCAGGCGTCCCTCCACCAAAACGGTATACGCCTGTAGATGGAACAAATTTATGGCATGGTGCGCAGCAAAGGCTGTGGATTCCCTTTCTGCCCCCCTTTCAGAGGTTCTCCTCTTCATTCTTTCTTTGGCCCAGCAGGGCTCTGCTCTGGGCACTCTCAAAGGCTATCTTTTGGCCATTTTGGCCTTCCTTTGGCTTGCTCATCAGCCTTCTCTTTTCAAGTCTCCTATTGTAAATTGCTTCCTTAAGAGCATTACTCACTTGTTTCCTCCAATTCCTTTCGTGATGCCCCAGTGGGGCTTGAACCTGGTTCTGACCTACCTTATGTGCACTCCCTTCGAGCCGCTCCATAACTGTCCTCTCAGATGTCTGACACTTAAAACTGCTTTTTTTGTGGCCATCACCTCTGCTCGCAGGGTGAGTGAGCTTCAGGCTCTTTCTTCCAAACCTCCTTTCCTGGCTGTTCATTTGGACAAAGTTGTCCTTCGCACTAGGCCTTCTTTCCTTCCCAAAGTGTTTACCTCTTTCCACATAGGACAAACCATCACTTTGCCCACCTTATTCCCACCTCCGCATCCTTTAAAAGAGGAAGAGAGGCTCCACCGTCTGGATCCAAAACGTGCGCTTTCATTCTATCTGGATCCCACAAAGCAGTTCGGGGTGGATGATCAGCTCTTTGTTGGCTATGTGGGCGCCAAGAAAGATCGGGCAGTGCAAATACGGACCATCTCTCGATGGGTCGTTCTTTGCATCAAAATCTGCTATTCCTTAGCGAAAAAGGAACCTACAGTAGGGCTGCGCGCTCATTCCACCAGGGCGACGGCGGCCACTACTGCTTTAAGACGTGGAGTCCCCCTTCATGACATCTGTCAGGCAGCTACGTGGGCTTCGTTGCACACGTTTACTAAACACTACTGCCTGGACAGCCAAGTCTGGAGAGACGGCTTCTTTGGCCGTTCAGTTCTCCAGGACTTTCTGGTGTGAACTTAGTTCCGAGGTTGGTATTGCTGGGGTATCTATTCTAAGGTGAGGAATCCATAACTAATAGTCTCTTTCAGATGAACAAGTTACTTACCTTTGGTAACAATATATCTGTAAGAGACATATATTAGTTATGGATTCCACCCCGCCCATCCTCCCCGTACTGCGAACTGACTTCTAGTGTGAGGGACTCCCCTTCAGGGCCCTAGTTTTGTGCATGGCTCTGCTCTTCTGGCGTGGAATATCGTGTAAAGAACTGATGTCAGCACGCAGGGGCGGCGTCTACGTAGATACCGCAACGTAATTCCGGCGATCACGACGCCAACGACAAACGCGGAGTCGACTGACGCCACCTACCGACGCGCAGGGGTACTGCTGAAGAAAAATTCTCCGGATCCAGTCTGACGCCTGGTGAGGAATCCATAACTAATATATGTCTCTTACAGATATATCGTTACCGAAGGTAAGTAACTTGTTCGTTTCTCCTCCTAGGGTGGCTACAGAGGAGGGAGCCTCATTTGCTATGGTGGTGAAGAGGGCAGCTGAAGTCCTAGACCTTCAGCTGCCAACTGTGGCTATCAAGACAAATGTCTTGACAGAGGTGCTTCAGCCAGGAGTCACCACATCTGAACCGCTTCTCTCGTTTGATGAAGCCCTCATGGATGTCCTAATCGGGACCTGGTCCAAGCCCTGCACAGGAGCTCCTGTGAATAGGTCAATTGCCTGCCACCATCGCCCCGCCGCAGGGGACCCCAGTTTCCTCACAACACACCCCACACCGGAGAGCTTGGTGGTCCAAGCCTCAACTTCCAAAGTAAATCCTTGTGCTTTCCCTACCACTCACGTGGGGGGGAATCCAAGCGGCTGGATACCTTGGGCAAGAAGATGTTCTCTTCTGCCAGTCCGGCACTGTGGTCAGTGGACACAGTGTGCCTTTTGGGCTGATACTATGGTCCCGGAAGAGGCCCGAGTTATACTCTCACAAGCTATTGCTGATGGCAGGGACACAGCTAAGCTAGGCAGGGGGGTTTCATCGTTGATGGCCTTATGGCGCCACGCCTGGCTGAGGATTACTGGCTTTTCTGGGGATGTCCAGGTCTTGCTCATGGACATGCCCTTTGATGGCTCCTGTATCTTCAGAGACAAAACAGACTCAACGTTGTAAAGGCTTCAAAAACACCAGGACTGCATCCAGATCCTTGCGCCTTGCCATGACCCCTTGTCAACCAATGTCCACCTTTTGCTTCGTTGGTGGCCACAGAAGGGGTTTCCAGATGCGTCTCCAACCACCCAGCCACCACGGCCAGCAGATTTCTCAGTCTTTGCATGGCAGAGGACGCAGCACCCACAGGCCTTGTGGGTCAGGTAGCCAGAGGTCGGGCCAGTTCATCCCCTAACCCCCCTCCCAGTCGCACCCTCCAAGATCATTTAGTTTGCCCTCCGACCATCATGGGCACCCAATGGGAGGCAGGATACACCATTATCTGCACCACTGGAGGTCGATAACATCTGACCTTCGGTTCTCCAGATTGTCCAAAGGGGCTATTCCTTCCCCTTTGTGACTACCCCTACACCCATGCCACCGACTTGTGACAGGCTGATGGAGGATCACATCTCATTACTCCATCAGGAAGTGGAGTTTCTCTCCTGGCCAAGGGAGCCATCAAGAGGGTGCCGACATCAGAAGTAGGTTGTGGTTGTTATTCTCGCTACTTTCTGTTGCCCAAAAAAGACGGAGGCCTTCGTCCTATCCTAGACCTGCACCCTCTCAATTTTTTTCTGAAAAAGGAGAAATTCAAAATTCCCACACTTGCTCAAGTCCTGTCTACCCTGGACCTGGGAGACAGGATCGTAGTGCTGGATTTGCAGGACGCATACTTCTATATTCCCGTCCTGCCTGCCCACAGATGTTACCTGCAGTCTGTGTTAGGCCAAAAGCACTTTCAATTTGCTGGGCTCCCTTCTGGCCTTACCAGCGCCCCTTGGTTGTTCACCAAGATGATAGCAGTGGTTGGAGCTCATCTGTCAAGATCAGGGGTGCCAGTCTTCCCCCAACTCGACGACAGGCTATTGAAGACAGGCTCATCCCAGGCGGTCGTCCCACACCTCCAGACTACTGCAGACCTCCTGCACTCGCTGGGATTCACAATCAACATGCAGAAGTCAAAACTGATACCTTCTCTGATGCTTCCTTTCATCGGAGCTGTTCTGGACACAGTGCAGTTTCTGGCTGATCCACCCAAGTGGCAATCCAGTATATTCAGGCTGTGATTCCAATGATTGAGCCTCTAGCCTGGATTTCGGTGAGACTGACTCTGAGGCTGCTGGGCCTCATTGCCTCCTGCATCCTTCTTGTGACTCATGCCTGTTGGAATATGCGGGCTCTGCAGTGGGACCTTAAGTTCCAGTGGGCGCAGCTTCAGGGGAATCTCTCTGACATCGTCCAGATCTCAAAGGGCACAGCAAAAGATCTGGAGTGGTGGCAGACACGATTGGGTCAGCGGTGGACTCCTCACCCTTCCCCAACCAATCTGACAGTAGTGATGGACATCTCACTCCAGGGCTGGGGCGGCCATCTGGGAGAAGGCTTAAGTCATCCTTGTGGCTCTGGACTGGGTGCTGAGAGTCTGGTATCCTGAGCTATTGAGCTATCCTCTGATCAGGCTGTCCCTTTGGGAGGATCTCATGTCACAGCAGCTGAGGAGGATTCTCAACCCGAACCTCCACCCGAACCGGTCAATGCTCTGCCTTCATACATGGAGATTGAGCAGTGACAGTTGACAGCCTTTGATCTTCCACCCGAAGTCTGTAAAGTTATTTTGCTAGCTCGGCGTCCCTCCTCCAAGACTGTATATGCCGGTCATTGAAGCAAGTTTGTGCATGGTGTACAGACAAACAGGTTGAACCTTTATCTGCACCTCTTTCCCAAGTTCTTTTGTTTATTCTTACCCTGGCCCTGCAGGGTTCTGCATTTGGTACATTGAAGGTTATTTATCGGCTTTCTCAGCTTTTCTGAAGCTGCCAGATCAGCCTTCTCTTTTCAAGTCCCCTATTGTTAATAGGTTCTTAAAGGTCTTCAGGACATGTTTCCTCCAGCTCACTTAGTTATGCCTCAATGGGACCTCTGTCTGGTTCTTACTTTTGTAATGTGCTCTCTCTTTGAGCCGCTTCATAACTTCCCTCTTAGGCTCCTCAACATCAAGACGGCCTTTCTGGTGGCAATTACATCTGCCCAGAGAGTCAGTGAACTGCAGGCGCTGTCATCTCAGCCTCCGTATATTTCCTTTTAAAGAGATAAAATGGTCCTTCAGACTCGAGTGTCCTTCTTGCTATAGTGTCCATTTCACGTAGACCAGTCCATCACCTTGCCTACCTTTTACACTCCACCCCATCCATCTAAGGAAGAGGAGAGACTCCACCGGCTGAACCCAAAAAGAGCGCACCGCTTGATCGCACACAACTGTTCTGAGTGGACAATCAGCTCTTCGTGGGGTATGTCGTAGCCAAGAATGGGAAGGCAATGCAGGAACGATCCATCTCCCGATGGATTGTGCTCTGCATTAAGATCTGCTATGCATTAGCCAAGAAGCAACCCGCCCAGGGCCTGCATGCTCATTCCACCAGAGCAAAGGCTGGGACCCCTGTGTTGGCATGCGGAGTAGCAGTTCTGGACATCTGTCAGGCTGCAACATGGGCTTCCTTGCACATGTTCACCAAGCACTTCTGCCTGGACAGTCAGGTCCGTCGGGATGGGCACTTTGCCCATTTGGTCCTGAAGGACTTTTTTGTTTAAATCAGGTTCACATACCCATGCTTGGGTATCTATTCTAAGGTAAGAAATCTGCAGCTAGAAGTCTCTATCAGATGAATAATTAACTTACCTTTGGCAACACCTTATCTGGTAGAGACTCTTAGCTAGCTGCAGATTCCTTACTGATCCTTCCAACCTCCCCACTCAGCAAATGTTTTTTTAGGTACATGGCTGTTCCCTGTTCAGGACCCTAGTTTCACACACCAGTGGTCAGTGTTCTTCATGGCTTTGGTCTCCCGGTGTGGGAAGTCGCGAAAAGAAACTGACTTCAGTGCACTGGGGTGATACCTGTATAGGCACTGCATATGTCGCGACGCCACCGGAGCCACGCAGAGTCGACTGACATCACCTACCGGCGTACAGGGGTACTGCTCACTCAATATTTTTCCGGATCCAGTCTGATGCCTCGGGATTATTCTAAGGTAAGTAATCTGCGGCTAGATAGCCTCTACCAGATAAGGCCTTACCGAAGGTAAATAACTTGTTCTTCACACACAGCTCAGTTCCCTACTGTCGTGTAGGATTCCCACTGGTACTAGCCCCATCCTTACTACAAGTTCCAGGAACTACAGAGCACTAAGCTCAAGGGGCAATCAATTAGTACATAATGAAAGAAGAAGGATAACTTAGATATATGAGAATTCTGATAATTTTGGGCTGTGTAACTGCGAAGAGAGGCATTGCCAAATATTGTGTCCCTCTGTGCAGTAGTGGCAAAGAGGCATAGAAAGATTTACTATACTAGAAAAACCAGTGTAGTGGGTTAGAAGCTGCCAATAAAAACATGCAAAAATATGGAACCCTTGGGTCGATTTTTTGGGGGGCCTTAGCGTATGAGCTGTTATGCTCAGAATATTGTTGTCCGACAGCGTACCACAATATTCTCCTCATTTATCTGAGTGAAGAATTGATATATGTACAAGGTGATGCAGTAGCTTCACTATGTGTTGGTTTATTGTGTAATATAATTGTAGAAGCAATAAAAAAAGATTTATAAAAATGAATACACAGCCAGAAGGGGGATGTGCCATGACAGTGCAACCCACGAAAATAATCTTTCCTGCGGAGATTGTAGATAATATTTGCAAAGGTTGCAAATGTAGAAGCCTTGGAAGCACAGGATCTGGATCAGGTGGCCATACTGAGAGACTGCTCACAAGCACCCCCAGCCCACACCTTAAGATGTTAAGTACAGTAAGAGCTGTAAGGATTACGTGTTCACTCTTACCAATGTACATTCAGACAGATGTGAAATACTACCAGGAACAGCTGCAGATTGTTCCTGGTCATTCGTGAAATAGAAAGGCCCAGTGGCAGTAGTAAGTTCTTTTGCTGTAAAGTCTTTTGAGTATTTGAGTGGGACGTCAGCTGTCTAAACCCCAATCCCTGCAGAATGCGGCTGCACGTACCCTGCTTAACATCCCAAAACATAGTCATATCTCGGATGCCATCAGAAATCTGCATTGGCTTCCAGTCAAGCATCAAATTGAGTTTAAGGCACTATGCCTGGCTCATAAAGCTTTATATGGAGAGGCAACTAACGACTTCCATAAATTATTCCAATGGCACGCCCCCTGCCAGATGCTAAGATCTGCCAACAAAGCTCTGCTCTGCGTGCCCAGAGTTAGGAGGACCAGATGGGGAGGCAGATGTCTCTCTTTTCTGGCATCTAAGCTCTGGAACGAACTTCCACTAAATATTAGGCTCTTATCATCCAGGTCCCAGTTTAGGAGTCAGATTAAAACCTGGCTCTTCCCTCCCCATTAGCGACCTAGCTCCTCCTGACTTCCGTACTTTCTTGCTTCCTCCAGTGCCAAGACGCCTCGGCATTTGTGCGCTTTATAAGCTATTACTTACTTACTTTACGTTTGTGTTGCATACCATGGAGGCATACAAATTTGGCCCCAACGAGTCTTTTAGCTTAAATCGTAATACCTCTTGTCCCGATCTCATGGTGAGGAAGGGCAGTATTTTCTCAGAAGAGTGAGTTTGTTAGATTGGAACTGGAAAAGTGTCTGCGTGATTTGATCCCCCTGCAGAAAGTGTTTTCAGTGGAGCACAGTGGAACTACTGGCTTCCAGAGAGTAAAACTATTGCTTGCAAGTGTGTGATTCATTGCGCAGAATTAACCAGGCAATATCTCTATACTCTGATGATGTTCTGTTATATGTGAACATGCCACTCATATTGAAATGAAACATTGTCCAAATAATGGAGACTTCAAAGAAGAATTTACTGCTGTTTATAATTGGTGCCGTGGCTGCAACTAAAATGATTCTACTCCCTCAATTACTTCATGCAACTTCAGTTGCTCATTTTGTTTATTCTGGTCTGGGTATTTAATGACTTCAGTTGTACAAAAAATTGTCTCACCTAGGCAATACGGTTTCCAGAGTCACATTAAAACCTTTGCAACAACCCTAGGGTAGAAAGGAGCTGGGCGCATATGTTTTTTTTTTCAAATTCCTATCCAGTAAATTAGAATGTTCTTACTCTGGGTCCTGAAATTGCAGTGTTTCATTGTCTGATGCCAGATATGCCAGTAAAAATAATTTAATTTTGCGAAGTTATAGTGACAGTGACGCTCTCTGGCACATTGTGAATTGCAAAGTAGGGTCTCACCCTCAACCCGCCGAGATATTCTCAGACCGTATGATGCAATAAAGTATGGGAGTATTATGGCTACATATTGGTGGCACTTTTATAATGATGAGAAATGGCATTGAGATCTGTATCTAGTCCCAGCAATACAGAGTTGTTTAGGTATATACCCTTGGACTGTCCTTAAATGCATGTCTTACATTGATTAATTTGCACATGTAATACATATGCTATAATGCCTCTAAAGAACCTTGTGCCTGCTATGCCAGTTATTTGAGTGGGAGGGCTCATTCACTTTAAGTAGTCCTGACCTAATGTTTAGGTGGGGTGCCATATGGTCTTT
Organism: Calotriton arnoldi; assembly: GCA_963921515.1. Lineage (NCBI taxonomy): Eukaryota > Metazoa > Chordata > Amphibia > Caudata > Salamandridae > Calotriton > Calotriton arnoldi. The sequence continues at coordinate 907,244 of CAWUFW010001130.1, read as the reverse complement.
TAACTGTATCATGGGTTTCCAAGGTGGACTAAACTTATATGGATATTATCTCGTGGTGTCTGCAGATATTGATCCTAAATAGAAAAGTTATCTGACCAATAGAATGATTCATTGTGTTTCTACTTTAAGAGATTAAACACCACCAGACATTGAAACAAAGAGACAGGACATTCATTTATAATTTTACCCTTCCATCTTAACATGGCCATTACAGTTTTTCTAACTCCTCCTTTAAACAAGTGGATATAGCTCTCATCTCCAATATCCTCATGTAGGTAAATGTGACATGTAGACCCAGCCCCCTCTCTGACTTGTAGACCCACTCATTTGCAACAACAAGGTGTGAAGCCTAATAACCTGGGAGGTTGTTAGTCATGCCAAAAAATCTTCTTAAACCTGACTAGTATAGAAGTGTGAGAAGCCCCTCAAAATCTTGAAATTCAATTTAGCTTCCCGAAGCACAACCTGAAAGTTCCGGGCTGCAAACATTTTCTTCGATCATGTTACCTTAATGCCCAGACATTTGAATACTTTACTGTGCAAAGCAGAAAAAGCCACCCCCTGCCTCTGATTGATTTAGGCCAAAACTGGACTTCAACGTGCCAAATTCTTTTACTATATCTAGCAATCCGTTGCTCTCATGTGGGGTTGTGTCTATATCAGTATACCACCTTTTGTTCTGAAACCTTTTACCAGAATGTTCATCATATTTCAGCAAGATGGGCTTATACCTTTTCTTTCATTCTTTACTCTTTGACACTTGGTCAATACACAATGGGCCTGATTACGGCTTTCCGACCGACATGGTAAGTTTAAAGTCTGACCACCGTATTATGATGACGGCAGTCGAAGTTTAAACCGGCGGTGGAATCCGAAGCGGTTCCGACAGGCTCAAGGAGCCCGTCGGCCAGTCAGAAAGTGCTCATAATCCCTTAAGGACGGCGTTTCCGCAGTCTTCATTATGAGATCAGTTTCTGACAGCGAATTCATGTCAGCTTTTCTGACATGGATTGCCTGTTGGAAACCGACTTTGGGTGCCCCTAGCAGGGCCCCCTTCCCCCCTGGCCCTCCCCATTTTGACCTGGGTGCCCTCCTCAACATCCTTGCACCATGTGACAGAAACCAGGTGGTGCCTGCCACACTTTGCAGGAATGCTTTCAAACTTCTATTTTTCAATGGGAGCTTATGCTGCGCGCGGTCTCAGCCCACCGCACAAGCTCCCATTGAAAAATGGAAGTTTGCGACCTCTCCATGTGCGGTTGCATCCTAATGGGTTTGTCGTAACCGCTGACCTATTGTCGGGCGGTTCCTTCCCCGAAACTGTGTCAATTGGAGGCAACTCCGACGGACATCGTGCTTAGGCCCAAAATTCTAATCCAGCCTGTTAACACCGAATCAAAGTTTATCTTTTCATAAGGGACTGAATAGGAAGCATGCTGTAAAAGAGTTAAACGCTTATCTCGAACTTGAGGTTGAATCCATTGAATTGTGCAGCAATTTAAATGTAACCCTAAAAAGTAGAGGATCTCTGTACACGTGCAGGATCTTTTCACTCTTTTTCTAAAATGTTTTTCATATGAAAAAGCATCAAATAAAAGAACACATGCCAATAAGAGGTAACATTTTCCCATATTTAGATTTTAACGAAAAATATAAGAATATTTTAGCCTCTAAATAGGCTTTACACTCTGCACGTTTATGAATTGCAAAAGTTGCTGCCCTTCCAATCATGCAATGCAGGGTCAGTCAAGCTAACTTTTACAACCTCACTGAGAAGGATTGCAGAACACAGTAGCTTGGTTCAAGGTTTCTTTTTTCCTCATTTTCAGTTTTTCATGGTCTGGCTTGACAGTGCAGCTGTCGCCTGACAATTATTTGAGAACCACCAGGAGAGAGACTTTGGCTCCACCCACATGTTGGGAGTCAGGAGTACATCATTTGATTGGGCCAGAGTTGGGTGCCTCCAAAAAAAGTGCTTGCCCTGATTATTTTGTTTATCCAGCTGCCTGAGCATAAACTTTTGGGCCATACACATTACATTTTAATGCTAATAAAATGTCTTGCATAACTAGATAATCAGCAGCATAGATGGGAGGAGGCATTCATTAATGCACATGATGATAAGATTTGGTTTGACAGTACATTCATAAGCCTTACCTATTAGTATTACAACTCAACCTAGCCCTTACACCACCATCCCAGCTCTCTTTAATAAATGTCCTTGTGTGGAAAGAAGCCCTGGATTGATGGGCACAACATCTATATTGTCTGTCATCCGGATTCTCACTCCATAAAAAGGTGTAATGTTTGACTAAATATGCCTTGCATGATACTCTGTGACAGGCTGGGAGTGTGCTTGAGAGAAAAGAAAGGAGAGGCACGACAGCTCAGGCAGTCCAAGGAGCTTTCTACCTCCACACCTCCAGTGGGTGGGACCAATTGGGCCTAACCTGCCTCAGTATTTTCAGTCCTTCTTTCACATCACTTTTGTTTCTGCTTGATGTCAAGGGATTCTATGTCGAGGTAGTCTACTTTAAAGCGTTTGACTTTGAGGCACTCAACATTGAGGGTGCCAGTGTCCTGTCATTCGATATTAAGACATTCTTCACTGTGTAGATCATCTCAACAGTGAAAGTATCAGGTTTTGTGAGAGATCTCCCTTTGCACCTTACATAAGTGGTGATATCACTAAATTCACCATAAAGTTGAGAACACGGAAGCAGATCCTAAATGTTGCCTGTTCCCTGAAAACAAAACCCTTTGCTGAAGAGCTGTAGGCCATGCCAACTGAAGCAGATGACTCCTCAGCCTCCGAGAGGTCCACAGAGTGTCTAACTGTCCCAGAAGCAACCTTCCAATGGTGCTGTCAGTCCCTCGTTCTATTCTTCCTCCTCCACCTTATCCACTACCAACTCTTTCTTCAAGGGACAATAGAGGGCAAGTCTCCACTCAAGAATGGGGCAGTGTTATTCTTTACTCTTTATAGAAAATCGATTGGAGAAGAAATATAAATTTAGAACCTCTAAAGCTCCTCTTTCTCTTGATCTAAGTGCAGGATATTTTACCACATAGTGAGGTTTCTTGTAGTTACTCCTCTTCTGTAGTCTCCAACATGGATTCTTACTCAGCAAGGACCACCACATAAGAAGTCTCCAGTGGATGGTATGGTCATTTTTCACATAATTACCAATATGTCAGTTAAGAGTCTCAACATTACCTGTGTATGAGACTTCTATAATTTTATGATTCTCCACAGACCAAAAGCAAGACCTGTGGTAGCTTTGTGTCCATAGCTGTCAAAGCCTACTATGCACACCTTCGTGACTCCATCCTCCATAAAATTGGTGGAAAGGCATATGGAGAAGTACACCAGCAGATATAAAATGAAAGAGCATCTTCATATATCAGTACTAGGACAACCAGCTGGTGAAAGTGAACTCTGGGGCTGATTACGATGGCGGAAGGATCATCACCGCCAGCCCGGCGGTGGCGATCCTTCCGTCAATTGACAGCAATTTTCCCACCGCCGAATTACAATGGCGGTGGGAATCGCTTTCGGACCGCATCTGTCGCAAAGACCGTCTGCCACGGAACTGCCACAGGCAATCGTTACGATTGCCTGGCGGAGCGGTCAGCATGCTTCAAATGGTGGCAGAGCCTAGCAGGCTCCGTCCGCCGAATTACGATGCTGGCAGAAGCCAGCCTTTCCGTGGTGGGTAAACCGCCACTGAAAGGCTGGCGGGGATTGGTTTCGGGGGCCTGTTGCGGGCCCCCCTTGTGTTGGGGGGAGGTGTTTGTGCACTGGGGGGGTACCCAGGGTACCCCCCCTACATTTCAGTGCCCTAAGTGGCAGGCACCGTGTGGTGCCTGCCACGTAGTGCAGTGAAATGCACAACATGCATTTTCAACATTGCGGTGGGTGCTGCTGTCAGCAGCAACCACTGCAATGTTAAAATGCAAGATGCGTCCTCCACGGTGACGGTCGCATCATAATTTGGTGTGCAGAACTGCCGTATGTATTGCGGACGGTCCCGGTTATCACCACGATGGCGGACGGACTCCAGTCCATCCGCCATCGTAATCAGCCCCTCAGTGCCAAAACTACAACAGAACCATCAGTCAGTTTTGGTTCACTGACAAAATATTGCCTCCTAAAATATTGTGCTACAAAAATATTGTGACATAATTATCAGAAATATCGTCATCTTATACTTTTAATGGTAAGTACAAAAATATCGAAAGAAATATATTGTCACTAAATAAAATCAATGTATAAAATATTGTTTTTTAAATGTATATAAATTAAAATTTTAAATATGAAATATAATAACATTAATATAATAAAAATAAAATATACTTAGGGGCCGATTGCGATGTCATTCGGATTCGGTATTGCAGATTCCGATTCAGAACCCTTGTTTCTGAACGAATCGTACACATTTAACGACCGATTACGGTGCCCGGAAAGCATTTGGGCAGTCTGAATCAATTCCGAAATGCATTCGGACAGCCCGAATCTTTCGGAACCGAATCGTACAGTTCTATGGACACGGTTTCCGAATGAGCGATTACGATGACCGATTCGGACAGCCGTTCCGATTTGGTCTGCCTCACACAAAATGGCTGTCGGAATCTGTCTTTGGGGACCCGTTGCAGGCCCCCCTTCACCCAGAGGTGTCCGATTGGGGCCATGGGGGTACCCGAGGGACCCCTCATCCCAACCATGCACAATGTGGCAGGCACCATGGGGTTACCGCCACAGGGTGCAAGGTTTTCCCCAAACACCCCTTTTTTCAATGATAGCCTGTGTTCTCGTTCCGAACACAGGCTCCCATTGAAGTCAATGCGAGTCCGACCGAACGATGTTGGGAAGCATCATAATCGGTCGTTTGGACTCGTAGGACCTGATTCGTTCAGAAACTATTCCAAGACCGATTCGTTCTGAACAGTTTCCGAACGAAATCGTAATCGCCCCTTAATGTTTATTTAAATATATTTCTGAATTATACTTATTTAAAAAAGTTAAACATACACATATATTTGCATATATCTAGTTAAAAATTATTAATAAACTAATAATTGTAATTTATATTATAATTTCATGTTTTAAATAATGTAATAGGATAAAAACATATATATATATATATATATATATAACTGCTTCTGTTTTGCACCAACTCTGCTCACTTGCGAACGGGTGCTTGTTGCGGGAGGTGCCCCCGCCTGTATAAACGCTGCACGCCTCGTACCTTCCTCGTACAAAAGCCAAGCACTCACGGGGGACTTTCTCGAGAAAGGCGACTGCCGAAACGCGTCTGGTGTTGTAAGTCAGGCAATAAACGAACATCCTGACCCATCCCCCGTGAGTGCTTGGCTTTTGTACGAGGAAGGTACGAGGCGTGCAGCATTTATTTATATATATATATATATATATATATATATATATATATATATATATATATATATATATACACACACAAAAATGTAAAATCGGTCTTAAATTCGAGAGTGCTTCATAAAATCTGCAATTGGAAATATATGACAAATTGTCTCTCTTCCCAGCGACTTGTTGCTGGATAAGGTTTCTTTTTGGCAAAGTTGAAGCGGGATGACTGTAAAAGTTCTGGAAGTGTTCAATTTGAGGTCTGCGATAAAGTGGCAGTGCTTTTGAAAGGTCCCGTATACCACGTGAAAGGCGACTAAAGTTTGCTATTAACATGTCTATGCAGCCATACGTAACATGAAAAATTAAAAAAAAAATAGTTCTAATTACAATTAAAGTAAGCAACATAAAAAATTACATTTTACTAAAAATATTTAACACTTTGAAAACTAATTATAAATATTATAATTTTAAATAAACAAAAACATAATACAAATTGAAACAATATAAAAGAAAATATAAAGTTTTACAATTAATACATATACTATTCCCACTACAATTTATACAAAAGTAGGCAAAGTGTTGGACTGAGGAGGGATACAATTTACTACTCTCACTTCACACAGTGCAACTGTAGGAAAACTGTTACATTACACAGGGTTAAAATTTACTATTCCCACTCCATTCATTGTAACAGTAGGGTAATTCTTAAATTGCGGAGGGATACATTTTACTATTTCCACTCCACTATTTGCAACAATAGGAAACGTGTTGGAATGTGGAGGGGTTAAAATTTACTATTCCCTCTCCAGCCAATGCAACAGTAGGGATAGTGTTTGATTGCCAAGGGGTAAAATTTACTGTTCTCGCTCCAGTCAGCACAACAGTAGGGAAAGTGTTGGATTGTGAAGGGGTAACATTTACTGTTCCCACTCCATTCAGTGCAACATTAAAAGAAACTAATTTCAACATAATAAAATATTTTCAAAAACATAGTAAACAATTACAAAAATAAATGTTAAAAACAGAAATATAAATATATATATTTTAAATAAATAAAATACATGCTTATTACATTATTAAATAAATATCAGAAATCACTACAAATATTATTAAAATACAAAGCTATATTCTCAAAATAATAACTTAATATGTCTGTCAGTTTTCAATACTTATTTCCAATGTTAAAACCTTTACGACCCTGTTCTTTTATAGAAGGTTACAGGTTTTTACTTTCTTTGGATTCAATGGCCATTTGCTGTGCAGTTTTAAACTTTATAAAAGGATCAATTGCAATTAGAAAGAAATATGGCTAAGGGGGAGGTTGCTGCACTATGGATGGCTTGACCTAAAACATTATTGGATGAAAGTGGGGGCTGTGAACCTAATATTTATTATGAAGACTCTGTTTTTAAATGTTTTTATGATGAAATGTTGTGCTTTTATGATTTATTTAAATCGAATAAAGCTTGATTTACTGACTGAACAACTAATAAATACAATATTATTTGCATTTAAAAAACACAACACAATTAACACATACAATAATAAATAACATAAAAAAATAATTACCTAGTTTTACATTTATTACTTAAGTATTGTTATACCCTATACTTCAACGGAGTACACAACACATATCTAAAATTCTTTATTAAAATAATAATCTGAAAGAAACACGTTAGTTATAGATTCCTTACCTTAGAATTACCCCCAGGCGTCAGACTGGATCCGGAAAGTTTTTTCGTCAGCAGTACCTCTGCACGTCGGAAGGTGGCGTCTGTCGGTTCCGCGTCCGTCGTCGGCGTCGTGGTCGCCGGGATGACGTCGCGGCAGCTACTTAGACGCCGCCCTCGCGCGCTGACGAAAGTTCTTTCTTTTTCCGCGCCAGCCAGCGCAGATCCGGGAAGAGCGCTACCTCAGTCATTTTTTGACTAACTTTTTCTCGACTTTTGTCGACTTCTTTCTTTGAGTCTCCGACTCTGAAAAGGTGCACGAGGGATGCCCGGTTTCAAGGCCTGCGGTTCCTGTCATCGCATGATGTCGGTGACGGGTCCGCACCACGTGTGTCTTTTTTGCCTGGAGCGCGACCACGACCCCAAGTCGTGCTCCGACTGCCGGTCGATGGCGCCGAAGGCTTTGCGGGAGCGGTCCCGAAAGCTGCTTGAACATCGGCAGTCGGCTCCGTGCCGTTCGAGGTCCCGGTCGAGAAGGAGGTTGAGGGACCGGTCGTGGAGCCATCACCATTCCGGTTCGAAATCATCGAAGTCTTCGCACTCGGGGTAGGGTAAGTCGAAGCTCAAGAAGAAGTCGAAGAAGCATCGTCGCTCTTCAACTTCTCCTTGTCGGTCGGCCAATCCGATGAGGCACGCGGGTGGTGCACCTCCCGCGGCTCCGCGCGCGGAGCCCGACGAGTCGACTCCGAGTTTCCCTCCTTTCCGGGACCCGGAGCGACTCCCGCCCAGCTTTGTACGTTTTACGAGGCGATCCATGCCATCTTTGGGCGGACCGACCCCGCCGGCGCGCCTTCCGGCCCCGTGGACTCGGTTGGGGGGCCTAGGTCTTTGCTGCCGGCGGCTCTAGCCCCGGTGCCGCAGGGCCCCCTTGGATCCAGGCCTGGATCCGGATCGGCGCCGGTTGACCTCGTCCACCGGTCCACCGGCGCTGCTTCCGACGGCACCACTACCGCGTCCGACGCCGGTCGGCCTCCCGGCCGGCGTCAACCCAAGCCTCCATCCCGACGTAGACACGGAGCTGGACCGGCTTCGCCCGACGCCGGGTGGGGTTTTCATGCCCCTGTTCACTCCTGGGGTCCCTTTTCAACCACAGTGGCACCCAGAGGATGAGGAGGAGGACTGGGAGGGGTCAGGTGACCCTTTAACTGACCATTTGGACAGTGAACAGGACTGGAGAGAGGAACTGGGGGATGCCAGTGGTTTGGACACCTCCCCTGACCTTGGCATGTTGTCTCCTCCTACCGTGGCTATGGAGGAGGGAGCATCATACGCAGTGGTGTTGCGTAGGGCGCCCGAGGCCCTCAACCTCAAGCTTCCTACAGTGGCGGTCAGGACTAACCTCCTGACGGAGGTGCTTCAACCGGCTGCAAGCTCTTCGGAGCCCTTGCTGCCGTTCAATGAGGCCCTCACCGACGTAGTTTTGGGCACCTGGTCCAGGCCCAACGCGGGGGCTCCCGTGGACAGGATGATTGCCCGACGCCGGCTCCGGGCGACCCCACTTTCCTCTCCCAACACCCCAACCCGGAGAGCTTGGTTGTCTAAGCCTCCACTTCCAAAAGCGCATTCCCTACCGCTCCCCCGGAAAGGGAATCCAAGAAGCTGGACCACCTTGGGAAGAAGACTTTCTCTTCCGCCAGCTTAGGACTGCAGTCGGTAAACACCGCATGTCTCTTGGGCCGTTATTCCCACTCCGTGTGGGATACGGTGGCGCAGGTGCTGCCTCAGTGCCCGGAGGAGGCCCGGGCAGTGCTCTCCCAGGCTGTTGCCGCTGGGAGGGATGCAGCAAAGTTTGCCATACGTTGTGGGCTGGACTCCGCCGACTCTCTGGGCAGGACCATTTCAACGTCGGTAGCGCTTCGTCGCTACGCCTGGATGAGGTCGACTGGCTTTTCAGGGGATGTCCAGAACACCTTGATGGACATGCCTTTTGATGGCTGTCGCCTTTTTGGTGACAAAGCAGACAACGCTCTAGAGCGTTTCAAGGACTTACGGGCTACGGCCAAGTCTTTGGGCCTCTCCACCCGCCCTGCGCAGTCTGCTTTTCGCCCCTTTTGTGGCTATGGAAGGGGTGCCCCGCTACGTCCCGCCCAGAGCTACAGGCCGCAGCAAGTTACCCAACCTTTGCGCGGCCGGGGACGTGGGAACAACCGTCGTGGTTCCGGGGGCCAGCGGGAGGGCCAGTTCACCAACCCTCCCTCCTCAGCAGCCTCCAAACCCTCCTAGTCCGACCTTTCAGGCCCATCAAACGCCAGTGGGTGGCAGGATTCGCCATCACCTCCCCCACTGGCGCACCATCACGTCGGACAGGTGGGTTTTGCAAATAGTCCGAAGGGGCTACTCCCTCCCCTTCGAGACTACCCCTCAAGCCATGCCACCAAGATACCACCGCATGTCGGGGGATCATCTGGCCCTTCTCCAGCAGGAAGTTACGGCTCTCTTGGCCAAGGGAGCCATCAAGCGCGTTCCTGTCCCAGAAGTAGGTCATGGTTGTTACTCCCACTACTTTCTGGTCCCCAAGAAGGACAAGGGCCTGCGTCCTATCTTTGATCTCAGGGACATCAACCGCTTCCTCCGGAAGGAGAAGTTCAAGATGTTGACGCTTGCTCAGGTCTTGTCTGCCCTCGACCCGCAAGACTGGATGGTAGCGTTGGACTTGCAGGACGCTTATTTTCACATCCCCGTCCTGCCGGCCCACCGGCGTTACCTACGGTTCACGGTAGGCCACGAGCATTTTCAATTTACCGTGCTCCCCTTTGGCCTTACCAGCGCCCCTCGGGTGTTCACGAAAGTGATGGCGGTGGTCGCAGCTCATCTGTGCAGATCAGGGATTTCAGTCTTCCCCTATCTCGACGACTGGCTATTGAAGGCTGGCTCGCCTCAGGCAGTCGTCTCCCACCTCCAGACTACGGCCGACCTCCTGCATTCGCTGGGGTTCTCCATCAATGTGCCGAAGTCACACCTGATCCCCTCTCAGAAGCTCCTCTTCATCGGAGCGGTTCTGGACACAACGCGGTTTCAGGTCTATCCTCCAGAGCAGCGAGTCCGGGATATTCAGGCTATGATTCCGATCTTTCAGCCTCTATCCCGGGTTTCGGTCAGAATGACTCTGAGGCTGCTGGGCCTCATGTCCTCCTGCATCCTGCTGGTCGATCATGCCAGGTGGCATATGCGGGCTCTGCAGTGGGACCTGAAGTTCCAGTGAGCGCAGCATCAGGGGAATCTGTCCGATTGCATCCAGATCTCGGAGGGCACTGCACGTCAACTGCAGTGGTGGCTCACGAACCATGATTGGGTCAATGGCAGATCCCTCTCCCTCCCCCAACTAGACCACACTGTGGTGACGGACGCGTCCCTTCTGGGATGGGGCGGCCACATGGGAGAAGCGGAGATCAGAGGCCTCTGGTCTCCGGCGGAGTCCGCGCTCCACATCAACCTTCTGGAGCTCCGGGCGATTTGTCTTGCACTCAAGGCATTCCTTCCCTCTGTCCGGGGAAGAGTAGTGCAGGTGTTCACGGACAACACCACCGCCATGTGGTACTGCAACAAACAGGGCGGGATGGGGTCGTGGACCCTATGTCAGGCAGCCCTCCGCCTCTGGACATGGCTGGAACATCAGGGCATATCCCTGGTGGTTCAACACCTGGCAGGTTCTCTGAACGCCAGGGCGGACGAACTCAGCCGCAGATGCTTTATGGATCACGAATGGCGTCTCCACTCGGAGGTGGTACAATGTATCTTTCAACAATGGGGAGAGCCTTGATTAGATCTATTCGCCACCGAAGAGAACGCGCAATGTCAGCAATTCTGCGCGTTGGAATTTCCAAGGCGGCACTCGCTACGCCTTTCGTCGCGAGTGGAGTTGCGGTCTGTTGTACGCCTTTCCGCCTATACCACTTCTGCCCAGAGTGCTGAAGAAGATCAGGCGCGACCGGGCCCAAGTCTTTCTTGTTGCTCCGGATTGGGCACGAAGAGTCTGGTATCTCGAGCTGCTCAACATGGCCATCGATCCTCCGACCCGTCTGCCTCTTCGGGAGGATCTTCTGTCGCAGCAGCAGGGGACGGTCCTCCACCCGAACCTGTCCAGTCTCCACCTCCTTGCGTGGAGATTGAGCGGCGGCAGTTGACGTCTTTCGACTTGCCTCCCGAAGTTTGTGATGTAATCTTGGCAGCCAGGTGTCCCTCCACTAAGACGGGATACGCCTGCCGGTGGAACACATTTCTGGCATGGTGCACAGCAAAGGCTGTGGATCCCCTTTCTGCCCCTCTTTCTGAAGTACTCTTGTTCCTTCTCTCTTTAGTCCAGCAGGGCTCTGCTCTGGGCACTGTCAAGGGCTATCTGTCAGCCATCTCTGCTTTTCTTCGACTGCCAGATCAGCCTTCTCTTTTCAAGTCCCCGGTAGTTAACCGTTTCTTAAATGGCTTAACACATCTTTTTCCTCCAATCCCCTTCGTTATGCCTCAGTGGGACTTGAATCTTGTGTTAACTTATTTAATGTGCGCTCCATTTGAGCCGCTTCATAGCTGTCCCTTACGGCTCTTAACTCTTAAGACTGCTTTCCTGGTAGCCATCACTTCTGCTAGAAGGGTGAGTGAGCTCCAGGCCCTTTCTTTAAACCCTCCTTTCCTGTCTGTTCATCCAGACAAGGTGGTTCTCCGAACCCGTCCATCATTCCTTCCTAAGGTGGTCACTGCCTTCCACATTGGGCAGACCATCACTTTGCCCACCTTCTTTCCGCCTCCGCATCCTTCTAAGGAGGAAGAGAGGCTCCACCGTCTGGACCCAAAACGTGTGCTCTCCTTCTATCTGGATCGCACGAAACAGTTCCGGGTGGATGATCAACTTTTTGTTGGCTACGTGGGCGCAAAGAAGGATCGGGCCGTACACAAACGCACCATTTCTCGATGGGTCGTGTTGTGTATTTAGGCTTGTTACTCTCGGGCTAAAAAGGAGCCTCCAGTCGGGCTACGCGCTCATTCCACCAGGGCGACGGCAGCCACTACTGCCTTAGGAAGAGGAGTTCCTCTGAATGACATCTGTCAGGTGGCCACGTGGGCATCGCTGCACACGTTCACCAAACACTACTGCCTGAACAGCCAAATCCGGAGAGACGGCTTCTTTGGCCGTTCTGTTCTCCAGGATTTTCTGGTGTGATCTTGGTTCGCAGACCTACCACCAGGGTTGGTATTGCTGGGGTATCTGTTCTAAGGTAAGGAATCTATAACTAACGTGTTTCTTTCAGATGAACAAGTTACTTACCTTCGGTAACGATATATCTGTAAGAAACATTAGTTAGTTATAGATTCCTTACCGCCCCACCCATCCTCCCCGTTCTGCAAACTGATTTCTAGGGTTAAGGACATCCTTTTAGGGCCCTAGTTTTGTTCACCAGTGGTCAGTGTCTTGCATGGCTCTGCGTTTCTGGCGCAGAAAGTCGTGTACAGAACTGATGTCAGCGCGCGAGGGCTGCGTCTAAGTAGCTGCCGCGACGTCATCCCAGCGACCACGACGACGGACGCGGAGCCGACCGACGCCACCTTCCGACGCGCAGAGGTACTGCTGACGAAAAAACTTTCCGGATCCAGTCTGACGCCTGGGGGTAATTCTAAGGTAAGGAATCTATAACTAACTAATGTTTCTTACAGATATATCGTTACCGTAGGTAAGTAACTTGTTCTTTTGTACACATGTTAGATAATTAAATATTCGTTAAAATATTAATAATTATTTATTCCTAAAATAATTGTACTTATTTACCACCCCACTCTTTATCCATAAATAATAAATCAACACACACCAAATATATAAAAGTAAACATTATTATTTCCATCATTTTCATAATTAAATCTCAATTAAACATTTATTATTAATAAACAAGTAATAATAACTCTTTGAGATTTAAATTATTTCCTACCATTTACTCCTACAAATTCAACAACTGACACCTGTTAGAAATGGGATCTCTAGTTGGCAAGGGCTTGCACCTTTGTCCAAGTAGGGACCCTTCTTCCTAGTCAGGTTAAGGGTTGTTACACTCGTGAAGTAACCCCTGCTCACCCTCGTGGTAGCTTGGCACGAGCAGTCAGGCTTAATTCAGAGGCAGTGTGTAAAGCATTTGCACATAACCAACAGTAATACAGTGTAAGCACTACAAACGGACACCACACCAGTTTAGAAAAATAAGCAATATTTTATATACTCAAGACAAGACCACTTACGACAAAAATCCACAATACTGTACTTTACGAATGAATACTTGATACGTTAACTTCTTCTTTGCAGGAATAGCACAAAAGTAAAGTTCGTACGAGTCGGTAGCTCCGTCCGAGCCTACCGTGATGCTGAAAACCACAGAGTCTAACAGTTCCAGCCGACCGCGTCGATACGGGCCAGCAGAGTCATGAACAGACTCGGTAACAGTACCTTTTCTCGTTGTGGCTGGTACGGAGTGTACGAGCCGGTCGGCGTTCGTCGCGGTTGCGGTGCAAGACGGAGCGATGCAAGGTGCGGTGTCCCTCGATGCGGTGCAGGCAGCGGCTCGATGAGCGTCGTGCAGACGGAGTCGGTGAGTCCAAGGCGTGCGATGCAGTCCGAGACGATGCTCGATGCGGTGCTGACAGGTTGCGATGCAAGCGACCTAGCCGGAGGGCGGGAGCTGGCGTCGGACAGCGGTGCGAGTCGGAGCGGTGCGTCGCAGACGTGCGAGCGGTGCCCCAAATGCGGTGCGGTCTCGACTCTTGAGCCAGTTGCAGCGACAGTGTCGGTCTGGTCCGGCTGGCCCAGTGAAGCGATGCGATGCGAACTGCGGTGCCCACAGGTCACGGTGCAAGCAGCGGCTCGATGTTGGCGGCGTCGGACGTCGCCCACGGTGAGACCAGGGTTGCGATGCGAAGCGGGGCGATGCGGTCTGCGGTGCAAACAGGTCACCGGCCAGGGATGGATTCGGTTGACGGAGTCGGTTGCAGTTCCCTTCCTCTGTGGCGACTGAAACAGCGTTCCAGAAGCGGTACCCAGAGGCTTGTGAAGTCTTTGTAGTCCCTGAGACTTCTTAACAGGAGGCCAGCTCGGTTCCTGGCCCTTGGAGATACTCAGCACAAGTTTGTAGAAAGTTCAGTCCAGTCCTTTCACTGCCCAAGGCAGAAGCAGCAGCTGCAGGCCAACCCAACAAAGCAACAACACAGCAAAGGGGCAGTACTCCTCCTGGCAGCTCTTCCAGCTCTTCGTCTTGGCAGGTTCCTTGATTCCAGCGAGATCTAAAATCATGGGGTCAGGGCCCCAATATTTATATCCCAAATTCCTTTGTTCTCTGAAGGCAGAGAGGCCTTTGCCTAGTCCAAACCAGTTCTGGAGCACTTTGTTGACAAGTCTCCGTCCCTTCTTTCAGTGAGCAGGCCAGGGACATCAGACGCACCACAGGAGGTGGAGCCAGCATTGTGGAGGGAAGGCACTGTCCTATTCAGGGCCCAGGTGCGACCCCTCCCACCCATCTACAGGTCGATCTGGCTATTCAGCCCTGCGCTGACTCACCCTGTCTCCTGGCATCCCCCAGCCCCTGTCACTCACACTCCAGACAAGGAATACACAACCTCGCAGAGGCAGGCTTGGATGGTTAGACAAGAAAATACCCACTTTCTAAAAGTGGTATTTTCAAACGCAGAATGTTAAAACCAACTTCACTAAAAGATGCATTTTATCATTCTGAGTCCAGGCATACTAAACTCGAATTTCTACCATGTTCCCGGGGTCAGTTAGGATTATAAACTGTAATAATCAAAACTGCCCGTTCTGGCCTAGGGGGAACAGGTAGCCTTGCAATAGTGAACAACGAACTAGGCTGTAATTCACTATCAGGACATGCCACACACACACGGGCATGTCCTACCTTTCGCGTACAACGCACCCTGCCCACAGGGGTACCTTGGGCCTACCTTAGGGGTGACTAACATGTAGCAAAGGGAAGGTTTGGGGACTTGCAAGTGTGTGCACTTGCCAAGTCGACATGGCAGCCCCAGGCTGCGCACAGGCTCTGCGATGGCAGGCCCGAGTTACACTTTACGGGCTGTTTGCGTGGGTGGCACAATCCAGTGCTGCAGCCCACCAACAGCATTTGGTCTATAGGCCCTGGCACTCGCAGTGCACTTTACAAGGGACTGACACATAAACCAAATAGGCCAATCATGGAAACACCAATCCATAACACATTTTATACAGGAGCACTTGCACTTTCCCACTGGACCGCAGTGAGGAAAGTGCGCAGAATCATCACACCAGCAAAAACAGAGTCAAAACCGGGAGGTCAGAAAGCAAAAAGTCAGGGGAAACACGCCAAAAGATGCCAAGTCTAACACATGTCCCCTCCAGCTGAAAGTAGGGAGAACTACCCATCCCCATTGGAGTTCTCTTCACTAAGGCGGAAGAACCTGGACAGACCATCTGCGTTGGCGTGTTCTGTACCAGGACGGTGTTCCACCGTAAAGTCCATTCCCTGTAGGGAGATGGACCACCTCAGCAGTTTTGGATTCTCACCCCTCATTTGCATCAACCATCTGAGGGGCCTGTGGTCTGTCTGAACCCGGAAGTGAGTCCAAAACAGGTATGGTCTCAGCTTCTTCAGTGCCCAGACCACAGCAAAAGCTTCCCTTTCTATGGCACTCCACCTCTGTTCCCTGGGAAGTAGTCTCCTGCTAAGGAAGACTACAGGCTGATCCAGGCCCTCTTCGTTCAGTTGTGAGAGCACCGCTCCCACACCATGCTCTGAAGCGTCAGTCTGCACGACGAATTCCTTGGAGAAGTCAGGTGCCTTGAGCACGGGCGCCGTGCACATGGCTGCCTTCAGGGCATCAAAAGCTTTCTGGCAGGACTCAGTCCAGATCACTTTCCTGGGCTGCCTCTTAGAGGTCAGCTCTGTTAAGGGGGCAACGATGGTGCCATAGCCCTTAACAAATCTCCTATAATAGCCGGTGAGACCTAAGAAGGCTCTCACCTCTGTCTGGGTCTTGGGGGTTCCCAAGCCAGAATGGTGTCAATCTTGGGTTGTAGGGGCGCCACCTGGCCGCTTCCTACCTGGTGTCCCAAGTACACCACAGAACCCTGCCCGATCTGGCACTTACTGGCCTTGATCGTGAGGCCTGCACCTTGCAGAGCCCTCAACACTTTCTCAAGGTGCTGTAAATGTTCTTCCCAGCTGGAACTGAACACATCCATGTCATCCAGGTAGGCGGCACTGAAATCCTCCAGCCCAGCCAACACCTGATTGACCAACCTCTGAAAGGTGGCAGGGGCATTCTTCAACCCAAAGGGCATCACCCGGAATTGGTAATGACCTTCTGGGGTTGAGAATGCTGATCTCTCCTTGGCCCCATCGGTTAAGGCAATCTGCCAGTACCCAGACGTTAAATCAAACGTGCTGAGGAACCGGGCAGCTCCCAACCGATCAATGAGCTCATCAGCTCTGGGGATGGGGTGCGCGTCAGTCCTGGTGACGGCATTGAGCCCACGGTAGTCCACACAAAACCGGAGTTCTGGAGTGGCACCGGGCGCCGCAGCCTTTGGGACCAAGACCACTGGGCTGGCCCAAGGACTGTGGGAGGGCTCAATCACCCCCTAACGCCAACATCTTAGAGACCTCCTCCTTGATGCTGGCTCTGACCCGGTCAGTCAACCTGTAAATCTTGTGCTTCACAGGATGGCTGTCACCGGTGTCCACGTCATGGGTACACCAGTGAGTAACACCGGGGGTCAGAGAGAACAGCGGGGCGAACTGTCCCAACAACTGGCGACAGCCCCCCTGCTGCTCCTGAGTCAGAGTAGGGGAGAGGATCACACCCTCTACTGACCCATCATGCTCCTTGGTAGACAGGAGGTCAGGGAGAGGCTCGCTCTCCTCTTCCACCCCATCATCTGTCGCCAAGAGCATGCTCACTTCGGACCTCTCGAAGTGGGGGCTTGAGGCGGTTCAAGTGAAGGACCCTCAAAGGGTTCCGTGGAGCCTGCAAATCCACCAGGTAGGTGACGTCACTTTTGCGCTCCTTTACCTCATATGGCCCAGTCCACTTGTCCTGCAAGGCACAAAGTGCTACTGGGGCCATGACCCACACTTTTTGCCCAGGTTGAAATTCGACCAGAGTGGCGTTCTGGTCATACCATCTCTTCATTTCTTCCTGGCTTGCTTCTAGGTTCGCCTGAGCGAGTTTCCTGAAGCGGGCAGTTTGGTTTCTAAAGGCCAGCATGTAGCTAAATACATCCTGGGGAGTTTTCCTGGGAGCCGCCTCCCAGCCTTCCTTAACCAAACTCAGAGGTCCTCTGACAGGGTGGCCATACAGGAGCTCAAAGGGGCTGTACCCAAGAGACTTCTGAGGCACCTCCCTGTACGCAAAGAGTAGGCATGGCAAGAGGGCGTCCCACTTACGCCTCATAGGTTCTGTTAGACCCTTGATCATGCCTTTCAAGGTCTGGTTGAATCTCTCCACCAGACCGTTTCCTTGTGGGTGGTAAGGAGTGGTGAACTTGTAGGTTACACCACACTCCTTCCACAGGGATGTCATATACTTCGATATGAAATTGGTCCCCCTATCGGAAACCACCTCTCTGGGGAATCCCACACGGGAAAAGATCCCCATTAACGCCCGGCCCACCACTGGCGCCGTCGTTGTCCTGAGAGGATTGCCTCCGGGTACCGGGTGGCATGGTCCACCAAGACCAGGATGTACCTGTTGCCCATGGCTGTCTTGGGATCCAGTGGCCCCACAATATCCATCCCTACCCTTTCAAAGGGTGTTCCAACAACCGGAAAAGGTTGGAGAGGAGCTTTGACCTTCCTCCCACTCTTACCACTTGCCTGGCAAGTTTGGCAAGACCTACAGTGTGCATCTGACTGCCTTCGCATTTGGGGCCAAAGAAGTGGGTGACAAGCCTGTCAAAGGTCTTGTCCTGCCCCAAATGTCCTGCCAAAGGCACGTCATGAGCCAGACCCAGTAGGAAGGTCCTGAAGCGCTGGGGTACCACCAGCACACGGGCTGACCCAGGCTCAGCAACCTTAGGCTCACTGTATAGGAGACCACTCTCCCAGTAGATCAGATGTGACCCGGACTGATTACCAGCTGCCTGGTCTGCAGCCTGCCGCCGCAGACCCTCCAGAGTAGGGCACTCGTTCTGCTCCCTGCAGAACTCCTCCCTGGTGGGACCCCCTTCTTGCTGCCAATGGGTCAGCTCAGAGATGTCTCCCAGTTCGGCTACCTGCTCCCCTGTAGGCACCGGGGCGTCCCCCTCGAGGTCCGCCTCCTCCCGGTCCGTGGGAACTTCGGGGGCCGGTTTCCCGCGCCCCTGCCCTTTCTCTTGGCAGGGACTTGGGCCACTGTTTCAGGCTCCAAGTCCTTTTGATCACCCTTTCTGGCTGCCATTGACCGAGTAGACACGCATGCCCACTCTGGCAACCCAAGCATCTCCAAGTGAGACCTGAGCTCAACCTCCTTCCATGAGGACTGCTCCAGGTCGTTTCCTAGCAGACAATCTACAGGCATGGTAGGGCTCACAACCACCCTCAAGGGACCTGAGACCCCCCCATTCAAAGGGAACCTGCGCCACCATACACTGGCGCTCTGAGTTGTCGACAGCAACTACTTGGTGGAATGCTCCTGGGACTACTTGCTTCTCAGACACCAGGTGACACCGGACTGAGGTCACACTGGCTCCAGTATCTCTGAGAGCCTCTACCCTGTTCCCATTAATGGTCACCCAGGTGCTATATTTCTTTGTGTTAGGGGGCACCTGGTTTCCTGGGACCATCTCACTGTCCCCTAGTGAGACAAGGGTCATTTCTGCGGGATCCCCACCCTCCTGTGGGCACCCCTCCTCCCCAAGCGCTACACTAGCCAACACTTTGGACTGTCCACCGGTGGGTGGCTGTGTCCCCTTCGGGCACTTGGGGTCCCCCTTAAAGTGACCTACCTGGTCACATGCATAACACTTGCGGGGCCGGTCTCAACAGGCTTCCCTGTAGAGACCCCTTTCTTCTTATCACCGGGGGCTGGGAACCTTTACCCTGGGTACTAGTTTGGGGCCCTTTAGAGAACTCCTGTGCTTTACCCTTGTCCCCCCACCTTTCTGCTGGGGACCCTGCCCACCTTTGGCTGAGTCTCCCCCAAACGCTTTCTTGTGGACCCTGGTACTCACCCAGCGGTCCGCTTCCATAGCAAGCTTCCTGGGGTCAGTTAGCTTACTATCTACTAGGTGCTGGCGCAGATCTGCAAAACATAGACTAGACAAGTGCTCCCATGCAATCAAGTTGTAGAGCCCCTGAAAATCTGTTACACTACTGCCCTTCACCCAACCATCCAGAGACCTGCAGAACACATCCACACATTCCAACCAAGTGTTGGCATCAGACTTCTTACTGGACCTGAACTGATCCCTGTACTTTTCAGGAGTAAGACCATACTTCGTGAGAAGGGCATCCTTCATGTCAGCATAGGTGAGGTGATACCCCTTACCCAAAGCTATCAGAGCATCCCTTGCTTCTTCCGGGAAAAGTGGCCACAATCCTGCTCCCCAATTCTCCTCAGGGACCCCATTCATGTGTATGGCTGCCTCATAACCCTGAAACCACCTTTGTATGTCATCCCCCTTCTTGAACTCCTTGCCTACGTTCTTGGGAATGTGCACAATCCTGTCTGCCTTTCTGGACGAATTGCTGCCACCATCTGAGCCTGACTTACTCCTAAGTTCTAGCTCCTTCAGTTCTCTCTCATGCTCTAAGAGCATCTTCCTCTCCTCTATGGCCAATCTCTTCTCCTCCCGCTCACTCTCCAGCCTGAGCTTCTGCAGCTCGAACTGCCTTGCCTCCCGCCTGTCCTCCAGCTCCTCTGGGGACAGACTGCTGCTGCCTGACCTGGCGGGTTCCCCCTACCCAAAAGCACATCCACCCTGGAAATAGGCTCCTCCGCCTCCTCACTGAGATCACCAGGCTGCCCATTGGCATGTCTGGCTGCTACCCAGGCCCTCAGCGCCTTTTGTAGCTCCTCCTTCCTTGTGAGGCCTTTAATTTGGACTTTCAGGTTTTTACAAATCGCTCGTAACTCCTTTACGGCGTAGGATTCCAACCTGTCCTCCTCAAAGATAACTTCCAGAGATGCAACGGATGATGCAATTGATTCAGGCATGACAAAAGTAGTGAGTTGAAACTGGCAAGATCAAAAATAGGCCAAAAGAAAAAGAACCAGTACGTAATGGTCTGCGATATGGTAGTAGTGCACACCAATCACTGTAAGTCAAGTGCAAACACAAGTCCTATCCTCACCGCTGACAACCAATGTTAGAAATGGGATCTCTAGTTGGCAAGGGCTTGCACCTTTGTCCAAGTAGGGACCCTTCTTCCTAGTCAGGGTAAGGGTTGTTACACTCGTGAAGTAACCCCTGCTCACCCTCGTGGTAGCTTGGCACGAGCAGTCAGGCTTAATTCAGAGGCAGTGTGTAAAGCATTTGCACATAACCAACAGTAATACAGTGTAAGCACTACAAACGGACACCACACCAGTTTAGAAAAATAACCAATATTTTATATACTCAAGACAAGACCACTTACGACAAAAATCCACAATACTGTACTTTACGAATGAATACTTGATACGTTAACTTCTTCTTTGCAGGAATAGCACAAAAGCAAAGTTCGTACGAGTCGGTAGCTCCGTCCGAGCCTACCGTGATGCTGAAAACCACAGAGTCTAACAGTTCCAGCCGACCGCGTCGATACGGGCCAGCAGAGTCATGAACAGACTCGGTAACAGTACCTTTCTCGTTGTGGCTGGTACGGAGTGTACGAGCCGGTCGGCGTTCGTCGCGGTTGCGGTGCAAGACGGAGCGATGCAAGGTGCGGTGTCCCTCGATGCGGTGCAGGCAGCGGCTCGATGAGCGTCGTGCAGACGGAGTCGGTGAGTCCAAGGCGTGCGATGCAGGGCGAGACGATGCTCGATGCGGTGCTGACAGGTTGCGATGCAAGCGACCTAGCCGGAGGGCGGGAGCTGGCGTCGGACAGCGGTGTGAGTCGGAGCGGTGCGTCGCAGACGTGCGAGCGGTGCCCCAAATGCGGTGCGGTCTCGACTCTTGAGCCAGTTGCAGCGACAGTGTCGGTCTGGTCCGGCTGGCCCAGTGAAGCGATGCGATGCGAACTGCGGTGCCCACAGGTCACGGTGCAAGCAGCGGCTCGATGTTGGCGGCGTCGGACGTCGCCCACGGTGAGACCAGGGTTGCGATGCGAAGCGGGGCGATGCGGTCTGCGGTGCAAACAGGTCACCGGCCAGGGATGGATTCGGTTGACGGAGTCGGTTGCAGTTCCCTTCCTCTGTGGCGACTGAAACAGCGTTCCAGAAGCGGTACCCAGAGGCTTGTGAAGTCTTTGTAGTCCCTGAGACTTCTTAACAGGAGGCCAGCTCGGTTCCTGGCCCTTGGAGATACTCAGCACAAGTTTGTAGAAAGTTCAGTCCAGTCCTTTCACTGCCCAAGGCAGAAGCAGCAGCTGCAGGCCAACCCAACAAAGCAACAACACAGCAAAGGGGCAGTACTCCTCCTGGCAGCTCTTCCAGCTCTTCGTCTTGGCAGGTTCCTTGATTCCAGCGAGATCTAAAATCATGGGGTCAGGGCCCCAATATTTATATCCCAAATTCCTTTGTTCTCTGAAGGCAGAGAGGCCTTTGCCTAGTCCAAACCAGTTCTGGAGCACTTTGTTGACAAGTCTCCGTCCCTTCTTTCAGTGAGCAGGCCAGGGACATCAGACGCACCACAGGAGGTGGAGCCAGCATTGTGGAGGGAAGGCACTGTCCTATTCAGGGCCCAGGTGCGACCCCTCCCACCCATCTACAGGTCGATCTGGCTATTCAGCCCTGCGCTGACTCACCCTGTCTCCTGGCATCCCCCAGCCCCTGTCACTCACACTCCAGACAAGGAATACACAACCTCGCAGAGGCAGGCTTGGATGGTTAGACAAGAAAATACCCACTTTCTAAAAGTGGTATTTTCAAACGCAGAATGTTAAAACCAACTTCACTAAAAGATGCATTTTATCATTCTGAGTCCAGGCATACTAAACTCGAATTTCTACCATGTTCCCGGGGTCAGTTAGGATTATAAACTGTAATAATCAAAACTGCCCGTTCTGGCCTAGGGGGAACAGGTAGCCTTGCAATAGTGAACAACGAACTAGGCTGTAATTCACTATCAGGACATGCCGCACACACCCAGGCATGTCCTACCTTTCGCGTACAACGCACCCTGCCCACAGGGGTACCTTGGGCCTACCTTAGGGGTGACTAACATGTAGCAAAGGGAAGGTTTGGGGACTTGCAAGTGTGTGCACTTGCCAAGTCGACATGGCAGCCCCAGGCTGCGCACAGGCTCTGCGATGGCAGGCCCGAGTTACACTTTACGGGCTGTTTGCGTGGGTGGCACAATCCAGTGCTGCAGCCCACCAACAGCATTTGGTCTATAGGCCCTGGCACTCGCAGTGCACTTTACAAGGGACTGACACATAAACCAAATAGGCCAATCATGGAAACACCAATCCATAACACATTTTATACAGGAGCACTTGCACTTTCCCACTGGACCGCAGTGAGGAAAGTGCGCAGAATCATCACACCAGCAAAAACAGAGTCAAAACCGGGAGGTCAGAAAGCAAAAAGTCAGGGGAAACACGCCAAAAGATGCCAAGTCTAACAACACCTAATATATAACATAAACAATAATTTATTTACACATTTTACATCGTTATTTATAATTTCTATAATTTTTATAAATTAACTTTATTTAGTATAATTAATTTCCTACACACTCTTTACACATACAAAAACACACACCCAAAAACAAAACATTTAATATATTACATAATTTTCATAATTATTTTTCATTTAAAGGATTAATATTACTTAAAAATGTATTTACAAAAAATTAATTATTAGGTAAGTCTAATTTACTTACGTCCCACCCTATACCCCTACAAAACACACAACCCGCTCCTGAAATTTAACATAGCAAAACATTATTTACACAATAAACATAATTGTCAATTAAATATGTAATATCAATAAAAAAGTATTACTTAATTTAATTTACTTTCCACCCTATTCCCCTACAAAACCTACAACCCATACCTAAAATGTAATCTTAAAAATGTGTATTGTGCAATTAACATAATTATCAATCAAATAATTAATATGAATTAAAAACAAATTTTTAATTAATTATAATTAATTTACTTCCCACCCTGTACCCCTATAAACTCCACAACTCATACCTAGAATGTAACTTTAAAAAAATTCATTGCGCAATTAACATAATTATCAATTAAATAATTAGTTTAAATTAAAAACTAATTGATTCAATATAATTTAATGGCTTGCCACCCTGAACCCCTATAAACTCGCAAGCCGCACCTAAAATGTAGCTTCAAAAAATTAATTACACAATTAACATAATTATCCATTAAATAATTAATATTAATTAAAAACGAATGACTAATTATAATGAAATTGCTTCCCATCCTGTACCCCTTTAAACCCACAACCCACTACTGTACTAAAAATCACAAAAATGTATTAAATGTAATTGAATAACTTCTAAAAATGTAACAACTATATTAAACATAAACAAAATTATACAAATATTTGCAACATATAGATTTCAATTATATACTAAAATCCATAACAATAATTGAAAAACGATATTAACTATATTTTTGTAAACAATATTAATGACTTAGATATTTTCAAAATCGATATTACTTACCTTAAATCGATATTCTTGACAACGATATGCTTGCAGACGATATTTCCATGTCATGATATTTTGGACACAATCTTTTGGTAGCACGATATTTTTGTTTCGATATTTTGTCTGAATACCATCAATTTTTATATGTACTACTGGATCTCGGCCTTCAGATCAACTCCTTCAAATTGATTCTATATCATGTCCAAGTTGCCATCCTTATCCTGTCTGGAACCTCACCAGGGCCCGATTGAATACAATAACCATAGTGGGATGAACCTATCTACCACTTTAATGCATCTACAGAAATTTCAACTGCAATTTTCATATAGAAACTATTAGGGATTATGTGGGACTATAGATGAATATATTAAGATCATGTCACTTAGCTCCTCTTTAACACTCTCCACTCGGTTGCTCCAGGTACTCTGCTTTAATTTACAAACATAAATATCTTGTTTCTCTGAAAAATCTGTGGGTGATGCATTGTAAAATCAATATACAAGCAGCTGTGCATTTATTTGTAGGTTATAGTGTCTTCATTGTAATATAATGAATTTCTCTTTTCCCTATCCTCACTTTTCCCTAGAATGTCACAGTTCATGACCTTATCTAATATCACCTGGCTGCCATGTTCTGCAGTAAGGCTTGGTATCGATTTGTATAATTGAAGGCAGCATAGAACATGTCTGGGTTAAAGCAGCTCTTCTTGTTCATCCCATTATTTACCCCCTTCATGTACCTGGAAGTATGTTCTGTCAAGCCCTCCACTTTGCATTGGACATGCCTCTTGCATGGCAATCCCTCAAGATTGATATTACGGGGATCTAAATAATGATTGGATACAACTCACAGGTGGCCTGTCTGTGTGCCTTTGAACATCTGGCACATGATTGGTCACAGCCATAGATGGGCACTCCATTTAATACAGGCCAAAGATAGCTACCTGATTGGGCACATACAAAAGCTGGGTACCTTATCGGGTACAGGCAGAAGGTGGGTTGAACAACAAACAGTAAGAACTTGTTAAAGGCTGTAGCTGTTATGAAAATGATTCATGTAGAAAGAATATCAAAACATTACTGAAAAGAATATCAACTTGCCTATTCTTTACGCTATATGGAATAGCAAGCATGTGCATAGTCAATGCATGCATGAACATAATAACATATGCTTTCATCAGCTCTTTGTACGGAACCTAAGTCTTGGGTAGGTACATTTCAGAGAGGCATCTAATAACGCTAATTCCACCTGGATAGATGGAGACAGGACCTAAAAGACAAATTCATGACCCAATAGTAGACACAAACCTTGCAAAAGCGTTTCCTTTAATGTACAGACTTTCACCTAAATGATTAGCGATTCAGCTCTTGAAACAACCCTACCACCAGCCTTCAGACAAGTCTCTTCTCTCCTGGGTAGCAAGGCCTCTTGCATCTCCATTTTTCAATCTCCAGATTGCATTAGCCCTTTTCTGGAGTGCCCAAAAGACCAATGGCCTCAGCCAAAAGTAGACTGTGAAGAAAAGATTCATCGGAACAGTCATACGAGTCATTGCTCTTGAAGAGGGTCCAAGAAGTCGAACATGCTTCACAGGAGTGCTGTTTTATAAACTTTCTTTGACTCATTGATTGATGAGTTGGGAGCACACATGGGTGAGCTCTTTGTTTAAAGAAAAGGGTTCCCTTCAGAGCAGCAATACCACATCAATATGCTGAGCCGAGGGCATTCTACCTAGCCCTTAAATCCTTTCTCCTATCAATCTCAGCATCTTCCATTCTTCGGACAGTGGAAAAAACAATAGTGCATTCCCTCAACAAGGAATCAAGACAATTCCCCTATGTTTTCCACCTATTTCTTTGATCCCAAAATGACTGCTAACATGAGACACTCCAAGGTGACAATCTTAATTGCTTCAGAAAGGCTAAGCCAGTTATGGTGCCTGAACCTGATCTACTTGTTGCTGCAACCACACAGGAGGCTTATGTGTGGAGTAGAATATTGGGCAAGATCCTCCATTCCGATCTGCCATTCCTGAGGTTTGCTCGTCTGAGTACCTGCAGTACTACCACCTGAAAATAAGAGGACTGCATGAACAACCAGAGGGTGTTCAAGCATCCTTCTACCTAATCATCATAGACTTTCAAGTGGAAGAGGATTTGCATCTGGTACCTTCAAAAATAGGTGAATCAGAAGATTTGCTAAAAAGAGATGATACTGTATTGATTTCTTTATTTTGCAAAATTGGGCCTAAGTTTTCATATACAAATGTGCATGTGTTTGTTATTTTTGCTTATAGGAAAAGTTCATATCAGGCATTCTTTTTTATTTTGTCATTATATTATCCCTTTGATCAAAGATTTCTTAGAAAGGCTTCACCCAAATTGAAAGACCTTATCTTCCATGGGAGCTGAAAATTGTCATCTTCAAAATGAGCTGACCTCCTATTGAAACCATGCATAATACCAGTCTCTGACATTTGTTATAGAAAGTGGCTTTTCTGGTTACCCTAACTCCTGCCAAAAGGGTACGTGAATCTCAAACTGTGTGTACACAAGATCCATATATGGTGTTCCATTGCAGCAAAGTCTCCCTAAGAATTCAGAATCTCAGAATTCCATCTCAGTCAGAAGATTTAAATTGCAGTCTCTTTTTGTTTTACAGCGCTTCTAATTAGGGCAAACGATGTCTACAAAACATATAATTGATAGATAGCGTCATGCATCATTACAACCTATGCATCCAAAGCTAATGTGACCTTTACCAGGTGCACCCAAAGGCCATTCTCCCAGAGGAAAAGCAGCTTCTGCTGCCCTGGGACAATTCCACACATAATAAGGGGGTCACTTAAAATTCAGTTCACACTGTTAGAAAACACTATTGTACTGATTCTGTCTTGAGGACAGATACCCTGAACAGGCCGCTTTCTGTAACCGGTTTATTTGACATCACGTTCTGTTTTTCCTTGTACTGGATCCCTCATCCACATAAGGATTTTGTTTAGCTTGCTGCTCTAGTTTACTAGCAGGGCTCGAAAAATCATAAAAATTTTACTAGACCTGCAGGTCTAGTAACTTGAATGATGTACTCGAACTAACTGTAATGTACTTGACCCGTGAACTGGTCTCAAATTGTGTGATCCTAGGCAAATATTTTGTGTTATGGAGTCACCTTTTTCTTTATTATCACATAAGAGAGCACCTTCAAATATGCAAGTTCACAATTTCTGCTGTACAAAAAACCTCTTTATTTACTAGTCTAAATGTTTGCTCCATGTATAACGAGAATCAAGCACATATATAGGGTGCACTTGATCCCTGGCTTGCCTCTTAGTTCACTAAGAGCATTATTATCTGGGCAGGAGCAGTAATAATTCCCAGTTCATGTTTAAAAATTCACTTTTCATAAATATATTACTAAAGCATGATGTGGTAATGCACTGTCATTTACAGATAGCATATTTTCTATTGAAATGGCCACAAAACGTTCCCACTAACATGTAGTTTTACTGATAATGAACAATGTTTGGAAATTGGGTTTCAGCAAAAATATTTAATATTTGATGGTCAAGTAAAGTGTTCTAATTTGTTTTGATCCTATAAAAATATTTGTTTTTACCACAGAATTACAAAAATGTGTCTTTACAACTAGTGAAATATATTTGAAATGTTTGAACATTTCACTTATTAGCTATTTCAGTGTTGTGTTTGAAAAAAGCCTGACATCTTACAGCCTTTGCACAGTTCAGTTGTCACGCAGTTCACTTTACAAAATCCTCTAACTTCAGTCACAGAAAGAAAAATAAATGTAGGATGACAAACCTTTTTTTTACCCCTGTCTCTGAAAGCCAGCAAATGTGACAAGATTGCAAGATTTAAAGGCATCTTTATTGCTGTTTCACTTCTTGCTCGGCATGGGCACGTGGATCTTTTGGGCCCTGCGGTATGAATATCATCCCATGACAGAGGAGGAAAGGTTGATTACTTGTAATCCTAGTTCGCTAACAGGAATATTTCCTTTGAGCTCATAAACAACCCTTCCTTTTTCCTTTGTTCCAAAAGCATAGTTGGAAACTTTAATGGTGTCAAGAGCCTTTCACTGTATTAGTGTGTAAAAGTAACTGCCTTTATGACCCTGAACGTCACGACGGGAAAGCGCCCACCTTCTTTAATTCTTAAAGTGCAAGTATCCATGTTGGGGGGGGGAGTGTTAATATATGTGCGTGTCTCTGTGTGTTTACTGGCCATTTAAAGGCTACATTTCCTTTATCTCTTGTTTTAAAGAACGGTAAAAGCAGTGATGTTTTAGTGAAGTGTTCTGTGTAACTCATTTAGCTACTAAGATGTATTTTTTTTTTAAATAGATACCATAAAAAGTGTTTTGGTGATGTTGCACATGAACTGAGATAATAATCGATTACAGAGAGCTAGGATTACAAGTAATAAACTTTCCTTACTTTCAGCAGTCTCCTGGTATGTATCCTCACTAGTTTCATCCACCACTTAATAGGTCTTGGGCTGATAGGAGGAACGCCCTTTCGTGACTTACCTTTCATTTTGTAATGTGGCCTATTTACTACTAAACGGCTAAATCTCCAGTCACAGGGGTTTGCTGAACAACCTACCTAATGAATGTTAATTAAGCACGTCACTAGTTGCAACTGTCTGTGATTGGCTATGAACACGGGGATGGTGCTCGCAAGCAACAACAGACCATTGTCCCCCACATTCCCAATAGGAAACTTTTTGTTTTTAAAGCAGCTGTAGTTAGTTAAAGAAAGCGCAGCGGGCGGGTGGCGTGCCGGTCCCACGGCAGTGCCTCTTCAAAGGCGGCGGTGCGCACCACAATGGAATGAATGAACAATAATTTATTGCGTGAGTACTTAAAATCATTACAGTAAAAAGAAGTTCAAATGATCAAATTTAAAATCGGTCTTAAATTCGAGAGTGCTTCATAAAATCTGCAATTTGAAATATATGACAAATTGTCTCTCTTCCCAGCGACTTGTGGCTGGATAAGGTTTCTTTTTGGCAAAGTTGAAGCGGGACGACTGTAAACGTTTGCAAGTGTTCGATTCAAGGTCTGCGATAAAGTGCCAGTGCTTTTGAAAGGTCCTGTATACCACGTGAAAGGCGACTTTAGTTTGCTATTAACATGTCTGTGCAGCCATATGTGTGCTGTGCGGAGTCGCACGCCCATGATGGCATTGGTTCTTGTTGGCATTAGAGGGTCATACAGATGTTGGGCCCTTATGGAGCATAAGGCTCGTCTAGTGATTGATCGTTCCCTGCTATGGCCGTTTTGTCTTTTAGAAGGGAGTGGGTGTGCTGTACAAATTTCCCGAACTTAGCCATGTCTGCCACAGTGCCCAAGGTGTACAGTAAGCGGACGGCTTTGTTGGCTGTGCGAGTGCCCTGTTGGAGAAAAATTGTCCTGGGAAGTGTTTGACGGGCCTGTGGCAATGCCGGGCAGCATAGAAGTATGTGGTCTAATGATTATCTTTTGTATTTACGCAGTCTGCACTCTATGATGCATCCAAGGGACTTCCAGGATGGGTACAGTTCTCTTATGGGGAGCGGGGACAGCCTTGCTGCTAAGATTTGATTTAAGACCCATTTCCCCACAGCCTGGTTGAGATGAGGCTTTGTTGTTTGGGTTGTTTGCGGCAGTTTCGTGGAGATCGTTTGCTCTCCAAGTCTAGATCATGAGACCAAAGACGTAATCGTTTTTTCATTATGGTTTTATTCGCTGTTTAGTCAATTATATGTATGCACCGCAATGGGAACACAGCACAAGGCTCCTCCTGCATGGCATGTACTATAAAGTCCATGCCGTGCAGGAACTGGCTTGCATGCACACAGGGTGGCACATACTGTGCCCCCCTGTGTGCATCCACATGGCGTGAGGCACCAGGGAGCCCTGTAGGGCCACCTTTGTTTCCTCTCTGCCACAGGTTTTCATGGCAGTGAGGAAACATGCAATATGTTTGGTGGGACTGTGGCGTTCGCGCCAAGCATATTGCTCCCTTAAGACCACCATGCCACCACCAGGGAAAGGCGGTTCCCTGGCGGCATTGACGGTCCCATGGCGGTCCGACCGCCCATGTCGTAACGGGGCAATCAGACCTCTGGTGCAGCAATGGCTGGACCGCCACCATGAGTCTGGCAGACCTCGGACCCCAGACTAATAATTAGGCCCTCAATGGTTTGCGACCACAGTTGCGGAGTGAATTGCTTGATTCATCTCATTGTGAATTGCAGATAGGAGGGGATGCCAATTTCAGGCCCTCTCCTAATGAGTCTCAAAACCCCTTTTGCAATTCAGAAAGGCGTTTCTGACTCAAAAACGATTTGGTACATTTAAAAAAAACATTTTGTGGTGGCAAATCTTGTGATTCTGCAAACCACAAGGTTTAAGTTCACCACAAACTAGTTTCGTATATGAGGCTACATGTAATTTAAATTTGCCTTGCCCAGTCAGAAGCTTTACAAACATATTGTAATGCTCAACCTTCCCTTGCTGGTTGTCCATTTTCTCCATAATCCCCTTTCTGCAAAATTAAACCTTTTGTCTTTGTTCTTACAGTTGGCATTGCTGAATCGTCTTGGTTCTGAGGTAGAAGCACAGCTAGACGTGAGCAAACATGTCCGTAGAAGTAAGCGGAGCAAACTGAGTGAAGGGTCAGAAGGTAAGCGGAAAATCATGCTCTTATCAAGATCTTTAGTTTTTTGGACTTTGATGACTATAGTATATTGAAGTTTAACCAAACTGTCTTGAATAATAATTGTAAATACAGAACTAAATGCATTTACTGTGCAGTTATTTTTTATTGAGCCAGGCAATAGCACACATTTAACAATAGGCAAGTGAAGGATGATTGGCTTATGGGTGGAGCCTATAGAAACTTTACCCTGAAGGCATGTAACCATTGCCTTCTTGTGGGCGTCTTTTTTACAGTTCATTGGTGAACTTTTTAGGTCCTATACTAAGCCTGCCTTTTTTCAGTGCATGCTTATGGGCTGCTCACTCCTGGTGGGGACTATGTAGATCATATGGAATGT
Organism: Calotriton arnoldi; assembly: GCA_963921515.1. Taxonomy (NCBI): domain Eukaryota; kingdom Metazoa; phylum Chordata; class Amphibia; order Caudata; family Salamandridae; genus Calotriton; species Calotriton arnoldi. Next base: position 876,314 of record CAWUFW010001130.1, on the reverse strand, counting down.
TTATCTGCAACGAGTGCAGGCCACTGGCTTCTCTTCTGTTGCTCCTGGGAGGGCTGTATCGGGGCCCTTGCATCCAGACAAAAAAATAATGTAAAGTGCACATACTCTAACCCTGACTCCTCCTCCCATCACACACCGAGATGCAGTGACCCGTAATAGTATAAGAGCACTACTCTTGTCAATCATACACTACACCGATATACTTTCCACACAAGCCACGCTGCAATGCAACGCTCTTCCTACTCAGCACCCACCTGCCCCCCTTGTGTAGCATGTTACCCATATTCTAAAGTGCTTATACACTTCAAAAGGGGTATGTAGCACTATGTGTATTCAACTGCATGACAATGGAATAAAATCTGTCTGCCAAGGATATTCCTTTGACACTGAGGCAGAATCATCTTTTATATCAACCAGAGAGGTGTAATACATACAGAGACATTTTACAGTCCAAGGGTATTTTGACCTCCTAGCTATAAAATCAACACAGGAGTGACTTCTAGACTAAAAAGCTTGCTGCAGTATATGGTATAGGGGGCATTCATGGGCTGTTTTATAATGAAAGCAATTTAGTAACATGATAACGACCTATTAAAGTATCTGCAGTTTTGAGTGGCATTCACATGTAACAAGGTCAGGAGTCTACATTGTCCTCCTTATATACGTTAGTAAATATGACATAACGCTATTATACCCCCAGAATCACAACTATTTTCCCAGTGGAAGAGAAAGGATTGTTGTGAGAATATACCCACTCCCCCACTCACATTTTCTACTAAGCTCCAATTGAGAATCTTTTTTTTCAGTGAATTTTAAGAAAACTAAAAGTACATTCATGGTCACTTTAGTTAGTATCTCCTCCCAACATTCTTCTTCCACTCAACACTGTTTACAATCACGCTATCTTTGTCTCATATGCATTCTAATATCTTTTAGGTAAGGTGCATTCTCAAAGCCTACAGGCTTACCCAAAGATGTAGTGAGCTGCCAACTGAAGTGTGTGGCTTGTCAGGTTGAAGTTGGTTACCAAATGCCAACTATAATGACATTAAAAAAAGACCAGAACAAAAGCAAGCACGGGCAATCTGTTTCTCTGGTTTATTTTAAGTTTGGTCTATGGTCTGTGTGTCTGTAGTGTCCCAGGTGATCACCCAAAAGTAACTCCTTTTAGGGGGCTCTCTCGAAAGCTATTTCACTACGCTAGATGGCCCTCATCTAGTCCTCAATAAAAACAAGGGAGACACCCTTCAAATCCAATCAGGGACAGGGAAAGTTCAAACAAAATTAACAAGCGGGTCCCTACTAGATACTATGTACCGTAAAGAAGTTTTTCTAAGTACCAAAAAAATATATATATATATTGTGCTGGTATTAAAAGAATAACATAAAAATAATTATATCATCACAGTGAGTCAGATTCAGCATACAAAAAATACAATCAAAATGTGTAAATAACTAAAATTCACATGGACATATATCAAATAAATATTTATTATCATTATTATACATAGTACATTTGCATAAAAAGCTTAAAAAAACATTTCATTGCTATATACAATCATTCTAAAAACAAATAACTTGAAAACAGAGTTGTCGACGCTGCGTTTCGGTGAGTAGATATATAGACACCTTCCTCAGGACAGTTTTCTAAAAAGTGTAAAAAACAGGACTAGAATGCAATACTTCTAGATCTTTGTATGTCACAATTAGTTGAAGTGAGGGAGTAAGAATGATCACCTCATCAAAATTCCTTGTGATAATGAGTTAAATCAGTGTATGTATGTACATTGATGCCACCGTGTATTTCTCATGCACTGGAATCCCCAAATGCAGAATTTTGAAAAAAACTGGAACCAATCATAAGGTAGAGTACGTCGTAATAACGATCCCCAAGATCGACAAAAGTGCCACTAATTTCAATCAATTCCTAGGGCAACAGTTGTTCAGGCAGATATGCAGCCGAAGTGATAAGTACCTCATCGAGGAAATCCGGCCTCCTTGCAAACAATGTACAGCTTCCGGGTCACATCCTCATGAGGATGTGACCCGGAAGCTGTACATTGTTTGCAAGGAGGCCGGATTTCCTCGATGAGGTACTTATCACTTCGGCTGCATATCTGCCTGAACAACTGTTGCCCTAGGAATTGATTGAAATTAGTGGCACTTTTGTCGATCTTGGGGATCGTTATTACGACGTACCCCTTACCTCATCTAGTCCTGACAGTGTTATGTCATTCTGTTGTACTCCTCTGCTCCTACTTTCATAAATGTAAGCGCAGAGCATCCCATGCCCTTGCTTGCTTCATGCTAGTGACACCTTTCCATGACTCCACATGGAGATCCTCCGACTTCAGCCCTGCCCATCTGATCACCTCCACCCTCCTCCTTTCAGTTGTCTGCTCTGCTCCTTTCAGTTGCAGGCCTTTTGCCGTATTCCATTGAATGGCTATACTGCTTTTGGCCAACAGAAATGCCAGGCCTATGAATTTACTATTGATTTTCTTCTGGGAGTGGGCCATCAAGTCTAATAAGCAGGTGTCATTCTGAGCATATTTCCCCTGCCTGGGATTTCTTCCATTCTGTTGACTACTGCCCAATACTAATTAATCACTGGCCTGCTCCACAGCACATTAGCAAGTGTCCCCTTCCTCAGTTCTGCAACACAGACGTTCTGCAGTTGGGATCTCGAAGATCTTACAAAGTCTGCTAGGGGTATATTGAATTGCAGTAGCTTGAACCATGCATTTCTGGATAGTTTTAGCATTTACTGGAGTATCATCACCCAATCAGTGTCTTCCAGGTTCTTTGGATGGTGCTGCAACCAATCTTCCTTTAGACCTTTCAAATTGCCTTTAGTCTGTGCTATTTGGGCCCTGCGTAGCATTGTTACAAGTTGCCTAACTCTTCCAATTGTCAGGATCTGTTGTAGCACTTTTTTCGTGTGTTTCTCCCTGCTTTCCCTTCCTACTAGCTGCTTCAGTGATTAAGCTATCCTGCCATAGGAATTGTCCTCCTGCTATACCTTTCCTCTATAAAGTCGTAGCACCTTTACTCTTGGAAGTTAAAGGACGGTAGTCTGGCTCCCTCCAAAACGAACTCCAGATGGAGTGGCTAGCTCTCAAGTTCCCTTCCATCTTTTTTTTCGAGGTGGGAAACCTGCATAATATGCGCTGTGCTATTCATCAACAGAGGACCTTTAGGACAAAGTTCAGGTTCCTTATAATACCTTTGAGGAGAATCCTGCTCTGCCCTTTTGGTCATAAAATTGTGAGGTCTGTAGCAACTCAATATTACTATACTTTGGATGAGAGAAATTTACAATATTTAGAAATGGAAGTTACCATGGCTCAGGAACTTTTGCTGAACATTATCTTTCAAAACTACTGTTAAAAGTGGGGATAGTAGTGCACTTTGAAGCAATCTCCCATTCTCCCTGCTTGGTATTCTGTCCTGTTCAAAATGATTTCTCTTCCACAGTTTCTGTAAATCCGCCTGAATATGCCTTACTGTGTCCACAATTCCATCTTTAAAAAGGATGAAGCAGATACTGGCGAACCTTCCTTGGTGAATCAAACTCCCAGGTATACTTTGCAGTAAGTTATTTTGGTCGGCTTCATAAGTGGGATCCTGCATCGTAGGATCTTCATGGAAGTCATGAACGTAGAATAATCCCTGCAGGAGGGGACAAGGTGGATGCAAGTACCTGACAACTTAGTCCACAACAAGCACACGAGGCACTGATGTGTACTTCAATGCTCACCCTGCACCTCAACTAAGGATTTGCTGGGTCGATTTTTGGCACTACAGGTACTACTGACTACTATGGGTGATTGGTTAGGGCGGGGGAGGGCTGGGAGGCTTAATTTGGGCAAATTTATGTAGTTTATTGTCCCCATTGGTTGTTGATTTTGTAATTCACTTGTATCTTTGCCAGTATTATACGTCCTGGACCCTACATTTGGCCCCACATGAACAGTCAAGAGACGCCCATGTGTGAAGAGGTGTATGTGACCCTATTTTTCATGTATTACTGGATGCTTGCTTAACTGTTCCATATAGCAGTGTCGTATACCACACGCTCTGTAGTATAATTCTGCTGGCCAACTTTTTACACACTGTACCCATTTCTGAATGGCACTGTATTTTGTCCTGCTTTGTCAACCCCTCACCTTATTTTAAAATTCAAACAAAAACAAATGAATGTGGACTATTCCCACCTGCATGCGGGAATCCCGGAACACTTCAGATCAATGTAACAGATGTAGATTAGCTGAGGTAAAATCAGGGATCTTTAATTGCAGTTACAATCGCCTTGGTCCTATACAGGCCATTTATGGAGCCAGTAGCTTGCATATGCCAGCATGCCTTGCACTGACAGTTGCCACACAGCCTCAGTTCTTTTTCTGGTTCAACATTTTTTACATGTTTGAAGCGTTTCCACCTTCTTTGAAAGGGGAATTTCTTTACTGTGCATTCATTATTTGGTAAGTGCCCCTTCTAAGTGAGGAAGAAAACAACTTATGACCCACAAGATTTGTGTGTTTTTATTTGTCCTCCCCACATTCTTTGAAAGAGTGTGAATTCTTCAAAAAAATTACAGTGCCTTTAAAGACCGGGAGCAAATTCACCTCTTAGGCATGTTAGAAGACCTCAGCGCTGAAGAAGAGAGAAAGCACCATTGCACAACAACCTTCCTCTTCCACTATGCCCAAGTCCTCTCCTCAGTAAGACTCCTATGGATGGTGATTCAGAGAGAAAAATAGGAAACATAACCTTCTCTCGTAGGGGATTTCCATGTATAGTCATAAGCGATGAATAGTCCTGCCCATGTGCGGGGACCCCGGAGCACTTTATCCAAATATGTTCTTAAGTGAAGAAGTTCTTTCTTTGGGAAGGCCTTGAAAAGTCACTTAAGAATGTCATAATGCAGCCTAGGAGAAGGCCACAGAGGTCAGAGTTCTTCATCTTGTAATGGCAAAAGAAGGTAGTGTGTGAATATATCCTCTCAGAATATATATTTTTTGTAATAGCACAGAAAAAGAACTTTCACAAACCCTTTTGCTATGACTAGGCTGATATGAAGAAGTGCCTGGCCCTGTAGCCCATACGCCGCCATTATAAGTATAGAAAAAGAAAACGGTGCCTTTAATAGCAGAGAGACCACCAATATCCCATCAAGCTCAGCCAGAGGCAGTTACCTCAGTTCTTTTTTCTGGCTCCTTCTGACAGGACCCTTGGATCATTGAACTCGATCTTTTTAGGTTTTTTCTTCAATTTAACTCTTCATATTTCACTGTTTTTTGCTTCATTCGACGTCTTTTGTCCTTCTCTGTGGAGCAAATTTTTTTTTCTCTCAGGAAAGAGGCTTTTTTCCTATTCAAAATGCCATCTCTTTTTGACAAATGTCCTAGATGTGGCAGATAAAAAAGCTAAAACAGACCCTCATGAAGTCTGTATTCTTTGTTTGCCTTCCTACCTCCTGTGACATCTGCAAAACCTTCTCCAGACGTACCCTGCGTGACAGGGAGAAGATTTGCCTGCAGGGAAGAGAAGAGAGAAGAAAACAGCAGGTAGCCAGGGGGACCTCTGAGCGAAGGGGAAGAAAATCCCCCACCAGAGCTCTTACCTCAACCCCCAGCAGACGTGGGAGGTCTGAGAGGCGTTAATCACCCAGAAAACGCTTGCCGTACCTGTCAACGTCGAGGCGGTCAATGTCGAGAGGAGGTATGGCGCCGACATGTTCGCTGTCATTGCCTAGTTCGACATCGGGGAAACGTCGACGTTCGACGTCTAGAACCACTAGAACGACGTCGAGAGCCACTTCACGCCAAAGACCGACGCCGAGACAGGTGTCGACGTCGAGGGATACAGACTCACCGTCGCCGAGAGGTAGAAGATCGATGTCGACAGTGAACCGTCGACGACGTGATTGGTCGACGTCGAGAACTCGCTCTTCGTCGAGCGATCGACGCCGACGGAGGTCGACGTCGAGGAGCAGGTCTTCGTCAAAAAGTCGACGGCGGAGATCGACGTCGAGTAGATCATCGACGTCGAGGCGAGGAAAGGCATCTAAAAGAAGGAGAATCTACTCCTCGTCGGGCTCTCACTCTAGATCTCCTTTGATTGGGGGAGATACCCGAGTCTCCCACCCCGGCATCACCTGCACCGGACCCAGTGGTTCCCGCAGTGCCGCTTCTTCCTGCTTTACCACCTCCGCCTCAGCTTCCAGTACCTCAGCTTCCGGTACCTCCAATAGTGCCAGCACCTGTTCCACATGCTCCTGCGGTACCTTAGACCACATCGGCTCCTAGAAGATCAGGTTCGAGATCGCGCCGTCGGTCTCGACATGGACGCTCACGATCCTCCACTAGATCACGACATTCACGGCGCCACTCTTACCGCAGATCCAGATCACTTTCACACCGTCACCACCATAGAGACACGTCCTCATCTACCAGAGACTACTCTCCTACACTGTCTGATTTGCCACAACCTCGATCCTCCAGGATTGATGACATTAATACCTTTCAAGAGGTCCTGGTTTGTGGCACAACTAAACTGAACATTCCTATGGAGACGCCTACTCCCTCAACATCTGTCATTTTTTAAACACTCCATCAACGCACGGCTTCTAGACCACTGCTACCTCTAGTGCCAGGCCTGCTCGATCCAGCCATGGAGTTGTTCCTTACGCCGGCGTTGGCAAGATCTGCACCGTCGAGGCTCATCAAGAAATACCGTCCACCTGAACAGGATCCTCTGTTCTTACGGTCGGACCCCCCTCCTGATTCAGTGGTAATTCTGGCGGCACGCAAGTCTCACGCCACTTCTCCATCTGTGTCATCTCCCCCTGATAAGGAAAGCAAAAAGATGGATTCATCAGGACGAAAGATCTGCAATACGGCCGCTACGTCCATGAAAGCGGCCAGCGCCGCGGCCCTCCTAGGAGGATATGACCGCTCCTTGTGGGACTCAATCTTGCACTTCGCAGACCACCTCCCCAAAGAACATAGACAAGATTTTCTAGAAATTGTTCAAGAGGGTGCTATGGTCTCCAACCAAGTAATCAGCGCGGCAGCAGACTCCACGCTCCTGGCTGCTCATGGCTACTGCCATGGAATATCCCTACGTGGCTGCGTTTGACGTCTCTGAAACCCGACGCCCAGTTACGGCTACAGAACCTACCCTTTTCTGGCTCCACCCTCTTCGGTTCACACGCTGACGATGAGTTGTCACGTATGAAAACAGAGATGGATACTTTAAAAGCAGTGGGACTAGAGAAATCAAAGGAACGACGTTCTTTTCACCCCTACCACCGACGTTTCTCTGCACAGAGGGTTCAAACCCCTCAATGGCAATCAAGCAGGTTGCAACAATACCAGCGGCCTTACCAGTCGCAGCGCAAACCGCAGAGAGGTTGTAACTCCCAACAAACGAATCAAGGAGGACGACAACCCGCTGCATCAAAATCCTGAATCTTCTCTTCCCCTTCTTCTGTTACCCACTCCGATAGGGGGAAGCATTGTAAATTATCTGGCAGAGTGGAAAAACATCACAACAGACGCCTGGGTCTTGAATATTGTCAAACATGGCTATCGTCTCCGTTCACTGCCCCAGCTCTTTCCATTCCTCCGAAGGCATCTACATCTCGCCTAAAGCTCTTACAGGAAGAAGTCAACATCCTGTGCCGCAAAGAAGCAGTCAAACCTGTCCCGCGAAACCAACGCGGTCAAGGTATCTACTCCCGATACTTCAAAAGAAAGGCAGACCCGAGTTCATTCCGATTCTCAACCTACGCATCGCAAACAAATGGATCAAAAAGGAAAAATTCAGAATGTTGACTTTGCACCAAATTTATTATCCTCAACTTCAAAAGGGAGATTGGCTCTGTTCGATAGATCTACACGACGCCTACTTTCACATTCCGATCACAAAGTCCCATCGGAAGTTTCTCAGGTTTGTCGTGGGACAAAATCACTACCAATATGCAGTCCTCCCATTCGGCCTCAAGTCAGGGCCTAGGACATTCTCCAAATGCATGGCAGTGGTGGCAGCGCACCTTCGGAAACAAAAAAACCTTTGTATATCCTTATCTGGACGACTGGCTGATCAAAGCATCCACATTCACGGAAGCCCAAGAGCATTTCCTATGGACGTGCGATCTGCTTCATCGCTTGGGTCAACACGTCAACATGCAAAAGTCCATGGCATCTCCAGTTCAGACTCTACATTACTTAGGAGCTACCATCGACACGTTACAGGAAAAGGTGTTTCCTTCGGAGGTACAACGGTTATCCATTCTCCTAAAATGTCACAACCTTCAGCAGATAACCCGTCCATCAGTACGCATAATCTCCTCTCTCCTCGGCTCGATGGCCTCCTGCATATTCCTGACTCCCAATGCTCTCCTCCATATTCGTCCTCTCCAGGAATGTTTAGAGGACCAGTGAAACCAGTTCTCGGGGAACTGGGAGGACAAGATTACACTATCAATTCATGCAGTGGAATCTCCAGTGTTGGTGCTCCCAGAAAAATCTCCTGTGCGGAATGCCCTTCCATCCACTTCCGCCGACACAGACCTTGGTCACAGATGCTTCAGTGCTTGGCTGGGGAGCCTACATGGATCACTTACAAGTTCAGGGTCTTTGGTCCTCCAGAGAACAGAAGTATCATATCAACCTTCTGGAACTTCGAGCAGTACACCTGGCTTTCAAGGCTTTTCACCCGTCATTCACGACCAACAACCTGCTTGTTCAAACGGACAATACAACCACCATGTACTACCTGAACAAGCAGGGTGGAACGAGGTCCAGACCTCTGTCGCAAGAAGCCCAATCAATTTGGCACTGGCTCATTGCCAGGAATCTAACACTGGTAGCGGCTCACCTTCCAGGGGAACAGAACATCCAAGCAGACGCACTCAGCAGGGTTCTCGACGACAACCACGAGTGGGTACTGAACGAAGAAGTCACGCAAAGTATTTTCAGTCTGTGGGGCACACCTTCTATAGATCTGTTTGCCACAAAAGAAAACAAAAAATGCCACGACTTCGCCTCCAGATTTTACCATTCACAGTCTCTAGGGAATGCCCTACGGATCAACTGGTCAAACAAATTTCTTTACGCTTTTCCTCCAATACCATTAATACCGACAGTCCTGCAGAAACTGGCGTCCACAACAGCCCAGATGATACTCATCGCCCCGGAATGGCAGAGACAGCTGTGGTTTCCGTACCTCCTTCACTGGTCTATCCGTCCACATCTCAGACTGCCGTGCAGACTTGATAGGAATAAAGGTCTGTGGTATAATTCTTTAGGACAAATGGCGCCACACAGGAGAATGGCACGAGTATTTTTGAATCTGTTTATCTATTGTGACCGTGCTACAAGGTGAGGAGAACCACTGACCTCCCCGAAGCTAGTGACCTTAGTCAACTAAACACATAATCAAATTAATCCTCAGCACACGTCTAGGGTGTCACAAATATTTTTAGATGCACAGTGTAAGCATAAATAATATACAAGTGAGTCCTTTTTTTGGGTTCTTTAATCTCAGGGTCTTCACACAGCCGACACGTGTTTCGTCGCATACATGGGAAGTCGTCCCGCGACTTTATCAAGGCTAAGTCTTCATGAGATTTAATCGTTTGTTTGTGGTGATAATTCCGACCCACAAGGGGGTTCTGTTTCAAAACGACGTTAAAAACGGACGTGTGTATGCCTCGGGGAAGAAGTGCGTCCCCTCAATCTCCGGCTTGATTCTAAGTACAAACAACTCGTACGCCGTTCTCCCGATGTGCTCCGAGTACGGGACATGCCCGTAGATTAAAGAACCCAAAAAAAGGACTCACTTGTATATTATTTATGCTTACACTGTGCATCTAAAAATATTTGTGACACCCTAGACGTGTGCTGAGGATTAATTTGATGCCGTGCAGACTGGACCTCCTCACGAAGTTCAGAGGTCAACTGCTACACCCCAGTCTGTCATCTTTGAGTTTGGCAGCATGGCTCCTGAGATAGTGCAGTATGGTAATTTAACCCTGTCTCAGGACTGTATGGACATTGTAAAGGAAGCTAAGCGACCATCTACATGAGTAATAGTGCAGTATGGTAATTTAAACCTGTCTCAGGACTGTATGGACATTCTAAAGGAATCTAAGCGACCATCTACACGAGTAGCTTATGCTTTTAAATGGAAGCAATTCTGTATTTGATGCTCTTCCAACCAGTTTGATCTCACTTCCTGCCAGGAAGAAGTTATTCTTCCCTATTTATTGTATTTTGCCAAGTCAGGCCTCCAATACTCCTCAATCAGAGTCCATCTTTCTGCTCTTACGGCATATAGGAAAAGTCCTTCACAAATCTCTTTCTTTAGGATTCCAGTCATTAAAGATTTCCTAGAGGGGTTAAAGAAGGTTTTTCCTCCCTTTAGATGCCCTTCTCCTCCATGGGAGCAGAACGTAGTACTGTCTCGTCTCATGCTTCCTCCCGTTGAACCCATCCACAAAGCTTCATTACAGCATCTCACATGGAAAACCGCTTTCTTAGTGGCCATTACATCAGCGAGGAGAGTTAGTGAGATTCAGGCTCTTTGCACTCATGAACCTTACCTCTAAAGTAGTGTTACGCACACATCCTAAGTTTCTCCCTAAAGTAGTCTCAGATTTCCATGTGAATCAAACCATTGCTTAGCCCACGTTCTTTCCAAACCCTTTATCTCCAGCGGAGAGGTCTCTCCATTCGCTGGACGTAAAAAGGGTACTAAAATTCTATTTGGACAAGACTAAAACCTTTCGTAATTCTCAACAATTGTTCATCAATTATGGCCCAGTCCGCACAGGGTTAGCAACTTCTAAACAGTCAATCTCTAGGTGGATTGTCTCTTGCATTCTCTGCTGCTATCAACTAGCCAATAAATCCCTTTCTGGGAGACCCAAAGCTCACTCTACCAGGGGTAAGGTAGCTACTGCTGCTCTTATGAAGAATGTTCCTTTAGCGGATATCTGTAAGGCAGCTACATGGAGGTCTAGCCATACATTCACTAAGCATTACTGCCTTGACACAGATGCTAGAGCGGATGCAGAAGTAGGTCTGGCATCCCTCAGGAATCTTTTTTTCTTAACGGAAGCAACAACATGCTTTTAAATGTTTTTCTTTTGGATTGGGGAGTTCTGTCAATAGATGTTAGGTAAATCTCAAAATGCCCAGACTTCGATTCTAGAGTGTGGGATCCCAGGTATCTCTGCAATGTCATTTTGATAGATTGGTCAGAGAAGTTTCTCTTCATTTTGCTCCAGTTCCTCTAATCCCAACAGTTCTTATGAAATACTCCAATGCCAACATGATTCTTATAGATCCCAAGTGGCCAATGCAATATTGTTTCTAGACCATCACCTATTGAAGCACCCACACAAGAGGCTTCCATGCAAACCAAAATAGTTGTCCAGGATGCAAGGCCAATTATCATCCTAACGGGACATTTTAGAATTTTGCAGGCTTGCTTCTGAGGTTGTACATATCACAATCCTTTAAGAACACATTGGAAAAGGCCAACAGGCAATTTGCAAGGCCTTCTTATGTCTTTAAATGGAGGGATTCTTTTTACTCTGCCAGCGTAATTAACATGTACTAGTTTCCTACCAAGACAAAAAAATTTCCCATATCTTCTCCATTTTGCCTGGTCAAAGCTGCAATACTCACCAATTAAAGGACATTTAGCAGCTAATACAGTTTGCAGGAAAAGCCATTTTCAAAGATTCTTTTTACGATTCCTGTCATCAAATACTTTTTAGCCCTTTTTAATGGCTGCCTTTTGTTCCACAAGAGCTAAATCTAGTCTCTTCTGAATTGATGGATCCTCTATTTGAACCACTAAAGTAGGTGTTATTGCAGCATCTTCGATTGAAAAAAGCCTTTTTAGTACTATTCCATCTGCCTGTAGAGTAAGTGATGTATATGCTCTTTCAGCAGTAGAACCTTATACCGGTTTCCATTCCAGTATAGCAGTAATGAGAAAATAAAAAGTGGTCTCAAAATTTCACTTAAATCATTCAATCCGCTTGCTGTTTTTCAATAATCCTTTCGCTCCTGCAGAGAGGATACACATTCTGTAGATGTAAAATTAATCCTAAGGTTCTACCTTGACTACACAGCAGATTTCTGGAAATCCGACCAGATTTTTGTTAACTATGGTTCACTTTGCATAGGTCTAGCGACTTCCAAACAATCCGTCCCCAGACTGATATTCACTTGCATTTCGCTTTGTTCCCAGTTTTGGCCCACAAGCCTTTACCTGACACACCCACAGCTCATTTGTCATGAGGAAAACAGTGACTGCTGCCTAGTAGAGGAATGTTGTTGTGTAGACAGTTCAGTTTAAGGCAGCCAAATGGAAGTCTATACACACTTTTACCAGACATTACTGTCTAAATTCAGATTCTAGTATGGACAAAATAGTTGGCTAAGCTACCCTAAAAAATCTCTCTTTGTATGAGTTGCCTTGTTCGGTATTTGAAGAATCTTCTTCCCCCTGCCATTTGAACATGGAGAACTTAGTTTGTTTTGAGGATAATTCTGTGCTACTTTGATGACTATCAATACAGAAGAGAAAGTTACTTCCTTGTAATCTTGGTTCTGCATTATCCGGATCTTCATTAAAGTCATGAACAACCCTCCTTCCTCTCTGGTCTCTACTTCCCAGTAGTAGGGAGATTACTTTTTGTTTGTTGATATATTTACAAAATCTCCTCAAAAAGAATTGAGGCTGCCAGGCAACTGCCAGTAGAAGACATGCTGGGATATGGAAGGTCCTGGCTCTATTAAGGGATAGCAAATTTTTTCCAGTTTCTCTTTACATTCTGTCTGTCAGGCTAATTTTCATCAAAATAAATTAATCAAAGGGTAACCCATTGAAATTTCTTTATAGGTTTGAGAAAGGGTTAATGTATGAAAAATAGATAACTAAGAATTCCCAGTCAAACTGTATTCCTTCCCTATTAAGATACCAATAGACAATCAATGACACTGAGGGCTCAATTATGATGTGCCCAACACCGTCGCGGTCTCGGGACCAACAGACCTCTGGTCGGTGGTCCCAACACCGCTATTACGATGCGACCGCACATGGTGTGGCTGCATACTTCCATTTCTCTATGGGAGCTTGTGTTACGCCTGTAAACCGGCCGTAACATGAGCTTCCATAGAGAAATGGGAGATTGTGTTAATCCCTGCACCCCGTGGCAGGCACCTCAAGGAGGCCGCAAACAGAAGGGGGCACGCTTTCCGACAGGCATTCCATGTCGGAAAGCCCGGCATGGAAAGCCTGTCGGAAACCGGCATCGTAATCGGGTGGCATAAAACACCGTCCATATGAATTATGGGCCGGCTCTCGACTGGCTGACGGGTTCCTTGAGCCCTTCGGAATCCAGCTGGAATGACCGTCCGGTTCAATTGAGACCCGGCTGCATTGTAATCAGCCGGTCGGAATTGAAACCAACGATCTCTGTCGGAAAGCCTCCAACCTAAGGTCGGAGGCTTTCCGACCGAGATTGTAATAGGCCCAGAATGTTTAACAAGTATAAAATAAAAATCTCTCATTTATGATTTCTCTTAATTGTTACAATTTTAATTAAACTTTACATAATTGTCTTTATTTATTCTTTTTTCCACACACATACAAAAATCTGTACATCACTTAGACAAAACCCTGTCCCCTTTCCCCCATTCATATCAAACACTCAAATTCACTCATACAAACTCTAAAAAAATAAGTTTCTGGATTGTATATATAAACCATGATCACAATACATATGTTGTGCACCATAACCAAACTTCACAAATATTTAGGCTTTATCCAATAAGCCAGGGTTCTCCAAAGTCAGTCCTGGAGGACCTGATCCATGCCAGATTTTTAAGATAGCTGCATTTATCTAAATGCGGATATGCTAAAAATCTGGCATGGGTCTGGCCCTCCAGGACTGACTTTGGAGAACCCACAAATAACCGAACACGGTTGATGCACATTTCGGTGGCCAACTGTTCTTTAATTGCTACCTTCTTCAGGACCAAACAGGTGATTTAAAATATAGACTTTTTTATAAGGTGACAGGGCTTGACTTAATCTACAAAAAACTAAAATAATAATAACTATCAAACGTATATGCCATGGATCATATACATTTTCACAAAAAGACCTGCTAAATGAAAATATTTAATAAGTGCAGTTACTTAAAAATACAATTACACAATTAACAGCATGTGGAACACATGCTGTTAATAGTAGTCACCAATGTGAATAGAAACCTAAATCCGACATTGTTGTCATTCTTTTCCAAATGTCGAAATGTACGGCCTCTAATGAATGTATTCTATTAGTTAATTCTAAGTCTTTGATGTCAGACACTCTTCTAAAGGAAATTAAGCATAACAAGGTAGCCAATTTCATTGAAATCTGTTTAAGGGATAGGTAAGTGTTGCTTGGCCATAAACTGAATAGGTTAAAAATCAAATTCACGAGGGGGGCGTGGCCAACTGCCGAAGGGAATGGCCGCACAGTAGCCGAGCTCCGCTGCGCCACTCCCGATCAATACGACATAACACATTGTGCCCCGGCCGGACATTCCAGTGGGCGAGCCTACCTGGCCCTGATGTTGTGCCCTGCAGCTGGACGAAGAACGGCCTCGATCGGAGGCGTCCCCGCGGATATATCGAGTCCCGAGTGTTTGGCGGCTCTGGGAGTGCTCCACCGATCCCCTGGGCGTGTGCGCTACTCCACGCCGCGGCTGCGGCCTTGTTGACGAGCCGGCACCTGAGTTGAGGTAGCTGCGCGGCACTATCTGCATCGGCGGTGCCGGCGGTGAGTGCGCCGCCCCCGCAACTGTTTTTCTGTGGGGCGGCCGGATTGCTCGTGGGCCACGGGCGTTGCTGCTTCCTGCGGGGAGTTTGCGGCCTGCATGCTTGGACGCTGGGGGCCCCGGGCTGGCGCGGTGTCGGATTTGCCTGCGGTTGGGGTGGCGCCGCATTCTGCAACATCCGTGAGCCAGGTGATGAGCACGAACCTTCCATCGACTGCTCCGGCGGCACTGGGAGTGCCCCGCCGATCCCCCCAGACCAGAGCATTAATTTACGCCGCGGCCTGCTGACGGAGGGGCAGGCGCCCGAGGTAGGGGGGCCGATCTGGGAGCTCTGTGTCGACGGCGCTAGCTGGAATTGCGCCGCCCCAAATAGTGCCTTTGTGCTGCCGGCTGGACTGCCTGGAGCCGCGTGTGTAGCTGTCTGCGCCCGGCCCTTTGTTCCCCTTGAGCCTCTCGCGGGGTGCGGCTGTGCATCGTGGTTGCGGTGTGTCCGGCAGCGCGGCTCCGGGCGTGATTTGACCACGCAGCGATACAACGAACTCTGAGTGTGCGGCACAGGGCCCCCCCATGAATGGGTGCTGCGCCTGGGATTGCAGAGTTGGTGCCTGACCTGAGCTTGCGCTCCCTTGGTTGCCCCGGTGCAGGAGGACGATTTGGGGGCCCGGGCCGCTCCTGGGCTCCGGTGGTGGAGACAGGGGCTTTGACTATCTCTAGCAGACCGCAATTCCACGCTTCCAGCCCTTGAAGAATGCACAAAGCCACTGCATTAACAGTGAGGTACTAGTTGGACATCCTGATATACTGAGGTCTGGGCGCTGCTGGTAAAAGCCGACAGGCCGGTGTGGGCACAGCCCACTGCAGGCGGCGGTGAGTAGCTGGCGCGGCTCGACCCTCTCTCGGACATCTCACACCCATCTGCGACATCATGGGAAGCGGCCGTAGTGGTCGTAATGCGGTGCAAGCGAAACTGGATAAATTTGCGTGGCAAAAGGGCCAGGTTGGGGAGCACGCTAACCCCAAATCACATGGGGAGCAACCAGAACCCACGTTGCAGGACATTTTAACTGCTATAACGACTGTACGTACCTCACTTGAAACCCGCATTGATACGGTTGCCACAGAGGTTTCTTTGATTTGGGCGGACATGAGCAAGATGTCTGAACGCATTAGCTCCGTTGAAAGTACAACCAAGGAACTGGCGAATGATACGGATCTTCTTAAACGTCACGTAACTGCACTTCAAACTACACAGGAGGCACTTACCCTACAGCTGGACGATTACGAAGGCCGCATGAGACGCAATAACATACAAATTTTAGGGGTGCTGGAACGGGCAGAGGGTCAGGCCGCTGACCTCTTTGTCGAGGAATTGATCCTGAAACAGCTTCAGCCAAGGGGCCTCTCCAAATGCTTTTCAATTGAACGAGCGCATCGTGTACCTGGGGGCAGACCGAAACCTGGAGCGCCTCCCCGACCTCTCCTCGCAAGAGTTTTTAATTTTCGAGATAGAGATGCCATTCTCCAGACGGCGAGGGCAGCCCCACTGTTGACGATAGACAACAGCAAAGTCACTTTTTTCCCTGACTTCACCCTGAGGGTTCAGAAACAGCGGCGTAGCTTCCTGGACGTGAAGCGTGCGCTAAGGGGCCAAGAAATTAAATACGCCATGTTGTTTCCGGCAAAGCTGCGGGTCGAGTCAGAGGGTAAACAATGGTTCTTCACTAGGCCGGAGGACGCTTGGGACTGGCTCGATGGCTGGCGAACTGTTGGTAAGCGTCCCCACAAACTTGTGGGCGACGCCGGTAATGCTAGCAACCGATGCCAGCGGCAGGGGTCCCCACCCGACAGCGGCTTGGTGGCCAAGAGCCCGAAGGGATGAAGGTTGGAGATCGGCAAGTATAAGTGACTGCCCCCTGAGTCATATGACTTCCTGAGCATGCATTTGGTAGCGGCTTTCAGTTTTAGGGTGCCTGACCTTTTGCATGGGTTCCGATAGGCCAGGGCTCATGCCGATCCAATTCCGTTTTGTTCTTGGTTTTTAGTGTGCACAATAATGCTATCTCTTGACTACTGCAACAATTTACTTAGTGTGTTAGATACCATGTTATGGGATTATTGGCCGGGGCTGTTCCTGTCTTCATGAACCGTTGCCCCAGGGAGTGGGGTTGTTCACGTTCCCAACACTGTTGAGGGAGGGCGACAGGCACTCTGCAAGTTGGGGGTGGCGGGTGGTTTTGTACCCGTTGTGCAGGGAGGCAGGGTGGGGTGTGGGTGTTGAGTTCTGGGGGGAGGAGGTGGGGTTGTTGTTTTTTGTGTTTTGTTCACCGTACTTGTGCAATGCTATTATTTGTTTTCCCTTTCATCACTGGGTCCAATCGTCCTATGCACCTATTCACTTTTTCTGTTACATATTATGCTCACCATCAGAATACTGTGATATCGCAATGGGGAGCACTGTGGATACTTAGAGATGTGCACACTTGCCCACTCGTGGAAGCTACTGGAGCCCGATCCGTCTCATTGCCGCACAGCGGGCTCGCCCGCTTCCGCTGCCCCGATGACACAATCCTGGTCCCATCCTCTGCGTCCCGACTATATGTCGTCCAAACATATCACACACATGGCTTCACACTCAGTTCTTAAACTCCTCACGTGGAATGTCAATGGCCTGGGTGACAAGATTAAGCGGGGAATAGTACTGCAATACCTTAAGCGACAGGCCCCGGACATCGTCCTACTCCAGTAGACACACTTGGTCGGGAACTCCTGTGGGGCACTGAATAGGTGGGGATATCGACTGGTCACTCACTCAGGGTTTACCTCGGGTTCGCGGGGGGCGGGGGTACTCCTCCACAGGGGCTGTCCATTTATGATCCACAGGACTTGGACGGATGAGCAGGGTAGATATGTGGCACTATCTGGCACCTGGGAGGGGCAGATTCTCAACGTCATATCCATATATGTCCCCCCTGGGTTACAGCGTCCCGCGATGCGAGACATAGGAGCGCTCATACTTGACTTGTCGTTGGGGTTATTGGTGCTGGGGGGAGACTTCAATTTGGCAGTTGACGGCTCTAGGGATTGCATCCCACCCCGTAGGGAACCCCCGGGAGATCCCAACTGAATGCATTTTCGTCCGCCATGGGCTTGGTGGATATCTGGAGATGGCTTAACCCGACCACCATACAATTTACGTTCCAATCTGGGGCCCACAATAGTCAATCCCGCATTGACCACAAGTTCACGCACGCCCAAGATATCCATGGTTTTTCTGAGTCCCGGTGCCTTGCGCGGGGAATCTCTGATCACTCCCCCATTCTCACGACTTTAACCTTGGGGCAGACCAGGCGCTGTATTACCCTCTCTATCAATCCCTGGGCGCTTAAAGTACCCCACATTCGGGAAGCACTGCTCAAAGACACTGACTACTATTTCACAGAAAATGTGGGGTCGGTCACTTCCGCCTGTGTATTGTGGGGGGCGTTTGGTGCTGTCATTAAGGGCCGAGCCTTATCGCTGATGGTGGGGCATAGGAGGGATCTCTCCAAACGAGTAGTGGAATTGGAAGAGGAAATCCTGGTCAAGGAACAAGCCCTTGCGTGTGCTCCTGACTCGGACGCACTGCGTGCATTAAATATGGTGCGCCTGGACTATCAGCAGCTACTGACGGAAGCAGCCAAGACGCACTATCTTGCCACCCGCCACAAGATTTACGAGCATGGCGAGCGAACGGGTAAACTCCTGGCCTGGCTAGAAAAAAGGGAGCAGGCATCCAGGTGGGTCCACTCGATATCTGGTACTGACGGTGTGCTCCTCACTGATCCCCGAAAAAGAGGACAAGGGGGACCCTACTCACTAGGAACCAGGGTAAGTCATATGTATCCGAAAACAACGGTTCTAGCGGGAATACAATAAATCTATACTGGTAATTAAAAATGCACAATCGCGATCAATTAGGGTTAAGGATGTCAGAAAAGAGAGCCTCGCAGACTTGGTATTCATAATAATTCTTTTTTTATCCAAATTTTTATAATTCAAAAACAATACATACACCGACCGAGAAGAACCACAATAGTGATTATATGTCCCAAGCAAATAAAACCATCTAATACATTGTGAACAGACATGTGATATATACAGAACTTGGTTTCCACAATTATTGAAAAAGACAACGACCACAACATGAATTGATAATAATTATAGCCTCTGTGTACAATAGTCAGAGCTATTTAAAATGGTTCGCTATCAATCGAGTCGACGACGTTTCGACCCTCTTGCAATGTGGGGTCTCCTCAGGACCAAGGGGTAAGGGACAATCTGATGGTAGTATTACAGCCGCGTGAGAGGCACATAAAGTGTGAGACACCCGTGAAATGAGAAAGAAGAAATTAATACTCACACGGGGACTCGGTCGAGCACCCCGTGTGAGAGACGAAGGGCTGTGAACTGGTATTAATCAATTGTGGCCAGGCAGACGACCAGAGCAGTTCTCATCCTATGTGGCATATTTCAAAGCCTTATTCTTCTGCCGTGGCACTACCGGTCCCGCGACTTTATCTATCCAGCGGAGGATCCTGCTCAGGTACCACTACATTGAGTGGTGTTGATCCTGCCCACTATTGTGACTGAGCCACAATTGATTAATACCAGTTCACAGCCCTTCGTCTCTCACACGGGGTGCTCGACCGAGTCCCCGTGTGAGTATTAATTTCTTCTTTCTCATTTCACGGGTGTCTCACACTTTATGTGCCTCTCACGCGGCTGTAATACTACCATCAGATTGTCCCTTACCCCTTGGTCCTGATAGATTTATTGTATTCCCGCTAGAACCGTTGTTTTCGGATACATCCTCACTGATCCCCAACAGATTGCCGAAACATTCGCCTCTTACTTCTCATCGGTATATACTTCTGCCGAGACGTCCCAGTCCCCCATGGCTGCGGACCTCCTGTCTACTATTAAAGTTGCTTGCCTGTCCACACACGACAGAGACTCCCTAGAGAGTGACATTACAGAGACTGAAATTCAGAAAGCAATTCAGGACGTACGCTCCGGTAAAGCTATGGGACCTAACGGGCTCCCAATTGAACTCTTTAAACCAATGGCTTTCAAGCTCTCTCCCCATTTATTGCGCATGTATACCGAAAGTTTTGATCTAGGCATCCTTCCAACCGATTTTAGGACAGCCTCAATTGTGGTTATACACAAACCAGGCAAGCCAGCGGAGGACTGTAAATACTATCGCCCTATATCCCTCCTCTCCGTTGAGGCGAAAATACTAGCAAACTTATTGGCCAACAGACTTATCCCCTATATTACCGAGCTGGTGCATCCGGATCAATCCGGGTTTATGCCAGGAAGGAACACGGCCTTGAACCTGCGGCGGTTGAACGGGGTCCTTGGTAGAATAGGTACAATCAGGGAGGATGCGATCCTGCTGTCACTGGATGCCACTACGGCGTTTGACACCATCGAGTGGGACTTTCTCTTCGCAGTACTGGCTCGGATGGGCTTTGGACCCAACTTTATCAAGTGGATCCAGCTACTCTACACCCAACCGACTGCGCATGTAACAGTTAACAACCAAGTCTCTAGGAATTTCTCATTGCAGCGGGGCACTAGACAGGGGTGCCCTCTGTCGCCCCTACTCTTCTCCCTTGTATTGGAGCCACTGGCTGTCTGGATCAGGGGCGACCCGGAGATAAGTGGGCTTAAATGGACAGAGGATCACGAAGATCGCATCTCGCTTTATGCGGATGACATCCTCCTCTATTTGGCCTCGCCCTCGCGGTCCCTAAGTCGGGTTCTCCACATATTCCATATATTTGGTGCCCACTCGGGGTATACGATTAATTGGACCAAGTCCCAACTATACGTGTTGTGGGGGGAACCGCCACATAGCCCCAGGGGCTACGACGTATCTGTGGCATCACGGGGCTTCAAGCACCTCGGCATCTTCATTACCCCAGATCCGACTTTATTTTATGAGTCCAACCTGCTAGGGCCCTTGACCCGTCTGAGATCGGACGCTAAGCATTGGCGGTCTCTCCCCCTGACCCTTCTGGGGCGGGCAGCACTCTTTAAGATGCTAGCGCTACCGCGCTTTCTGTACGCACTGCAAAATACCCCCAAAGTAATTCCCGACACATATTTTACCAGTATTGACAGTGTAGTGCGAGGACTGCTATGGGAGGGGCGGGCACCGCGCATAGCCATGAGCAAACTTACAATGGGATGGTATGATGGAGGAATTGCATTGCCTGATATGCGGCTCTATTACCAAGCGTCTCAACTGGTCGCGGTCAATAGGTTGGTGCATGGGGAGTACGACGATCCAAACTTTTGCACAGACCGCTGGCTTTTGGGACGGGGAGGATACAACAGAGCACTCTACACGAACCCCCGTAAGCTCCGCCTCACGGGGCCCACCGCACGCACAGTGGAGGTCTGGCATGGAATCACTAAGAAGTGGGGCTGGCATAACAGACTTACAAAAGCCACGCCACTCTGGGAACCGCATATGTTGGGTCAGCTTAGTAAATGTCCTGGCTTTGACAGGTGGGATATGATGGGCATTTCAACGGTGGGGGACATGTGGGTGAAGGGGAGACTGGCCGCATTTGCCAACCTACAAACCAAGTATCAATTAGCGCCCACCGAGACTTTCAGGTATCTACAGATCAGCCATGCCGTCACAGCTGCCATGCCCGAGGAGCTTCCTCTGCCTGAATCCTCCCCACTGGAAGACAGATTGATACTTGACCCTATGCCCACAAAAGCCATATCCCTTACCTATAAAAAACTGTTAAATAATCCGCCTGATCCTATGCAACGCCTGCGGCAGGGGTGGGAGTCGGACCTTGGGAACATGGACGATGAGGACTGGCGCGACGTACTGGCTTCTCCCAGAGAAGTGGCTATCCCAATGAGACTGCGACTGGTCCAACTGAAAATCCTCCACCATGTGTACTTTGATGCAAAGCTTCTGTTTAAGCTAGGTAGGAGGCCTGACCCCTTTTGCCTTCGAAATTGCAACCAGACAGGTACCTTCTTCCATATCTTATGGGACTGTCCAATAGTGGGACAATACTGGGATAAGGTTACAAAACAGATGGAGAGGGCGTGCGGCAAGACTCTGAAGGCCTCCTCCCAGTTGTGCCTCCTTAACGTGTGGGAAGCCACAGACCTCACGCAAATTGAGCAAACATGGGCCTCAATGGGGTGGGCCATTGCGAAACGCAACATTGCGCAGAGATGGGGTTGGGGACGGCCCGTGCTTGCGAGACTGGGCTATTGACATGGATAGGGCAATGATTGCCGAAAAGGATGTCTTTAAACATAGAGGGTGCCCCAAGAAATGGGGCCATAAGTGGGGGAAGTGGAATAAATACAGAGGCGATATATGTATATCCCCATCAATTGAACTGCAACGTGAAAGATGCTTATTGCTGGATGAGCCTGGGAGTGAAGCGGCGCCCTTGCCCTGAAACATGTAATTACCGACTTGATTGCAAGACGCCATTTGGTGTGCGCGTATTGTTTGCATGCTTATACACTTTAGTGCTGGATGCCTACTGAACAGGCTTGACACTGTCACTCTGGTTCAACTTTGGGAAGTGAATGGTGCTTATCGAACGATCTTCGTATTGCAACATGTGTCTTTGTATTGTAGACCCGACTATTGTTTTATCATTGCCTTGTACCTTTTCTTTTCCTAATAAAAATTGTTTACTAAAAAAAACCCAAAAAAATCAAATTCATGTCTCAGAGCGATTCATTGCCTGCTTTCGGGGATCTTTTCACTCTCACACCTTTCATCACTCTTTTAACCAAAGGGTTATTACCATTTGATGGGTTATTAACCAAGGCGTGGCCCGAGAAAATTGCGGATCTATAGCAATTTATTGTTCTATAAGAGAGACCAGTACTAAACAGATTTGCTAGATGATTGGCTACTTGTTGTTTAGGGACCTCCACTGGATCCAGGTTCCTTTCCATGCACCAGCTACACCATTTTCTCCAAATACCCCTGTATCTCTTTCTTGTTCCTGGGTCCCATGATTCATCCAGTAGATTTTTAGCTTCTCCTGAAACTTCTGAATATCTATCTGATCTCCTGAAGTCCTCCAGACAAGAAGGTTCATTTTCCCCTCTACGACTAACGGATGTTCCTCTCTGTCTGGACTCTGCAGTAGACCCAAGGACACTGGAATCATGCGTGGAAAATCTATTGCGAGCTCCATCACGCCCGGGAACCAGACTTCATATCTCCAAAAGGGAGTCACTAGAATAATGCTGTACTGTTCTGTCCCTACTTTCCATAGTACCCTCTGGATCATGGAAAATGGGGGGAAGGCATAGCCCCTGATCTTGCTTCTGTCTTGGAGGAAGGCGTCGACAGCTGCTGCTTTGGGGTCTGGCCTCAAACTGAAGTGTATCGGTACCTGGTAGGTTAATCTGCCTGCAAATAGGTCTACTTGAATTGGGCACCATATCTTCTTGTATTAAAGTGAAAATATCTGGTTGTTGTCTCCAATCGCTGGAGTCCCTGAGGAATCTGGAGTTCCAGTCCGCTCTTAAATTCTGAGCCCCTGGGATGTATTCTGCTCTTAGTACAATTTTGTGTTCCCAGCAAAAGTACCAGATTCTTTTGGCCAGTTCTGCTAAGATGTTTGACTTTGCACCCCCAATCGGTTTATGTAAGATACTGTTGTGAAGTTGCCTACCCGAATCAATATGTTTGAGTTCATTAGTAAGTCCCTGAAGCTCATCAAGGCGTTCAGGGCATTTCTAAACAGTTTATGTGTAGTACTTGCTCTTGTCATGACCATCTCCCGCCTGTTTCTAGCTTGCCAAGGCAGGCTCCCCAGCCTCGGTTGCTTGCATCTGATTCCAGGTCAAACTCTGGGACATTCCCAAAGATGGCCTTGCCATTCCATGCTTCGAAATTCGATAGCCACCATTGTAGATCCTCTCGAGTGTCCTCTGATAGAGGTAGAGACTCTCCATACCATAAACCTTTCCGTAAGCCCAGTGCTTTCAGTCTCTGTAGGCCTCTGAAATGCAGAGGGCCAGGACAAATGGCTTGAATAGAAGATAAGAGGCCCAGGACTCTTGCTAGGTCCCTCAGGAGAATTGATGTCTTGGACAGTACTGATTTTACTTCCTTTTTTACCTTGGACACTTTCTTTTGTGGTAGTACTAGTTGGGATGTATTTGAATCTACCTGGAGAACTAGAAACTCTGTTTTGTGTGGGGGTCATCACAGACTTCTCCATATTCACTATAAAACATAAACCCTGGAGAAGGTCTATTGTCCAGGATAGGTGTTTTATAACTTCCAACTTGTCCTGGGACATAATGAGAATGTTGTCTAAATATATTATCAGTCGGACTCCGTATGTCTGAGGTAACTTAATACAGGATGTAGTACCTTGGTGAGACACTGTGAGAAGCTGGCTTGGTATATGGTGTACACTTATGTAAGTGGGTCCCTTGCACCAATCCATATAACCCTTATGGTGATTTTAGTGGTTAGAAAGCTCTCTAAGTGGTAGCTGGAAGTGCAGCCTTCAGGCTTAGTCCAGAAGGAGTGTAAAGCAGCTTGTTTTAATCTTATAGGCATAGATTAAGTGAAAAAGAACCACACAGTGTATTTATAAAAATATGTATTTATTATAAGACACTCACTAACACATACAGATATCTCCTAGCCGGAGATATACACAATGCATACAATACTTTTCAATAGAAACAGGTAAGTAGCACTAAATACACAGTGGTCACCAGGGGGAGACCAAACCATATACTAAAATAGTGGTATGCGAACCACGACTGGAGTCAAGACTATACCCAGAAGACGTAGAAGTGCCGGGGACCCAAGGAACCCCGAGGTAAGTAACCAGGAACCCCGCAAAGGCCGCATGCAGAGTGGGAACACCCCTGCGGGATCAATACAAGTCAATGGGTAAGTCGCGGTTGCAATTTTTCAGAAGAAGGACCTTTCCCGGTGGACCCTGAAGAAACCCCGTGGAGGACAGAATGTTGGAGAGCCACCCCACCCGTGGATACCCTAGGAACCAGGATACCTACACCAGGGAAGCCGGGTGCATAGGTGTGTAGTGGCGTCGGAAACCGCCGTCAAACTCAATGGAGGACTTCAAAAAGATGCCGCTGCTGGAGAAGGTGAAAGTGTCCGGTGGAACCCAAAGGTGGATTCAGGATGATAAGTACCTGCAAGCAGAGAGGACAGAGTCTATGCCACTTGGAAGTGACCAGGAGGCCCGGAAGGTGAATGCCCACCGAAGTTGAGTGTTGCAGGAGAGTTGACAGTGACCTTGAAACTGCAGCTGTGCGGGCCAGGTGACGCTGTGGAAGACCAGGAGCTGTGCCCGATCTGTCCCACGTCTGATGTCAAGAGTTGACGGGTCGGTGTCCGTAGGAAGCACCAACAAGCCTTTGCAACTGCAACCAAAGTGGAAAGTGAAGAAGGTACAGTGTCGGGACCAGCAAGGTCCAGGTGACTCACCACAAGCAGGGGAGTCGGGGAAGGCCCCGAGCAATCAGGGGAGCCCGCAGAAATCAAATGAGACCATCAGGAGGACCCACAGGCCGGAGGCACTGGAGTAGAAAGAGGACCTCGAGCAACTCACCAAAGATGCAGGCCCACGGTGCAAGTGATGTGGTGAGGACGAAGATCTTGGTCACAGGAGATGCTTGAGTTTGGGGCTACTTGGAGCCCGAAGATCTTGGTGGAAGGAAGCCAACAAGCCTTCGCAACTGCAAGTCGATGCGGTGCACAGGGGTTCGGTTCCTGCAGCTCCGACGAGGGATACTGGCCTCAAACTTGGTGAGAGGACAGGGCAGGCCTCGAGGGATATGAAGAACCACCACCTGTGTTGCTGAGCCTTTCAGAGTCCGCGGGAGCCCAGGATCAGCAGACCGGTCAGCTTAGTTGCGGTGCCTGCAGATGACTCCTTCACTTCAAGGGAGATTCCTTCAGGTGTCTTGGATGCCCCCAGGCCTTGGAAGGTTCCTGTATGAAGCACAGGCACGGACAAGCAGCAGACGAGCGGGGTGACGAGATCAGGAGCAGCAGGAGTCTTCCCAGTTTCAGCCTTGATGCCCAGAGCGAAGTCCAGAGTGCCCAGACAGTCAAAGAAGAAGTGATGTCTTGAAATGAATCTTGTCCCACGATGAATCTAGGGACCCACCCTCAGGTAAGCCCTTAAGTACCCTAAGGAAAGGGTTGGGACGATTCAGGGTTCCCTCCCAGGGGAGGGGTCGGACAGTGGGGAGGATACTCCCATGTCCTTTGTCCAGTTTCGCGCCAGAGCGAGAGCCAACTGCTCCCTGAGCTGGTTTGAACTGGACTATGCAAGGAGGGCACCAAATGTGCCCTTCAAGCAGACCGAGTGGCGTTGGCAAGCGCTCCCACCCGGCCCCAATACACTAAACCCTGTGTTGGAGTTGGTCACACCTCCCTGTGACAGGATACCTATTGTTCTGACTTCCACCGGCTTGAGCTTGGCTCAGCAGCAGGAGGGCAGAATCGTGTCTCTGGTCGGCAGCAGCCATGTTATGCTGTCCTGTTCTAGAAGACTGGTACCGGGAGCACTGAGGGCCTCCCAGAGGAGCTTTACGGTGCATGGAATCATACCTCCCACACTGCTCACCTTGGTATCCTGGGTTTGAGGTTCTGGATCTTTCTCCACAAATTTTTGACACTCTGCCTCTTTGGAGATAGAAATTCGAGTTTTGCCAGTAGCTTCTACCGTAGTTTCCCATACCTCTGTGTTCTTGTGGATAGAAATGGGACCTAAAGTTTCCTCGGCCAACAGCCAGTCCCCTCTTGTCGGCCCTTCTAAAATCAGCTCGTGAGCCAAAAACTATTCGCATATTTGATTGAGCCTTGCTGAAGGCTGTAAATGTGGAGACGTATTTCCCTAAGGATTTAACAACATTCTCTCCAAAGTGGAGGCCCTTTGTGTCTTCCATGCCCTCTGGACAAGTTTGCCAACTTAGGTTTCATTCTCATTAACACAGCCTTTTTTTCTTTCTGTAATTAAATTAGCGTTTGCGTTGCCCAGCATGCATCGGGCACGTTGTGCCCACCCTCTGAGAAGTTTGGTATTTGTGTGAGTATTTTTAGCCCGGGCGTCTTCTGCCATATCCAGTATATGGGTGAGTGGTCCCAATATGTCAAAAAGTCATCCTGCTCTAGTTCATTGTTCCATACTTCCTTGTAACTCACCACCCAACAACACTGCTACCAAATCATCCCAATTACTACCAATATCCTCCTTAATGGGTAGTGGCAATCTGCTGAGAAAATCAGCATTGTTATTATGAATACTGAGCACATATTGCACCTCATACACATAACCTAGAAGATGCATTGATAGTCTATTTATCCTTGGAGAAACATTATTAAGACCTCTTGAGGTAAGAACTTTGGTTAAAGGCTTCTGATCACATCTCAGTATTAATTTAGCTCCCCAAATGAATTGTCTGAAGTGCTTGAGGCACCACACACAGCCCAAAGTCTCCTTTGCAATTACAAAGTATTTTTCCACCTGTTGTCTATCTGCGTCAGGACAGCCCGTATACTTTTCCACTGCCATTGGTGGTGATAAAACGTTTCCAATCGGGATCAAACTCCTGTGGAGCATAATCTTAACACATTTTTCTATTGATGCTGTCAAGTGCTGACTGACACTCATCAGACCACTCAAACATGCATCCTTTCTACAACAATTGCCTTATGGGATAAATCTTTTCTCGGAATATTGTATTGTATTGTAATTGCATTTATATAGCGCTTACTACCCCTGACGGACCCCATAAAGGATTAGTGGTGAATTAGTATAGTAAAATATTAAATTAATTTGACTGGTGGACATGTTAGTCTGTTATTTGGATTGAAAAGGATTGTGGAGGAATAGAAGAGTGGAGGATTTAGATTTTTGTTTTTTTTGGAGCTCATAGTAGTAGGAGGAGGCTTGGGATGGGTAAAAGGGAGGTGGAAGGGGAAGAGTCAGAGGGAAGGGTTTAGAAAGGCTTGTTTGGGAGATCTGAATAGTAAAGAGTTATGAGATGATGCAAGGAGGGGTAGAGTAAGGAAGAGTCTAGAAAGGATTATTTTGGGGATCATAGTAGTGGTATGGGGTTTGGGATGAATGAGAGAGTGGAGGTAGAGGATATATTGATAGAGGTATAGGGTGAGAAATAGGGTAGTGCATTGGATATGCTGAATTAGGAGAAAAGTAATAACTATATAGATACATAAGTACATGGAAGATATATATACACACATATATATATATATATATATTCATATTCATAAGGAAGGTAATATATGTGGATTAAAGATGCATTTAATAAACTGCGGCTTTCAAGTGTTGTACTTTTAAATTTTTTTTTTTTTGTAATTCAATAGTGAAGCAATTGTAGGAAAATAGTTATTATAAAAGATTTACTTATTTATGCAGTCAATTATATACATGTTAAAAACATAGAATGATGTAACAATCAGTAATATGGACATTTGTTAAGCAGAACTAATGAATATCTATATTTTTAAAAACATAGGGGCTGATTACGATGGCGGACGGACTCCAGTCTGTCCGCCATCGTCTCGGGGAGTAGGACCGCCCGCCTACAAGGCGGCGGTCCCACAGGGGGCATTAGGATGTGACTGCCACCGTGGCGGTCGCACTTGCCATACTTTGCATTGCGGCGGGTGCTGCTGGCTGCAGCACCCGCCGCAATGTAAAAACTGCACTGTTTGCATTTCCCTGCACTAAGTGGCAGGCACCATGCATTGCCTACCACATGGTGTAGGGAAATGTTGGGGGGCACCATAGGTGCCCCCCAACATTTGGTCTGAACTGACGCCACCTCAGTTCAGCTTGGTTTGAACTGAGGTGGTGAAGTTAGCTAAAGAATGATGATGGATTCAACCCAGATCTGTGACTGGGGGTGAGGGCCTGAAAAGTTTCAGCTCTCCGTCCATCATCTCCTTGTGTTTGCTATACAAAGCAATACACATATATAGGTACATTTCTCTAGTGCAAATAAATGCTTATATACAGAGGTAGATGCTGTATTTTTCTGTTTGCGTATGGTGGTTATGTGGGGAAGAGCCAATTTAAAGATTCGTTTTCTGAAGATAAGGTGGTTATCCGTGGATCTTATGTTGATGTTGGGGGTAAAGAGTTCCATAGTTTGGCTGCGTGAACAGAGAAGGATGTGCCACCCAGGTTTTTTTTTTCTTGTACATTGGAATTTCGACGCGAGGTGCCACTCTAGAGCGGAGGTTCCTTTGTTGAATGTGTTTGGTGATTTTATTCCTGATGAAGAGCGGTCCTGTATTGTTTTGTGGGTGATATAAAGCAGCTCTAACATGGATCTTGTGGCAACCGATAACCAATGCATGGCTTTCAAGGCAGGGGAGATGTGGTCTTGTGGCTTTATATGTAAGGGTAGTCTGGCAGCTGAGTTCTGAATCCATTGTAGTCTTTGCATAGTCGTTAAAGGTGATCCGTGGTAGAGGCTATTGGCGTAATCGAGTTTGGACAGAACAAGAGAGATGGTAGCCTGGATCTTGTGTGGAAATCCCAAATGGGGGGAAGATTTGTCACAGAGTTTTTAAAGTAACAAAGCTTGATTTGCTAGTTTGACCGCTTGGGCATTCATGGAAAACTTGGCTTGGAGTCCATGGTCATTCTGAGGTTTCCTACTTCCTATGATACTTTAGGCAGTGTTCCCAGATAGTCAGGCCAGGCGTCGAGCGGGTCACAATTTTTCCATTTGCCACACGTGAGTATTTCCTTTTTGGAAGCATTCAGTTTGAGATGCCTCCACGTCATCCATTGATCCACGGCTCTGACAGCTGATAATAGGCGACTTTCCAATGTCTTTGGGGCATTCCAGTTGAAGGAGTATTTGCATGTCATCTGCATAGTTATAGCACGTGAGGTGCAATTTATTGATCAGTGCTGATAATGACTTCATGTCGATGTTGTAAAGTTATGGGCAAGAAGATAGAGCCTTGAGGGACCCCTGCTTTCGTGAAGTATTGTTTGGACAAACTTTCAATAAAGTTCCGCACGTGCCAAGAAAACCAGGACTTCATCTTTCTTCTGTGGTGAAGGAGCCATTTTAATTGCATCCACTAACTCTTCCTTAGGAGTATTATCCTTGGAGCTGATCTCATGCTCCAAATATGTTACCTTATTTTTCACAAACTTACATTTGGATGCTTCTGCTGTCAAACCCTGCTTATTTGAGATCTCCAGCACAACTTTCAGTTGACATTGTTGAAAGTGACATTATTCGCATCCTTAAATAGTTTATACATAAGATGGTTGAACATCGCAGCCACCGAGGCGAAGTCAAATAGTACTCTCCTGAATTGATGACAGCCTATGGGTGTAATGAATGCTGTTAGGTGTTTGCTATCCTAATGTAAAGGTAACTGATGATAAGCAGCTTTTAAGTCAATAGTAGAGAACCAATTCATCCCTTTCATCACCATAAAAATTCAGTAATCCAGGGTAAAGGGAATTGGTCAATTGTTTTTGTTGCTTTTAGTCCCTCAAATGTACACACAGCCTGACAGGCCCATTCGCCTTCCATACGAAAACAAGCAAAGATGACTCCACTTGCTCAATCACTCCAGATGTTTCAATTTGTCCAATTCCTTTATAACTTTGTCTTTAATGCTAAAAGGAATATTTTGAACTTTGTGAATGAAAGAACATGCTTTACTTTTGAGTATTATCTTATGCATGAACCCTTTCAACTCCTCAATCTTGCCAGACAAAACAAAAGGAAATTCATTAGTTAATACCTTCTCGTTATGGAACTCATCTTCCACAACAAAAACAGGATCCAATTTGTTAGGATCCAGCATTATTTCCAACTCTCCTTGATTCCACCATTCAAAAAACCAATAGACCACCTTCTGTTACATTTAACTTACCGTTGCCAACCTGTTCTTGAACTCAAATTTCAATCTACGGAAGCCCAGTACATTTTTGTGCTTTGATATCCAGTTCACAGAGCTTTGTTCCCAATTTGGAAACAAATAACTGAAACCAAGTTTCTTTGTTAATAATAGTGTAGGGTGAACCCGAGACAGCTACCAGTTTTACACTAACTCCTCTAGCTACGATGTCCCAAAAGGGTTTTTTCTCCTACACCCACTTATTTTCATCGCACTATCGTGGACGCACAGGACTAGAGGATCCTCCGCCTCAGAACCTGACGGATCATAATCATCCTCCTGACTTAATTAATCAACAAATCATTTTACTGACTTCGAGTTACGACACACCCTCACATAATGTCCTTTCACTCTACACTTGGAACATTTTTGGTTCGTTGCAGGGCACTTTTTGTTATGAGCGAAATGATTGGAACTGTAAGGTTCTCAGGGACCTTGGATGAGAACTCCTCAGAATCCGGGTGATGCACAAAGATGTCCACCTCTTGACATCCCCAACTCTGATATAAGTAACACAGAGTATTAGGGCGATCAAGCGAGGGAAGGGAATTAGGATAGGAACAGCTGGGAATAGGATACCTGTAGAGAGAGAACACAGTTGATGGTTAATCAATTATATATATATATATAGAGTAACTAATCTCATATAGTCTCACTAAACTGAGCTATACCTTAACCAAGCAGTCGTCTCTTCAGATATATCTCTGATTCTGAATGAAGCTACCAATTCCCTGATGCATACACCTATAGAGTGTTGCAGGGATTCTGCACATACACAGAACTATGCGTAGGATTATGGGAACCCGGTGTATAGGGGCTAAGCCTTCCTACCGCCTTAGTGCCCACGAGCCCAGGACCGACTAGCTATAGTATCTCACTCGCTCTCCTACTCACAAACAGAGAAACCAGTGATTAGACACTCCAGAACACAACACTCCCGGATCTCTCAGGAATCGTGGTAACAAGACACACCTTTTCGCTCACACTCTCGTACTTGTCCACAATAAGATCTGACGGAGACACGAAGATAGTTTAAAATATTTATTTTAACTAACGTGTTCTAAAATGCAGTAAAAGTGCCACAAACAGCAGCAAAATGCATAATATCAATACAGTTAGCATTGCTGCAAGGCCATATATCATAAAGGGAGATGTCATTTTATAAAGACAGTGGATAAAGGACTATAAGACCTAACCACCCTCCCCTTGGTAAGCAAAAGTATTATTATATAACAGAAGCTCCCTGGGCTTTGTCAGCAGACCTCATACCTCAGGCCATAGATTGTATTTCTACATCACAGGTGCGGGTTGCTCTTCTCCCTGGAAAGGTTCCTCTCCAAGTGTGTGGTTCCCTAAACATGCATCCCCATATTATCAAAGTACGATTCTCCAGCAGAAACAGCTGCATTGGTATTTTTTGTCTAAGTGCTAGGGGCTGAACAGAACAGAATAACAAGAGTCAGTGTTTATCGACCTTGCTCACAATGTTCAGACAAAACTCCAGGAACAGGCAGAGAACGAGAACAGCAGAGAGTTCTCATGTGAAAGGCATAAACAGAGTCTTGCAAAAATAAAGATATGTAGTATTGTGCGCAAAGCAGCATCATGGCTATCGGGCTCATGCTAACTTATAGATGTCGACAATGACTCTAGCGACCTCGTGACAAGAGATAAAGCACAAGATCAATACACCTTCATCTCCTCCAGAAGCATAAATACATTGAACACCCAGCACCACTCTTACATACCAGCTTCTTCCATTGAAGGTCAAAAAGAGAACAAAAAATATGAAAACAGGTTCCACCACATGAAGAGAACTTAAATAATAGCAAAATGTTTGTATATGTCTCATAAGTACTGCCAAAGTTCCTTTGAGAAGTGAAGAGAAAAAAGGAAAGTCTTCCAAATGATATTCATTCCATATGAGCAAAGCAATATAGCAACATGACAAGGATTATTGAAGTTTCAATGAAAATTAGCACTCCATTTCCATTGCCCTCCTTCCTTATGTGTTAGCAATTTAGAGAACCTTCTCGGTCTCTGAGAAAACAAAAGAATAATCCCACAAAGTATTACTTCCTACCTGGAAGTCGTCAAGTACTGGAGCGAGGAAATACCTTTCTTCAGTCTTTCAAAGAACACAAAATCCTGGGAAGAAGTCTTGAGCTTCTAAACAACCACTACCCAAGCCTGGGTAGTAAAAGAAGATGACTCCTTTCCAAAACGCAGTTCTAGCAACCTTTAAATCCCAGGAAACTGGAATCCAGGAAATCCTCTGAAAGGAGCTGCGGTCTGTCCGATGACAACCGTGAGAAAAACAGAAGCTGCATACTTTAAATAGCGGAGAGGCGCTCCTCGGTTCTCCCAGAAAATGCGGAAATAAGCTCTCACGTAACACAAGAGAGAAACCGCATTCAAAGGCGAAGGACACGTTCAGCCGAATGGTCTCAGAACACCGGAATGAGAGAGAATTACGCACGCAGGCCGGCATGTGTACGTGCATAAAATACCCGGTGCCTTCCCCTGCTTCCGGTCCAAGCCTCCTGGGAGTTGTAGTTTTCCCAGTAAGAGGCTAAAAGACGGACAAGGTAGGCGCTACCGGACTGAAACCCTGACAGGAACTACCACAGCGAAAACACCTTCTCTTTAAATCATCCAACCTCTTGTTGAAACTATATTTCTTAGTTGGTCCTTTTTTGTCATTATCCCAGTCAGTCACGGTTATGTTGTAATATGATGTACCCTTTGTTCTATGAGCGAGGCATGGAATGTCTGTTGCATTCTCTCACGTCGTTCCAGTCGTTCCAGTCCGGAGTCAGTTACTGTTTGCTCCGCGGACTGGAAGCCGTGCTGCCTGGCCCTCACCTGTTCTTCTTCATTAAACTACGACTTTACAAGTAACCTGGTTTGCACCTTTATTACAATTGGCGACGATTGGTTACCTACGCGTGGAAGCCACCTTTCAACTAAATTGGAAGCAGAAGAAGGATTTGAGTTTTCTTCGATTCGACAAAAGGAAAAAAAAAAAAAAGGGAATAATTTTTTTTACTTACCTTAGCCTGATTGCAGTACTAATACAAGAGCCCAATGCTTAGACCACTTTAATGGGAATTTGCTTTTAAATTTTTAAGATCAATGTAGATTCTTTCTTCTTTTTTTCAGTTTTTTTTTTTTTTTTTTTTTTTAATTGGAACTTGTTTTTTATTTATTTATTGCAACATTACTGTGCTGTCTTTTGCTTAGGGCCTGTTTAGTTATACAAATGAACCGACCAACTATAGGGAATTCCATGTTTTCTCCATGTACTTGCAATTGTTTGGATGTATTCAATTTTTTAGGAAATTTATGTCACGATGTGTAGCCATAACTCTTCTAATGGAAGTGGTTTTATTTTCAGGTTGGAATGTTTTAAACTCAGAATGTAGTTTTACCGATTTTTGTATACTTTTATGGTCCTAGTGACCGAAATAAAGGTTTTTGAATGAATGAATGAATGAATAATTTTTTTTACTTACCAAACCTCCGGATCAGAACCTTCACCTTCGTCCAAAGTTTCTGGGAGCCTGTAAGTGAGTGGTAGCGATTTGGCCCTCCGCATTTACCGTTGGTGCTTGCCTGCTGTGTCTTTCAAGCAGCGGCAACGTTCCAGCATCTAGTCCCGTGACGCGCATACGTCAGACTTCACCCTGATGTCATTGCGCTAGGTCACGCAACGTGACCTTTACGTGGCGGCCATCTTAGCGACACAACTCCATGGCAACAAAGAAATTTCACCGTTTCTGCCGGGAAGCTCATTTTTATGGGAGCAAGGCAGAAAACTGAGTGATTTTCATCGGAGATATTTCTGAACAGGTGAGGAAGTCGGGGAGGCGGATATTTAGGGTACTTAATATTTTAATTATTTTTTTTTGGTGTACTTTTGCTGCATTTGCGAACGCTGGACCAGCATGTTAACACACTTACAATATAACTTTCCACTACATACCAATTGATACCTACATTTGGAGGATTATTATCAAGACATATACTATAGTGGTCACTTTTATATATTTGGAGGATTATTATCAAGACATATACTATAGTGGTCACTTTTATATTTTAACAACTTTATGGAAGAAGGTGATCATCAAGTTCGAGAAGAAATGGCTCAACAAAATTTTACGATAAGCCCTCCTCATTCCTTTTGGTCATCAGGATCGCGTCCAACTATGGAGTGGTTAGAATGGAAAAATTATTTTGTAAATTACATTAATGCTGTAGATGAAGCAGGTAAAATGAAAGCAGATCAAAAGAAAAGAATTCTTCTACATTCTTTGGGTCCTGTAGGGATAAAAACTTAAAATCGTATGCCCAAGATGACAGCAAATGCAGAGATGGATGAATTTGAGGCAGCTTTGAAAGACTTAGATAAATATTTTGCACCTAAGGTCTGCATGGGAGTGGTGCGTTACAAATTTTTTCAGAGGAAACAGAACAAAGGTGAACCTGTAGATGACTATATTGATGAGTTGAAGAGACTTGCTATTGACTGCAGGTTTGGCAACCTACACGATGAATTACTAAGAGATCAATTAGTCATGCATTGTGAGAATTCTACAATACAAGAACGCTTATGGGTAAATGGTGACTCGCCTTTAGAGGATATACTTTCTATTGTAAGGAAGGCTGAAATGTCTGGAAGGTGTGCTACACAACTCAAAGATTCTGACAAAGACACAGGAGCGGTTCTTAAAGTTCAGAGCACTAACCGAGGACAACAGCAACACAGCACGGGCAAAACCTTCAATCAAACACAAAGGAATCTATGGAGAGACAAAGAACCGGAAGACAGGCGATGTTATCGTTGTGGAAGTAAAGAACATTTAGCGTTCAGCAGGAATTGCCCCGCTGCAAAGAAAAGATGTAGTATTTGTGGGTTGATAGGCCATTTTAGTAAAATGTGTAGGAGAAGGAAAAGCAATGTTAAATATGTATATGAGGATGAAGATTTTAATGACCCTGACGCTGACAAAGAAAGTAACGATTGGGAGTGTGTTAAAAGTGTCCAGGGTAACTTTGTGATTAACATCACAGATAATACAGTGAAGGATAAGCCCATATGTGATATATCCATTGGGGGAGTAATAGTTAAGGTATTCGCTGATTCAGGATCACCTTATACTATAATTGATAAAGAAATCTGGAAGGAAAAATTTATC
This sequence comes from Calotriton arnoldi, assembly GCA_963921515.1. Lineage (NCBI taxonomy): Eukaryota > Metazoa > Chordata > Amphibia > Caudata > Salamandridae > Calotriton > Calotriton arnoldi. The sequence continues at coordinate 840,253 of CAWUFW010001130.1, read as the reverse complement.
AAAAAAATAGGCAAACAATTAATTGCTACAGATGTTAATCCAATGAGTTTCACGGGGGAGAGAATCAATATGTTGGGGTTCAGATGGTTGACATTTCTATTCAAGGGAGATCTGCTAGAGGAAATTATATGTAGCTGAATTTGGTCCTTCCGTTTTAGGTTGGATGGATCAAAAGAATTTGCACATTATCTTGGACCCCAACAGTGAAGAGAAGGTACTTATCGTGGATGATTCTAGTAGACTACAAGATGATATAAGTAGGATATTTCCAAAGGTGTTTAGTAAGGATTTAGGATCACTTAAGGGTTTCGAACACACCATTGTGCTTAAAAAAAATGGTGTACCTAAGATACATAAGGTGAGGCCTATTCCCATACTCATAAGGGATGAAGTTGCAAAAGAGCTGGAAGGGTTGTTGGAAAGGAATGTAATTGAAGAGGTGGAAAGTTCAGAATGGATTTCTCCGGTGGTGGTGGCGCGCAAGGGGAATGGTAAAATCCGTCTATGCATTGATTTGCGCCACCTTAATAATAACATCGTTATCGATAGGTTTCCGCTGCCCAAGATCAATGAAATGGTGTCTTCCCTCAAAGGTACGAGTTGGTTTTCCACCATTGATTTGTCAGCAGCTTACCATCAGGTGGCGTTATCGCCTGAGTCAAGGAAGCTCACTGCGTTTATAACACCTTACGGTTGTTATCAATTTAAACGCATGCCTTTCGGCCTCGCATCTGCGGCTGCTGTTTTTCAGCGGTTAATGCACAAGTTGCTGGGGAAGATTAATGGTGTTAAATTTTTCCAAGATGACATTTTAGTAGCTGCCAAGTGCAAGGAGGAACACGATTGTAAGCTCAAAGAGGTTTTGAATGTGCTACAAAATGTTGGTTTAACTGTCGAAATCAGCAAATGCAAATTTGCTCAGAGGAGCGTATCCTATCTAGGACATGTTATTTGTCAGGATGGTGTAAGACCCAAACCATCTCTGGTTAATACTATTGTTGACTCACCTGCTCCTACTAATAAGGAGGAGGTGAAATCGTTCTTAGGAATGGCTGAGTATTGCGCTAAGTTCATCCAAAATTTTGCAAGTAAAGTATTCAACATTCGTGCATTATTGAAGAAAAATACAAAATTTGAATGGACTTGCGAGTGTGATGCAGAGTTTAAATGTGTGAAGAATGACTTACAGAATGTAAATGCTCTGAGTAGTTTTGATCCCAATTTGGAGTGCATTTTAACAACAGACGCAAGTGACAAAGGTTTAGGGGCTGTATTGTCACAGAAAGGTACTGATGATCGTGAGAAGATAATTTTATTTGCTTCTAGGTCTTTATCCCCCACGGAAAGTAAATATCCCATCATCGAAAGAGAAGCCTTAGCTTGCGCTTGGGCTTTAGAGTATTTTCGTGTATTTGTGTGGGGGAAACCTGTTCTGATTCGCACTGATCATCGCCCTTTAATTAAGATTCTCACTACTGAGGGCAGTGTTACAGCTTCTGCTAGATTAGCAAGAATTTCTATGCGAATGAAAGAATTCGTTTACAGTTTAGTTTATGTGCCTGGCAGGGAAAACGCTGTTGCTGATTGTCTTTCCAGATTGCCTGTTCCTATGGAAGAATGCTCGGATGATCCTTGGGGTGATTTCAACATTGCATTTGTACAAGATGCTGGTGTACCAGCCATTGATAAAAAATGAATGGATGGAGGAACAAAGTAAGGACATTAGATTACAACAAGTTTTGGAGTGTTTATGCAAAGGTTGGCCCAAGAAGGAAGGTGTTACTGATATTTTGAGACCTTTTTGGGAAGTTAGAACGGAATTGTCAGTGAATAAAGATGTAATTGTGAGAGGTACCAGAGTCATTCCTCCGGAGAATTTGAGGAACAAAGTTTTACTTTTATGCCATGAGGGTCATTTTGGTATTGTTAGAACACAAATCATTGTTAAAGGTGCATTTTGGTGGCCTGGTATTGACAAGGCTGTAGAGAGATTCGTAAGAGACTGTGAGATTTGTTCATCTGCAGACAAATGCTTAAAAACTTTGAAACCTCCAATGAGTCAAGGTCTCATTCCTAATTTACCATGGGAAGTGATTGCTGTGGATATCTTTGGTCCTGTGGGAGAGTCAAAGGAGTATGGTTTGGTTGCCATCGATTTATTTTCCAAGTGGCCAGCAGTAAAAATTGTTGAAAGAGTTGATACCGATGTTGTTTTAAAGTTCCTGGACAAATTGTTCATTATGGAAGGTTTACCGGCAAGCATTTTAAGTGATAATGGGGTGCAGTTTACATCCAAGAGAGCAAATGAGTATTTTGATAGAGTAGGCATCAAGCATAGAACTACTGCTCTTTATAATCCTAGTGGTAATGGCACTGTTGAGCGCTTTAATCGGGTAATTAAGGGTGTCATTCAAGCGGCCATGAACAAAAGGCATGATTGGAAACTTGAAGTGCATAAGGCAGTTTGGGCTTATAGGATCACCACCCATGATGCCACTGGATTGTCTCCTTTTGTTATCATGAGAGGTAGGAGACCCAGATGTAAATTTTCTCCTGCTTGGCTTTGTGACGGCACGCTGCAACAATGGTCTGTTACGGATGTCAGAGATAGACTTATTCAGGTACATGATAAGAGTAAATCCTATTATGATAAAACCCATGGGGTGAAAGAAGTACAACTCAAAATTGGTGATTTGGTTCGAGTGAAAAGACCTGGTAAGATTTCTAAGGGTGAAAATCAGTTTGGTCCGCCACAAAAAGTTGTGGAGCTTTTATGCAATGCAGTGCGTTTGGATGATGGTAGAGTGTGGAACTTAAAGAGCATTGCTTTATGTTCAGGGAGGAATTTCAGTGTTTTACTTGAGGGTTTGAAGTGTTCTGATGGTGTTAAGGACACCGAATGGATGGAAGATTTTCTTGACCCAGGAGCTATGCGCACTGCCGCTCTTCCGGTCGTCAGCTTGGGAAAGGAGGTGGTGGAGAGCGCGGGCAGAATGAGCGATCCGGCTGTGGAAGTGTCGTTGGAAACCACGGATGTTTTAGAAGGGATGACATCTGGAACGAGTGACATTATTCCTGACGCCACTGACGCCACTGAGTCGGCTGTGGTAGCAGATGGTGTCAGTGTTAGTGGTACTAGAAAGAGAGTGCTTCCTGGATGGCTCAAGGAGTTCGTTATGTGGTTGTAGAGTATTTTAGTTATTCATTTTTGTATCTTTGTTTTTTCATTTCTCTTTGTGTAAAGGGGGGAATGTGTTATGTTGTAATATGATGTACCCTTTGTTCTATGAGCGAGGCATGGAATGTCTGTTGCATTCTCTCACGTCGTTCCAGTCCGGAGTCAGTTACTGTTTGCTCCGCGGACTGGAAGCCGTGCTGCCTGGCCCTCACCTGTTCTTCTTCATTAAACTACGACTTTACAAGTAACCTGGTTTGCACCTTTATTACAGTCACCTTTAACATTTTATTTCTTGGTGACCGCTTTCACTACACCCCCTAAACATTCATCCTTTCCTGTGGATTTCACTGCCCTCATACATCTAAATGTGAGCTTAGCTTTACTCATGATAGAAACTACTTCTTGTAAAGTTGAATCCCCATGAAAGCACAACCTATCTTGTAGGGTAGAATTGTTACAATGCATGATGACCTGATCTGTAATAAGTTCATCTTGCAATGAACGAAACCGACATGTAATGGCCAATTTCTTTGATGGCACTACATAATCTTCTATTTTCTCAGTGTCACCCTGTGTCCTATGAAAGAAATTATAGCGATCTATCGCTATACACACGGTGGGAGAAAAGTATGCATCAAGATCTTCAATAGTATGAGTAAAGACATCAACTTTATTACCAGACTGGGGTTTCTTTTCCATGCGATTATACACCTTTAACCCCCGCCCCCGACCTAAACAATGCAATAAAGGTTTTCGTTTTCCTTCTAGGTGCAAAGTTTTCATCATCAAACAGGGAAATATAGTTAATAAAGTATTCCTTCCACTCTTCCCATTTCATGCTTGGTTCTCTTTCTGTAAATGGTTGAGCGGAAGGTAAATTTAGTGCAGTCATTTTTTAATCCAAAGTAAACCAATGCAGTTTGTTCAAGTAAAAGGCCTTCTGTGTAGACTGCCCTTCACTTAGCAGCTAACGCTCCAAATTTCAGCTATTAAACTGCTGTGGTAATGCCCCAAAAAGAACTTTCAGTAACATTGTAGTATCTTCGAAAATCAACTGTTTCCTAAAAAGAAGCCCAACTCGAGAAGGCCGCTGTAGATGCTCTATAAGAATGGCCGATCAGGAGCAGGGCTCCAACAATCGTATCAGAGTGGCAAATCAGGAATAGCGTTCCATAGGCAACTGCCAATAAACGAGGACACTGTAGTCACAGAGCGTTTATATGTGAAGATGCTAAAACGGGCCTACCTTGCAGTGACAAAGCGAGCACGGGACGATCCTCCCTCTCGGGCTCCTGGGCCGCAAGGCACTATGGAGTTAAAAGCTGTTAAATCCCCCAAGCTCCTGACCGTAAAGCAGCAACAGGAGTGTGGAACAGCCTGAACAAGAGGAGAGAATGCAATTATCCATGAGCTCCTGTGTGCCCAGAGAGAATGGGAGCACAGGACGATGATCCCTCGTGAGCTTGCACCATTCACCACCAACAGTAAGACTTACTCAGATGCACAGGGGAACCATATAGGGTTAAAATAAAGATAAGAATCTTCCGATGAAAAGAATACACAGGCGTCAGACTGGATCCAGAGATTTTTCGTGAGCAGTACACCTGCGTGCCGGTAGGTGGCGTGGTTCGCGTGACATCATCTGCTCTAGAAGCGATGTGCATGGTGCCTATATAGATGCCAACTCAGTGCGCTGACGTCATTTCTTTTCTTTCTGCACCAGTCAGCACAGATCTGGGAAAATCTCCCCTTTGTCAATTGTTGACTATTTTTTTTCGACGTTTTGTCAAGGTGTTTTGAGGTTTTTTTCTTATAGTGTGGCAGGAATGTCTTGAAGAAGGCTGGCTTCAAGTTCTGCGGCGCCTGTCACCAATTGATGTCGGTGACGGACCTGCACCTTGTTTGCTTAGGTGCCTCAAGCACGACCACGGCCCGCAGGACTTCTCAGATTGCTGCGCCATGCATCCGAAGACCTTCAGGGAGCCATCCCTCAAGGTTTTAGTGGCTCAAGGTGCGACTCCATGGCAATCCAGAGAGAAAGGTCCCAGGTGCGGTCGCGGTGTCAGAGATCCTCGTCACATTCGATGTTGTCATGCCATTCGGGTAAGTCCCACTCCCACAAGAAGGCGTCGAAGCGTGCTTTGACTTCACCTCATCCATTGGCCAACAAGATAAGGGAGCGTCATCATTCGAGGCCTGGCTCTGCGGTTGAGCTAGCTCCTGAGCCTTCACCACGCCTCCTCGAGCCAGAGCATCTCCCACCCAATTAAAAGTATTTTATGAGGTTATGTACCTCATATTTGGGCCATTCGTTCCCTCCGGCGTGCCTTTGGGCCCCGCGGGTTCGGGATGGGCCCCTACTGGATCCACACTAGTGGCTCCAGCACCAGTCGGGCCTCATGGATCCACAGATGGATCTGGATTGGTGCCGGTCATGCCATCTTGACTTTCCCCGGCGCCAGTTTCGAGGCACATGCTCCCGGGCCCATCAGCAGTGCCATCCCCATTTATATCCCCAAATCCGTAATGGAACCGGAAGGACATCGCTCAGTCAGACTCTGGCACCGACTGGAGCCTTGCCTTCCAGGCCGGAACCTGAGCCCTATTCTCCTGGGCTAGAACTAGGGGAGGAATGGGAGGGGTCGCTGGACCCTGAAGAATACCAGCCATATGATACCAACATGGACTGGTATGAGGATTTAACAGAAGCCAGCGGACTGGATACTTCTCCAGATACTTGCATGCTTTCTCCCCCTAACGTGGCTACAGAGGAGGGAGCTTCATTCGCAATGGTGGTGAGGAGGGCGGCCGAGGTCCTGGACTTTAGCTTGCCCTCTTTGGCTGTGAAGACTAACATCTTGATGGAAGTGCTTCAGCCGGGAGTGTCCCCCTCAGAACCACTTCTCCTGTTTAACAAAGCCGTGTTACTGACGTCCTGCTTGGGAACTGGTCCAAGCCCAACAGAGGGACTCCTGTGAACAGGACAATAGCCCGCAGCCACTGCCCCGCTTCAGGGGACCTCAAATTCCTCACAGAACACCCTACACCAGGAAGCCTCCACTTCCCACATAAATCCTCGCGCATTCCCAACCGCACCGCTGGAGTGGGAATCAAAGAGGCTAGATATCTTAGACAAGAAAATGTTTTCTTCCATTAGCCTGGAATTGCAGTCCATGAACACCGCATGCCTTTTGGGCCACATTCCCATTCTCTGTGGGATACGGTTGCGCAAGTGCTGCCAACCATTCCCGGGGAGGCCCGGGCCGTGCTTTCTCAGGCTGTTGCAGATAGGAGCGATGCAAATAAGTTCACCATTAGATGCGAACTGGACACCACCGACTCACTAGGCAGAGTGGTTTTGTTGCCAGTGGCCCTACGGCACCACGCCTGGTGGAGGACTACTGGCTTTTCTGGGGATGTCCAATCATCACTTAGAACATGCCCTTTGATGGCTCCTATCTTCGGACACAAGGTGGATTCCACTCTGGAGCGCTTTAAGGAAAGAAGGGCTGTGGCCAGGTCCTTGGGCCTTTTCATGGCCCCTTGTCATCCTCAATCCTCCTTTCGCGGCCTCGGAAAGGGCTTTAGTCACATCTTTACCTGCCCAGCCACTGCGGTGTGCAAGCTTCCCAGCCTCTGCGTGGACGAGGTACCCACAGACACTGTGGGTCGGGCAGCTAGAGATCGGGCCAGTCCACCACTCCCCTGGCAGCCGCAGCTTCCAAACCCTTATAGTCTGCCCTCTTACCATCATAGGCACCCAGTTGGGGGCAGGATCCGCCATCACCTGCCCCACAGGTGGGTTTTGCAGAACGTCCAAAGGGGCTACTTCCTCCCCTTTGAGGCAACCGCTCCCTCCATGCCACCTACTTTTTATGACAGGCTGACGGAGGACCACCTATCCCTTCTCTGCAAGGAAGTGATGGCTGTCTGGCCAAGGGAACCATAGAGAGAGTGCTAACGTCAGATGTGGAAAGTGGTTGTTATTCCCCCTACTTTCAGGTACCCAAGAACAACAGATGTCTTCTTCCTATCCTCGATCTTCGCTCCCTCAATTTCTTCCTCAAGAAGGAGAAGTTCAAAATGCTCACTCTTGCTCAGGTCCTATTTGCCCTGGACCCAGGAGACTGGATGGTAGCATTGGACTTGCAGCACGCATCCCCTTTCTGCCCTCCCACATAGGTTAACTGCAGTTCATGGTAGGTCCCAAGCACTTTCAGAACGCCGTGCTCCCCTTTGGTCTTACCAGCACCCCTAAGGTGTTCACCAAGGTGATGGCGGTGGTTGCAGCTCATCTGCGGAGATCTGGGGTGCCAGTCTTTTCCTATCTCGACAACTGGCTGTTGAAGGCGGGCTAGCCCTAACCTGTTCTCTAGCCCTAGGCCACCTCCAGACTACGGCGGACCTCCTGCATTTGCTGGGGTTCACCATCAACATGCCGAAGTCGCACCAAACTCCCTCTCATACGCTCCCTTTTATCAGAGCTGATATGGACACGGTGCAGTTTTGGGCCTCTCCTCCCGAACGGCAAACCCAGGATATTCAGGCTATGATACCAACGTTTTAGCCTCTGTCATGGATTTCGGTGAGATTGACTCTGAGGCTGCTGGACCTCATGGCCTTCTGCGTCCTGCTTGTGACACATACCTGTTGGCATATGTGGGCTGTGTAGTGGGACCTGAAGTTCCAGTGGGCTCTGCATCAGTGGAATCTGTCCGACATGGTCCAGATCTTGTAGGGAATGGCAAAAGATCTGCAGTGATGGTTAACGAACCGCGATTGGGTCAGCGACAGACACCTCTCTCTTCCGCGACCAGATCTGACAGAAGTGACACATACGTCACTCCTTCGCTGGGGCAGCCATCTGGGAGGGGTGGAGATCAGAGGCCTCTGGTCTCCAGCGGACCCGGACTCCTCATCAACTTGTTGGAGGTCCAGGTGATCTGGCTGGCATTGAAAGCCTTTCTACCCTCCATCAAGGGAAGGCTAGTACAGGAGTTCCCAGACAACACCACCGCCATGTGGTACTGCAACAAACAGGGTGGGGTGGGAACATGGACCCTTTGTCAAGAGGCCTGCGTCTCTGGACATGGCTGGAACGTCAGGGCATTTCCCTTGTGGTTCAACATCTGGCTGGCTCTTTGAACGTCAGAGCGGACGAACTGAGATGAAGATGCCTGGCGGATCACGAATGGCATCTCCATCTGTAGGTGGTGCTAGATCTCTTTCAGCTATGTAGACAGTCTTGGTTAGATCTGTTTGCCACCACCGAGAACGCACGTCAGCAGTTCTGCATGCTAGAGTTTCATAAGTGGCCCTTGCTCAGAGGCACTTTTTGTGTCTAGTGGAGCTCCGGCCTCCTTTACCCCTTTCCGCCCATGCCACTCCTGCCCAGAGTTCTCAAGAAGATCAGGAACGACCGGGACCAAGCTATCCATGTGGCTCCAGACTGGGCGCGGAGAGTCTGGTATTCCGAGCTGTTGAGCATGGGAATCGGTCCTCCAATCAGACTGCCCCTTCAGAAGCATCTTCTGTCGCAGCTGCAGGGGAGGGTTCTCCACCCACTCCTATTAACGCTCTGCCTCCTACATGGAGATTGAGTGGTGACAGTTGACAGCTTTCGTCCTTCCTCCCGAAGTCTGGAACGTTGTTTTGGCAGCCAGACATCCCTCCACCAAGATGATATACACCTGCCATTGGAGAAAATTTGTGGCATGGTGTAGAGAAAAACAAATCAATGCCGTTTCTGCCTTCCTTTTTTCAGGTTCTCCTTTTCATCCTTTCTCTTGCCCAGCAGGGCTCTGCTCTGGGCACTCTAAAGGGCTATCTCTGTGTTATTTCAGCTTTTCTGTGGTTGCCCGACAAGCCATCCCTCTTCAAACCCCCTATTGTAAATAGGTTTCTGAAAGGTTTACAACACTTGTTTCCACCTTCTTCCTTTACTATGCCTCAGTGGGACCTCAATCTCATCCTCACTTTCCTTATCTGCTCTCCCTTTGAGCCCTTGCACAATTGTCCATTCAAGCTCCTAAACCATTAAGACGACCTTTCTCGTGGCTATAATATCTGCCCGGAGGATAAGTGAACTTCAGGCGTTGTTATCCAAGTGTCCTTATCTTAACATCTACCCAGAGAAACTGGTGCTTTGTACAAGAGCTTTCTATCTACCTAAAGTGGTCAATCCCTTCCAAGTAGGCTAATCTATCCCTCTCCCTATTTCTTTACGCTCTGCCTCCTCCTTCTAAGGAAGAGGAGTGACTTCACCATCTGGACCCAAAAAGAGCGTCGTTGTTCTACCTTGACCGCACACAAGAGTTCAGGGTGGACGACCAACTCTTTTTGGGGTATGTCGGAGCGAAGAAAGGACGGGCTGTACAGAAGAGGACTATCTCACGATGGATTGTGCTCTGTATCAAAATCTGTTACGCATTGGCTAAGAAGCAACCCCCTGAGGATTTGCGTGCTCATTCCACCAGAGCTAAAGCTGCAACCATTGCATTAGCACCTGGAGTTTCGGTCCTGAACATGTCGGGTAGCTACGTGGGCTTCCCTGAACACGTTTACCAAGCACTGCATGGACAGTCAGGTTCCGAAGGGATGAGTATTTTGCCTGTTCCGTCCTGCAGGACTGCCTCGTGTGAAATTGGTCTGAAAACCCAACTCCGGGAGGTATTGCTTGGATATCTATTCTAAGGTAAGAAATCTGCGGCTAGAAGGCTTTATTAGATTAACAAGTTACCTTCGGTGACGCCTTATCTGGTAGACACTCTATCTAGATGTAGAGTCCTTACCGACCCACCCTTCTTCCCTGCTCTGCGAACGGATTTCGAGGGTCAGGGTTTTCCCCTTTCATGGTCCTAGTATTTCACACCAGTGGTCAGTGTACATAGTGGCTTCGCGCTTTGGGCATGGAAAGTCCCGAAAAGTAACTGACGTCAGTGTGCTGGGGTGGCGCCTATACAGGCACCCCGCATGTCACTTCTGGTGCCGACGACGCCACGCAGAGCCGAATAATGCCACCTACCCACGCAGGGGTACTGCTCAAGAAACATTTCCGGACCCAGTCTGATGCCTGGGGATAATTTTAAGTAAGGAATCTGTGGCTAGATATAGTCTCTACTAGATAAGGCATTACCTTAGATAAGTAACTTGTTTGTTAAGCTTGCATCATGGGAACTTCTGCAACTGTACTTTTGAAGCTGTTCATTCCAAACTCAAGCCCTGCGGTAGTACAAGGCACATGTTACTCAACTGCGCCAACCGCTCAACTGTCCTCGCTTTCCCCCACCACATTCTATCATACCCTGTATTCTAAAAACAGACCAGCTAATAAAATTCTACAACACAACACTGTTATGAGCCTCAATGTACCCCAATATAGGCCTAGGTAGTTGCAAGACCTTTTACCTACATTTGTTCTACCTTGCTCTACATAACGGCTCTGGTGCTGTCCTTTTACCTAGTTATGTGCCGAATAAATGTTGTGTGGTTTTCTTCGAAAACTAGCCTCATTATTATGCATGAGGATTCCTAGTATCACAGCAGGATTACCATCTTCTGCATAATAACTCTGTACAAAAGTCACCACAATCGTCATCCTTGGCCGACAGGCCCACAGTACCATGCCACATCTAGGTAGAACTCCTGAGGGTACCTTTTGGGTATATAAGTATCACAGCTTCGCTAGGCAAACCAGAGGAGAAAAACTTCCATGCTGACGCGAGACGCTGAAGTCCTTGCACGCAGACACTTCAGCACGCAGTGGTCTGACATCACTTGCGGGGTGTCCAACTCAAGACCAAGACTGGCTATACACCTACATACTAGGTACATTTAGGTACATCTAGTTAGGCTTTTGCATTGTAGGAGTACTCATGATTACTGCCATGTATCTATATGCCTGCATATATTCACTGTTTTAGCACCATGGTAGAATTCTACCTTTTATTTTCACTGTTTGTGCTTATAATCTTATATATCTGTTTCTGTCTAATAGTTGTTGCAGCACACGTATTTTATACTAGAATGACACTGGTTCAATAAACACTTATTGAAAACGTCCCCACCGGTTATTCTGTGCATTTCTCTGAGACAAAGAGAGCACGAGTGACTGAGCGAAAAGTACTGTACTGTTTCCACGATCCCTGAGGGCTCAGGGTTGTCATGTTCGATAGTTGCCAGAAACTATTCATTCCTTGGTAAGGTTGGGGGGGTTTATAGTGGCACTGTGTGCTAGCTGGTTTACAGACTAACATATCCTTTGGGGGTGTCTGGAATCAGTCTGGACACCAATCCCTTAGTTTATGTTGTCTAAACGCGCAGATCCTATATAGATTTGTAGGAACTACATAACACAGCATTCTTTCTGCATGGCCTGACAAAAAATCTGGGTAAAAAAACCTGGAACACTTGCAGATCGGAGCACTTTGTAGCTGTCTAAATAGTCAACAGAGGGAAGGAAAATCTTGTTGGCAGAGCAGAGGCTGTGTATGTACTCCTGTGGGATGTCATTAATGATGGAGGAAGAAGCACCTGATCTTTAAATACCTTCTCCATTGGAGGGTCCAAAAAGTCAGTCATGTCATCAAATTCCATCTCTTTTGGAAGGCAAGTTTCGGGACTACTGTGGCAGTGTAGGCCATTTTCAAAGTCATCTTTTTTTCCTTTGCTGGAGCACACCTTATCTGGATAAATCATAACTATCAGAGTGTGCTAGCTCCTTCCTTAGCATTGTTACTGACTTGATCCTGTGTCAATTTTCCATATCTTGCTTTGAAGGCTTGTGAATTGTGCAGAGATGTCAACCATCTAATTACCTAATGCGATGAATCCTTGAAGCTAAAGCCTGTCTCAGCTGTCAGGCTCCCTCATGGTATATGTGAACGTTTTAAGGATAGGTGGCGCAGGGTGCTTCTTCTTGGTACAGGATCTAACTATTGTGTAGAATAGGCAGGACGTACAAATGGCGGGCACAGCCGAGTGGGTCACTCAGAGGCCAGCAGGGACTGGACACACCACACAAGAGGAGGCCAGGACGTTCTCCTGCACACGTGTTCTTAGCTGGTGGCATTTGCTGACACATCCATTCCTCGCCCTTGTGCACGATGTATCCCTCGATCCCACCTCATACTTTGTCTTCTGCACTAATAAATATGACCCTTATTCTTGCGTTGACAGTAGAAGCTGTCTGCCATAAATGGTGGTCTGTGAATGTCCTCTCTTCCTCTGTACTGGTGCTGTGATGGAATTTTAGAGGCGTGACTTTTATGTGGAATTGGAATAACTTCAGACTAAAAACACATGGCTAGTGAGTGGGAGCTTTTTCAAAATCGTTTTTACAAGGCCGTAAACACTGCTGAGGAACACTGATAACGAACGGTTTGATGAAGGTGCGAATAGTTACACTCCGCTTTTTGACGTTTTGAACGAATGTTTTTGCGAAATACTTCCTTGGTTTCATTTATTTTGTTCCGGTCTCTGTTTTTCGTCCGACTGGCCACTAGTCGCTGTCTATTAAAATGTAGTTACTAACGAATGTAATGTGCATGATTCCAAATGATTGATTTTGTAAAATAAGCATGTATCGAAAGATATAATAAACGTGCTTTTTGTTAGTTATATCGCCCCTGGTAACACTCCGCATACCCCTCTCAAGGAGCTGCATGTCCCGGACGTCACGGGGAAGATGCAGATTTCATTCATATCGTGTGGTCGTGCCTGATCACTAAAATATTCTGGGAAGGGGCATGATGCAAGATGTCAGTGGCAGACTCGTTGGGCAAACTGCATGCAGGTGGATCATTGCCGGCTGGAATTGTCGCAAAAAACGAAGAGGAAACTTAAAAGTACATTTTTGTCTGTATATTAATTACTTGCTAGATGTCGAATTGCTGTAGATTGGTTGCAGGCTGTAAAACCACATATGAACAGATGTGGTTATTATATCCGTGTAAGAGCGAGGACTAGCCCAAAAGCTGATATTGCTAAGTGGAAAGCGTTTTCAATTTACTACAGGACTTGGTAAAGGGTAAAACACAGAAAGAAAATGTTGCAAATATTGCTCAGATATGAATTTACCTTAAATAAATGAAAAGACAAGAGGTGTTTGGCAAAACAGGAACAAGTTGGTTTAATTTAACGCTGCGGCCAGGAGAGCCTGGACAGAATGCGTCTGCTCAAAATCTCTCGATGTACCAAGTTTTGTCCGTCAATTTATACAGTTCATGAGGTACAATAAAACAATTTTCTAAATTCCAAAAAAGCATCTGAGTTGTAAATCAACAAACGCAGGCATCTAATAAGGACACAGATGGCCCTCGAGGTTGATGGAGAGGTCACCTTGGGTGAACCCGACAGCAATGATGTGAGTTCATCGGAACTCCTAAAAATAATATGGCAGCCACTGGTATAATTTATAGCGACATTATCAAAATTACGAATACAGGTGTCATTTTGTACATTGATATCGTTCGTACAGGTATTAACAAGGTTATGCTTACTCTGGTCTGAACGTACATTGTCATTGTTCTTATTCCTAACAATTATATTATCGAATGAGCATGGATTATGGAATACATTGGTATCATTATTGCTGATGTTGGCGCTGCTGTGCGGACAGAAGTTACGGTATCCATTGTGCGGGTACAAGCTGTGGCATATGTTCACATTGCATTTTCTGGTATTGCCCTTGTCGGGCCTCCACATATCATGACATTCATTGACATTATATTTAACCATTCCGATACACTATGATATTGGTCTTTGTTTTTTTACTTAATTAAAGAAAATTATTGTTCTGCTTGTTGTAAAAGTGTTCCGTGATGCAGAACATGGGCAGAGATGTTCGATGTATTTAAGCAAAATACACATGACACAGATCTAGTGTTGCAGGTAAGCAAACTTTTCTTGCACTGTAATTATGAAAATTTGTATAATATCTAATCTTAAGCAGTTTAGATTAATTACATTGGTTTTGCTTTTTTAGGGGCAAGTTCATCGAAGAGCAAAAAAAAAGGTATGTTTAAAAGATTTTTATTAACGTTTTTAAAAAAAAAGTTTTTTAAACGAACTAGTTACCCAGCTTTAATTTCTCAGTTCTCCTGACTTTATTTAATTGGCTGTACATGCAATAACAGCGAATATTTGGTTTGTTAGTTCTTCATGGTATCGTTATACATACACGTTCCTAACACTCTGAACCTGGCAATGATGACTCTTTTATTTTATGTTTCTATGTCCTTCGCAGTTCCACTCTTATTACTGTGTTCCTTTGCTTGCTCTACATGCTGATTTGGGATACCTATTTCTCTCGCTGAGCTCATGCTGGGTTTTCATTGTGCAGTACATTCCTGGCAATGACAGTTGTATACACTGCCTGTTACCAGAAACACCCTTAGGTTGCACCCTTATGTAATGTGCTCTTGATCATGGCACTAAATGCAATTCACCACTCGCGCTCCGGGTAATTTTTAGTGCAAAATGTACCATGTTTTGACAAAGCATTGAGATGACTTAGGGTTATTATCCATTTAGTCAGATTTAAGTATATGTGATATTGACCTGTTTTGTAAATGTTAAACTTATTTTTGGTAACGATAAACATTTCACTGATGTCACTGCCAGTTCCTGTAGTTGTTCTGGCTGTGTTGGTGACCCAGAATATGTTATAGTGCTCTCCTTGTAGAAGCACTTTGCAGTGCTAGGATACACACAGCACTGCTTATAGGACCTTTGCAGTTCAAGGATGTACGTGTCTCTTTTCTCAATACTGCAATCCTATGACGTATAGCTGGGGTGGGAAGTCTTCTGAGTGGTACACAGAGTTTTTATGAGTCATTTTCTGGCTTCTAATAAGCGGGCCACTTGTCACCAGGTCAAATTTTATAAAATTACAGTTATACCTGAAAAATACCACTCGTGAAAAATGAAAAGAAATGTCGATTCTCGTAGGGTTAGTGCATAGAGAATCGTGATTTTATTAAAGACAAGTAGGCTAGCATTATGCATAACCTTTTATTCACCAATTTCTGAGCAGCACTTTAAAAGCTTCTAGTATAACAGTATGAAGTCACAAAACATTAGAACATTCCACATAACATAAGCCTTCAACATTCTAGGCATCCTCTTTTGTTTCTCTTCTTTCTTCCAATAGCATCCTTTTCTTTCCTCTCTCCAGATTCCTTGACAACTCCTCTACTGAGCATCTGCAACAAAATAAAAATGAATCCTCATAGACATAACCTGTAGTCAAACTTTATATATATATATATATATATATATCAATTAAAATCCTACAACATTACATGTATATAAATACTGCTCACCCACCAACTGGGTAGGGCGGGCGGGATAATGCTAGCCTCCTTGTCTTTAATAAAATCACGATTTTCTATGCACTAAACCTAAGAGAATCTACATTTTATGGCTAGACAGGAGGCTAGCATTATGCATGTTTAAAGTATTTTAGAACTTGCTCCGACACATGTTCTACTGGCCTAAAATAAAAATCTCCAAACACTTTATCATTAGACCAATCAGCTGCTTTCAGATTTTCGCTCAAACTTCCTCAAGAACCGTAAACCTTTGAAGCCATGGCTCCAAGAATCAAATGCACTTTCAACTTCCCCAAATTCACACCAGATTCACGCATTGTTTCGTTGACCCATCTCGCGATAGTTGTTGTTGAAACTGCCCTATGCGCTTTCACATACGAAATCAACAACTGATCTACTCCTGCACTCTTGAACTCACTCACTCACTCACTCTTGGCTCGTATTCCCTTTTACATCTTTCCACACACAGCTTTGGATGATCATTGAATCTTGGATAAAAAATATTTTCCGACATGGTTTTTGTTCTTCGTTTAATTTAAAAAAAACACTCCCTCAGGATTAAAAAATCTTCCTGAAGTATCCAGAGCTTTCACAACAGAAACTCTTCTAAAAGAAATCATGCACAATAACGTAGCCAACTTCCAAGTTAAATGTTTCATACTCAAAAACCTGTTACTTTGCCATCCTTCAAAAAGTTTCAAAATCAAACTAACATCCCATAGAGTATTATACCTAGAAACTGTCGGTTTTCTTAAACAAATTCCTTTCATAATTCTACAAACCAATTGACCTTTCCCAACAGAAACTCCTTCAACCAGACAATGACCAGCAGCTATAGCTGATCTATAACAATTAACAGTTCTATAACTTAGACCTTTCTGAAAAGACTTGCCAAAAAATTTGCAATCATAACTTCATCAGCTTCAACAGGATCCAAATCCCTTTCCATGCACCAGCATGCCCAAACTTTCCACGTGCTTGCATACCTTTTTCTTGTTCCTGGCGCCCATGACTCATATAATAACTCTGAAGCCTCTCCTGATAACTCAGCAAATGTACCGGATTTCATGAAATGCTCCAAACTAGAAGGCTGAGCACCCCTGACTCCAGTAACGGATGTTCTCTTCCGTCAACATCTCTCAAAAGACCTTCTTCTGCTTCTATCAAATATGGATCCTCCATAGCTAGCTCCATCACAGATGGATAACATGCTTGTGTTACCCAAAAGCAAGTTAACAAAAGAAGTCTGCATGCTTGTCTCCTCACCTGCATCAGAACCCTCAGAATCATTGAAAATGGGCGAAAAGCATACCCTCTCAAACCTTTCCTATTTAGACTGAAAGCATCCACTTTCATTGCCCCCCGATCCGGTCTCCAGCTCACATAAGTCTCCAATTGAATCGTTAACCTTGACGCAAATAAGTCTATCTCCAAAGGACCCAACGCTCCCTGAATCCTCTTAAAATACCTTGGATTCAAATTCCAATCGCTGTAATCCTTTAAAACAACGAGAATTCCAATCTGCTACTAGATTCTCTTTCCCTGGCAGATACTGAGCTGTTATGCTTATCTTGTGTTCCATGCAAAACTTCCCAAAATCTTTGCCAACTCTGATAACCTCTTTGACCTGCTTCCCCCCAACTTGTTTATGTAAGTCACTGCCGAAATATTATCCATTCTTAATAAAACTGACCTTTTTTTAATCCTTTCCTTGAAACTGTGAATCACCAAGAACCCTGCTTTCAATTCCAAACAATTTATATAATCTACTCTCTCTTCCAAATTCCATCACCCACCTGTTGCCAGCGTCTCTAATCTCGCTCCCCAACCTAAGTTGCTTGCATCTGTCTCCAACACATAATCCGGACTTGCCCCCAAAATCGCTCGGCCATTCCATGCATGCAAATTCTCTAGTCACCAAATCAACTCTTCCTTTGCTTCTGCATCCAATTTCACCTTGTCTCCATACAAAAGACCTTTGTTCAAACTTGAAAGTTTGACTCTCTGCAAAGCTCTGTAATGCAACGGTCCTAGAAAAATAGCCTGTATAGATGATGACAAAAGACCTATCACCCTTGCTAACTGTCTTAGACTTACCTCTTGTTTCTTTAACAAAAATTTCACCTCTCTTCTTATTGAGATAATTTTCCTTTCTGGTAACTCCAACTATTTCTTTACCGTTTCCACCACAAAACCTAAAAACTCCGTTGTTTGAGCTGGCTTCAAAATAGATTTCTCTAAGTTTATCACACACCCTAAATCTGTCAGCAACCTCTGAATCATCATACTGTGCTCCAATAAAGTTTGTACATTCCCATTCATGATTAGAATATAGTCTAAATAAATCATCATTCAAACCCCTCTTTCTCGCAAATATCCCAGGACTGGTCTCATCACCTTTGAAAAACACCAAGGGGCAGAAGACAGTCCAAAAGGGAGACAAACAAACTGAAATAGATGTCCTTTCCACCTGAACTGAAGTACTGTTGACTTTTCTCTGCAATCAGTATTGAAAAATACGCATCCTTCAAATCTATTTTCACCATCCAGTCGTTGTCCATCAAGATATCCCTTAACAGATGGATACCTTCCATCTTGAAATATCTGTAAACCACATACTGATTTAACTCCCTCAGATTTATAACAGGCCTCCAACCTTTTTCTTTTTTCTCTACTGCAAAAAGTGTACTTACAAACCCTTTCATCTTGTCTGACGCTTCTATAACCGCCTGCTGCCCTAACATTTCTTTTATCTCCTGTTCGACGATAACCTGCACTTCCTTTTAAAAGAAAATTTCTTTTGGCTCTCTGCCTTGGTTTGGCTCTGAAACAAAATCTATCACAAAACCTTTCACTGTTGCCAGAACCCAGCAATCTCCTGTTATTTCTTTCCATTTCTCCTGAAATAACTTCAACCTCCCCCCTGTATTTCTCAGGGTAAAACCAATTGTATTTTTCACATTCACCTTGTCCAGTTTGATGTCCTGTCTGATAGCCAGTTCTTCCACGACCCGCTCTACTACTTCTTCCTCTTCCTCTTTGAGGATAGAAGGAACCTGGGTAAAGGCTTCCTCTGAAACTACTTCTCCCTTGAAAACTTCCACCTCCTTGATAGAATGGGCCTCTGACATATAAGCGGCCGACAGTCTGACCCCGCCTTCCGGCCCTGCCATATAAACCTCTGTTTCCAAAAACCCTTCTCATGGAAGCATGAGCTTTATCCAGGGAAGTAAAAGTTTGAACATGCTTCCCTAAAGACTTTACTAGTCCATCCCCAAACAAAAGTCCTTTGGACTCCTCACTACTTTATTTTTTTGCAAAATCGCCCAACTTAGGACTAATCCTGAACAAAACTGCCTTTTGTCTTTCAGCTAGCAATTCTGCATCGGCGTTTCCAATAAAATATACCGCTCTTTGGCTCCAACTTCTTAACAGGCTTATATCAAGTTCTGTTCCATTTAAGTATGCTTCCTCTACCATATCAAAAATTCTTGCAACTGGACCTTGTATATCCAAAACTTTGTCCTCGCATTGCTTCAGTGATCTTTCTAACCTTTTCCTAGGGTCACGACCCAACTTAAACAAATAAGTAATTAGGTCCGGGTCAAGATTACGAGTCATAGTCTCCTTAATATCAATTTTTGGACGTGAGCACTCAGTTTTCATGAGATTCCTCTCATTCCTTTCCAAAGGTCGTCTTATCCAGTACCCTATGTAGTCTGAAACATGTCCCATCGGCCACCACTCCGAACTTATCGGATGTCGAATAAGCGCTGGATTAAATAAAGTCTGAGTACTTGAATTTCCAAACTCTGAAAATTCGTCAGGATCTTCATTATACTCAAGATCCAAAACATACTCATCAAATTCTTCATTCTCAGTACTTGCTGACCAGGAAGGGTGCCCACCTCTTTCATTCACAGGGTCAACCTGCCTTTCTTGTCTGCTGCTTGAGAGACCTGTCAATTCTTTCCCATTACTTTGCTCACTCCCTTTCTTATTCAACGTACTAGAAATATTTTCTACGTTATTTTTGTGTTTGTTTCTTTAAACACTTTCCACCTGGTCCCCTATTCTGAGAATCCTCCTCCGCTGATAATGTCCAAAATTCCTTCTGTTCCAAATGATCACATTTGCTTTTCCCTTCTTTTGCTAACCTTTCCACCATTTCTTGCACCTTATTCCCTATTTCCTTCTCTATTAACCTTCTAATTATTTCCTCCTCTGCATCCTTAGAGCTTATTTCTCCTCCTTCACTCATTTTTACTCCTTCGCGAGCTCACCCCTTCCGCTCAAAAATGGCTCCAGACCTCAATCTCTCACTCGCCGAACCTCACCAATGCCTTGTACTTCATTCGCTAGTCTCCCCTGCCGCCGCACTAAAATGGTTGGTATTTTATTTCAAAATTAAACATTTAAATTATCAACATAAAACATTTTAAATCCAATATTTCCTTCAATGAAATTCCTTCCCTGCTTCACCTAATAATATTACTTCCTAAATAAACGAATTCTAAAACCGATTAATGTAATTACCCGAAAATTGGGTTCTCCATACAAACCACACTCACAAATATTTCCCAGTCAAAACCTACATTGCAAATAAACATTTTCTCATCAACATATGCACCATACAAAATGTCAACCAACCATATTTAAAATAATCACACTAGATCAAAAACTACACTTCTCTGCTCAGAAGCAGCAAACAAAAGAGGATGAGCCTAGAATGTTGAAAGCTTATGTTATGTGGAATGTTCTAATGTTTTGTGAATTCATACTGTTATACTAGAAGCTTTTAAAGTGCTGCTCAGAAGTTGGTGAATAAAAGGTTATGCATAATGCTAGCCTCCTGTCTTGCCATAAAATGATCAATTTCTCCTTCAGCGGATCTTCATTGCTAATCCTAAACACGGAATTCATCCACCCTCCTGCTGGATCCTGGAGCACTTTTTACAAACTATAAACATAGTAAACCTTTAATTTAAAATAGCCAATTTGTTAAAAACACAACGATTTTTGGAAGCCCATTTTAGGCTATATTGGCCAATTTTATTTTGTTTTCTTTAACAAATAAATGAACTTCATTTAAAAAGAAAAAGTCACTACAGTGGGAAAAATGACTGGAAAAACGTATTGCAAACATTTTCAAAAGGAAAAGTGAGAGAAAAGCAGAACAGTGTAGATAGATAGGCTGCAGCCATCAGAGGTGAAAAGCATCTCCTTTTTAGGGAGCACTCTGCACCATATTCCATCATGCCATATCAGTGGTAGTTCCTCCAGGTCTTTTTTCTGGCTCCTGGTCTAGGATCCAGGAGCACGGACCATGGCCTCTTGGCTTTTTTACTGTGGAAAACTTTTACAAACCTTTCAGTTTATGATTCACTCTTAGTTGTTTAAAAAGAGGAGTGTTCTTCTCCGTTTCCTGTCAGAAAAGTAAAATATTTTCTTCACAAAATTCCAGCTTTTTGGTGAAGTGTCCCTCAAATAAAGGGTTGGACAGACCCCCATATGGTTTGTATTGTTTGCAGTGCCTAATTTGTGCACTCAGTGGCGGTTGGCAAGGAACAGGAGTGGCAGGGTGGGCGCGGGAGGGACAAAATATATTTTTTAAAAACACTTACCTCCTCACGGCTGCCATCTCTCCTCCGTCGTTGCTTCGCTTCCTGGCGAGTCCCAGAAGCAGGAAGCACACAGGCTCCATTAAGCCAATCACGACGCTGCAGTGCAGCGATGGTGTTGGTCAGATGGGGACTGGGAGCCTGTGCATGTTCTCCCCCCAGGCTGTGTATTACAGCCCGGTGGAGAACATGCAAAGTGCGCATGCTTGCCCAAGACGGCCGGCCAGACCGTCATGCACACTTATTGTTTACAAACCCCTTCTCCTCCCAGATTGTGACACCAGCCACGTAGCTACGAAAAATAAAATAACGAGGTTATTATCATTTTATTTTTGCTTTTTCCTGTTCTGAGAGCAGTGGGGCGACGCTCCTCTGCCTTAGCGGAGGACCCACCCCTGCCTGCACTTAATTGTCAGCACCGGCTCTTGTGACGGCCTACCACATAGTGGCGCTGTCTTTTTCATTTTTGAGATGAGCACAACAACTGTGTTTACTAAGTCATTATACATTAAAAATTAATAATACCAGCCTCTCATGCCATTATTATAGCTTTGTGCGGCCTGAAATAGTCTGAACTGTCACACTTGTAGGAGTGCGATCTTTAGTTGTTCTAGTACTGCCATTGGCAGCACTGGCAGAGTACGGGTGGTGCAGGCTGAAGTGACCTTCCGAGAAGGGCCTTGGCACTTAATTTTTTACAAATTAAGCACTGGTTGCTAGTCTTCTGGAGAGTCATCGCCCAGAAGAGTACACAATCTGCATGAAAAAATGTGTTTCATGGCCTGCAGGGGAACCAACAGAGACACCTGGGTTTAACTACTGGAACGTCTGAGGAATATGGAGTGGAGGGCTCCCTATACAACTAGTGCTTCCTCTGAGGCTAGAGACTTCCACTAGAGAGAGATCTAATGATGCACAATAAAGACGCCACTTGCTAATGTTGAAATCTAGGATGTCCATGACTAGTACAGATGATATTTGTTCACCATCAAGGAATGCTGGCTCGTCGTCGAACCACGATTCAACATAAAAGACTATCTCACTACTGACACCCAAATCGAATACAAAACAGAGATCGACATTGAATCTCCACCGGCCTGCGAAAAGATACAATGTCAAGCTAGGCTTTTCACTTGTCAACACACTGTGTCCACAAGTTAAAGAGAAAGAGAGTGTCTTAGATTTCATACTGTGAATTTTCAACAGCTTATTCTCCGACGCAAGCAGTTATTCCAGTTCCCAATCTCTCTTTATTCTCTTCAGAGAGAAAGCAGCCTCATAGCCAGCATTCATCTCCTGTACCCATCTATCCAATTTCTCCATCACCAAATTCTCCATCGCCTGTTAAACTTACCACCAAACTACAACCTGTGGCACCTCCACCACAACTTTCACCTCCAACATCTCCTGTGAGAGCCACGCCAACTAGGTCTAGATCATCAAGACTTTGGTTACATTTTTCACAGTTACAGATATTTCAGAGGTTATTCCTCCCATCGAAGATCTTGCACTTGTTATTCATTCTCATCGGTAGCTGTGCTTTCTGTGATCAATGATATTATAATCCCCTTAATGAAGTTCTTGTAAGAGCAGTGTGCACTGGCCTTGAAGCAGAGGATCAAAAAAAAGATTTTGAACCTGTGTTTTGAAGAACATACTATTTGGTTCTAATTCTGAGGGTAAAACACAGCGTATGACATCAAAATTGGTAAAACGTGAGGTTGTAGGTTGAGAAAAAAGGAAGAAGTCCGGAAGGCACCATTACAAATCCTTGGACCACTGTTCTTCCAATTAGAGGGTTTGAGTCTCTCAGTGGCCCCAGAAATACTAGCAGCAGCTTCAAAGCAGATTTACCAGCCAGTAAAGCCAACAAAAGGGAGGACAGGCCAGTAATCACCAATGGTCTCAGGAAAGCCTCCTGCAAAACAGTGAGGGGGATTATCATGCTCTTCAGCCAAGCTGCCAATGAAGATTTGCGAAATTTAAATGGACATGGTTTGACATGACATCATCATCCTTCTAAAGAAGCAGGCTGTAGAAAGGATGTCATTCCCAAAGGGAAAGGGGATTTATTCCTTTTGATTTCGGTTTCGGAAAAAGGCACCAAAGCAAGATTTCAGGCCCATCCTCCGTTTGAAGCTGGTGAACAAATTGATAAAGAGGGAAAGTGCAGATTACTGACACTCCATCAAATCTATCTACAGCTTGGGTGTGCTCTGTGGACCTTCAGGATGAATACTTTCATATTCGAGTATTAGAAAAACATTGAAAGTGACAATCCGAGGATCAAGGCCTCAACATCTTAGGAATTTATGCTGCATTTTTAAAAGAGGTTAGTCACTCTGAACAGACTGGGCCTAGGGTTAAAGCATGCAAAATGAACATGAATCCTAGTTCAGACCATAAAGTGTTTCGATACTGTGGGTATTCCTGCTTATAGCGGTAATGGGTCGGGTGGTTTGATTAAGATGGTGGCACTCCTGCATTTATTGCATCATTTCACAAACCTCCTGTTACTCCTCCCTCTTTGCTTTTTTGAAGACCTTGATAAAATGCTTGGGAATTTTTTTGGATTTGGAGTACATGCCAAATTGCTCTTTTCATTCTTGAGCTCGCCCTGATTCTGCACTATACTATTTGTTGGTGCAACTTCAGTGGGTTGCCAGATGGTTAGTGGGACATTGCCTGCTGGAAACAGGGTTTAGGACCTTTAATTATAGAAATGTATTTTTGCACTCTTTAATAATTTCCACCAGACGCCTGCAGTCTCGCCCACCCCCAATGCTAGGTACAGCTTTGTCTTGTCTCCGGCATTCCAGAACACTCAAGGCTCATGTATTCCTTCCGCTTCTGCTATTCCTCTTTTTTGGATTCCCAACTCGGAGTGTTTGGAACCGTCCAATCCAGGCTACATTTGTGTGCTGAAAGAGGTTTATATATGCTATCTGATTTATTTATAGATGGCAAATTGACAGAGTTCACGAAATTAATGACTGATTATGAGATACTCCCTCACCAGATCAGGCAAGCACCTTGAGATTTATTTAGAATTCAACTCTTGGAGCCTCCTAACCATGAAGTATATCAGACACTGTTTACCATGGGGGATGGAATTTGTCTGGTCCAATGGCTCTAAAAAGCACATTTAAGACTGTGACCGGACTAGGATTTCCCACCACTTGAGGTGGGAATTGGTTTTATTATGCCCATTTCATGATGCTGAATGACTAAGGGCTTTGAGATACCCACACAAAATATCACATAACTCACGGTTTAAATACATCCAGTTCAACATCCTGAGAAGAGCATACATGACACCTAAACGTATGGGTAGAATATACCCTGGTGCAAATTTTGGAGTGTCCCCGTTGCCATGAATGAAGTGCTGACCTGCCTCATATGCTCTGGTTTTGCAATTCTTTACCCCATTACTGGACTAAAATCACAAAGATACTAGTCCTCAAAACAGGCCAACCTTGGGTAACTCTCTATACTGCATACTACTGGGTCTGCCCGCGGTCCAAATCCAACAGGGCTGCAAAACGTTTATTGCTTTTGTACTCTATTTGGCCAAAAAGAATTTCACAATATACTGGAAGTGCCAATTGTCTCCCACAATTGAGAGCTGGAGTCCAGCTTTAAGTCCCTGGTTGGTATCTGAAAGTAGCCAACTTCACATGAAGGAACTGGTGGGTTTGAGGAAGTGTTTTATAGCCCAATGATGGGATTTACTGACGAAAGAATTTAAATCCCTATTAAAGAATGCGAAGCGTTCTCTGTAGACTCCCCCTAACCGTAATACATTAGTATAGCTATACACTTGTTTTTGTGTGTGGTTTTTTTAAAGGATTTTGAGTGCTTATTTAAGACGAACGTTGTTGAACTAAAGGCTGATATAGTTGGTACTATTGGGTGGATTGATATAACCTCGCTGTTTATATAAACTGCTGAAGGGGAGGGTTAGTAGGAGTTTTGGGTTTATCTTTTTCAAAAAAGAAAAAAGTGCACATTGTGTTTCACTACTGGTCATGACAGGTTTTGTGTATATCCTTCTGTTCTACTCTACTGCTATGTAAATTTCATGTAAAACTGTGTCAGTAATATGTACCAATAAAAACTGTTAGGATAAAAAAAAAGAGCCTATCTGTTACTGGACAGTCAGGAGCATAGGTCTGTCATTCCTGATATCCGCCTTATATATCATGGTCTTCTGAGCAGTGGCGGCCAGTAAGTTTTTGAGGCAGGGGGGCGGACAGGACACACACAAATGCACACATACACATAACACTCACAGCAATGCATTCACACACACGCACAAACACACACACAAAAATCCATTCACAACACTCTTCACCAAACATTCATACTTGCACGCACCAAACATTAATTCAAAAGAAAAACACACACTTACCTGCAGCCAGCTCTGCCTCGGACGTGCCAGGTGCCTTGGGACTGCTGCCTTCCCTCATTGGCTGACCTAATGTCAGCCAATGAGGGAAGGCAGCAGTCCCAACGTTATCACAGAGTGGGATGGGGTCAGTGAGACTGCTGACCCCACCCCACTCTGTGATGAAGTGTCACTGATTTACACTCAACCCCGGGCACTTCAGGGCTTAAAACTGAAGCGCCCAGGTGCGAGGCAATCAGTGACGCTACCCCTCGTCAGTGAGGGGAGGGCCTCAGGGACATTTGCTGAGCTGAGGACGTCGCGCCCACAGGAGCTGTGACTTCCTCAGCCAAGCAAAGTTCAGCTCAGGCAGCCAGGAGCCTGCACATTAGCGCATGTCTGGCTCCTGGCTGCCTGACCTGAAAATGAGCAGTGTCTGTCAGGCTGACCTTTGTTCAGCCTGACAGACACTGTTCATGAGGGGCAAAAGGTGGAGGGGTGTGGCCCCTCAGCCCCAATGGACCGGCCACGGCTGCTTCTGAGGATGATGAAGGTGACTGTCAGTTCTCATCTCTACTACAGTCCTTGGCTTCCTGCATCTTTCTGGTACCTTATGCTCGACACAATATGAGATCTTTTCGGCAGTGCCTAGATAATCATTGGTGTCAGTACTGAGGCAGCTGGGAACACAGGCTAGTTGTGACTCAATCTGTAATCCAATCATACCCCTTGTGGTTCAAGTCAGAGACTATTTTCAAGGGAGTTTCTTTCCATCAAGACCTTCTAAGCCAGATAATATTCACCAGTACATCCCTGAGGGATCACTTAGAAGCACAATGAAAATGGTCTCAAAAAGAGATGCCATGCCATATCAATCTGCTTGAATGGAGGACGGCTCACCATGCCTTTATATCTTCCCTTCCACAGATAAATACTAAGGGCCTGATTTAGAATGGTTTACATGCAGGACACTCACCAAGAAGTGGCAGATGTCCTGTCTCCCTTATTAATAATGCATTGATGTCAACAGCTTTGTGGCATGGCATGGCAGGGAGAAGGAGGAGGAGTGTGCACTTATAAGTGTGCATGTCTGTTTGGCTGACTGTCTTAGGCCTGCCAAACAGACATGCACACTTATGTTTCTCTAACCCAGCTGTATTACACAGCTGGGATGGAGAAACAGCACAGACTCCCAAGCACTCTCTGAGCGGCAAACGAGGCTGCTCAGACCAATCCTGGTGCTGCTCTCATAGCATAAGAGCAGCATTTGGATTGAGTGGGGAGCCTGTGCTTAGAGGCACATCCACTTCTGAGGAGCAACAAGGCGGCCGGTAGCATCAGTGGGAGCGGCAGGTAACTTTTAAAATATTTTTATTTTATTACCTAACCCCCGTCTCCTCCCAACCCTCTGCCTCCCACCACCCTCTGCCCTACCTCTTTATATAGGCAGCGGCCCCCACTGGTTTTACTGAAAGGTTCCTTGTGTTTGCTTTGAGCTGCATCAGATGTCGGGATCCAGCCTGGAGGCTGAAAGCAAACACACAACACCAACACATGGATGGCAGTAGGTACGAGGCAAGGGCTAGGGTCCGAGCCCTGCTTACTTACAGGTTGCGCTAACTGGCATACATGCAGGGAGAGAGCATGCTGTAAACCCACCCTTTCTCACATCACCACAAGATGGGGTTGGGTCATTCTGCTTACTCCTTCCCCACCCACCATATGATGACTTGGAAAACCGTGAAATTGAAAAACAGCCCCGGGAAACACAGGGCTTATGCTCTAGATGCCTGGCGCTGCTTTAAAATGTAACACTGCTGAGCTCTTTGAAAGTTTCTGACTGCCTGACTCTTGTGTTAGCCGAGAGAAACAAAGGCAGCCAGGCTCTTAGGGCGGCACCCAGTAAGGACTTTGTTTTTCCTAATTACAATAGGATCTATTGTTAATTATGAAAAACAAAGAATAGGAAAAGTTATGTGATCTGTGGATAGTAATTGATTTTAGCATACAAAGCTATGTGAGTGGAACCCCTCTGCCCTGTGCCAGGAGCCGCCTCTGACAATACAACAACAATACTATGTTTGAACAGGTGAAGTGGAACACGATTACCGTTTCTCGAACCACCCATGAATTGAAGTACCGGATAGTCACAGACCTTCTGATTACAGCAGTTTACATCCCGTGTGTTCAAAATGCAGTGACAGGTGCACTCAACATGAGAGGGCGATAAATGACAATGCATTGCATGAATGGGGTTATCCTTAACAGGATCTCTTTTCAGATGCAGGAAAGGAGGAATGCCAAGACTTCACATCTAAGTACAGACACCAGGAATGAAGAGTATTGCCCTTTTATTTAATGGTTCTCTATGCATTTCCTCTTCTATCCTTGATTCCATCAGTCATCATTAAATTGTCTTACTCCAAAGTGCGGATAATCCTCTTAGGGATGAAATGGATATGACAGTGGTGGTTCACCAAGCTTCTTCGCTGGAATTTCCACACATCATGGTTCTGTGCTGACCAAACCTTCACAAGTTTATGGGCCAGGGGGTGTGGCTTGGAAGCCAACGATGGCGGACGCGTGAGCTGAGAGCTCCGCACCAGCCATATCATTTATCCTGTCTACTGTGGTGTCCGCCGGGACCCAGGGGCGTGCTGTTGTGTGCCCGATCAGCTGGACAGTGCTGAGATCCTGAAGCCGCCGGGAGACCTGGGAGCGGCGAAACGGATGAGAACAGGGCTGCGAGGG
Source organism: Calotriton arnoldi (assembly GCA_963921515.1). Classification (NCBI taxonomy): domain Eukaryota; kingdom Metazoa; phylum Chordata; class Amphibia; order Caudata; family Salamandridae; genus Calotriton; species Calotriton arnoldi. Next base: position 811,984 of record CAWUFW010001130.1, on the reverse strand, counting down.
AAGCAAGCGCTGCCGTAATAAAATGGCGGCCTGAGGTGCTCCAGTATACGGGACGGGGGAAAGGACCCGAAGACGGAGCCGAGACAAAGCTACCCCGGTCCAGCGTTCCCGCGAGACGGAGCAGCTTTGCTGCCCTAAATCCCAGTTCCTTGTTCGGAGATGAGCCCGGAGTGCCCCGTCGTGGAGCAGACGCCAGAGACGTGGTGAGGCCCGGTGGGAGCCCGGAGGCGCCGAAGTGCCATTGGGGCCTAGCCGGAAAGAGGGGCGCGGTACCACCGCTTGAATCGCCTGCTCTCCAGGGGGCCGAGACAGCGGTCGGATCTCCCCCCCTCACCTGCTCAAGGTATGGTGCAGTTGGGGCTATGAAATAGGGGCTGTGTACCGGGCCCTCGGGACACACGTGGAGCCTAGAGGACCAGAGTGCGACGTGGGTGCACCCTGTTAACAGTGGAGCGGGGCCTGGGAAGCGGAATAGGCGAACCGGAGGCTGGAACACAGCCGTGCGGCGTGATGTCGCCGTATTGCCGGGGCTGTGGAGTGTTGCACTCCATTTAGGATTGATACCTGAACCGAGAAGTGACTGGTAGTAGCGGGTGGACCCTCGCAGTGGCTGGGGCCTCGTGAACTGGTGAGCATGCTGTGAAAGATACAGGCCTTGAGGACTGGGAGGCACCTATTTGGATGCTGGTTGTCACTCGCATTGTTGGCACTGAAAGAGGAGCGCACGCAGCAAACAACAACAACGCAAAAGGGCTGGGCATGGCATGCTAATTAAGACCTGCGGAAGTGAGCACAGCGCCTGGTTGTTTCCCCGGGCTAGGGGGTAAGGGTGGTGCCGCTGCAGAGACACACCGAAGCGCAGTGACCCCGTTGTTGTTGCCACCTGTTTGTAATGCACTTTTAAGAGGAACTGGTTCGGAGACCTTGTGTTGAGTGCCCCGGGGCACCAAGAACAGTGGGATAGGATCCCCAGACAGCGCTTTTCACAGTGGTAGTGCCTGCCATACAGTGTGGGATACCGGAGTGCGTCACTCCCGCTTTTGGAACCCTATGTCCCTGCGCGGGGATGAAGAGTGGCTGACGTCCTGGCGATGGCCTCCAGACCGCCCAGAGAGGGACGCACCAGATACTCTGTTGGACAATTTACTCCCCTGACAATGGGGAAACCAAGAGGAAAACAGATGGGGCCTCCCCCAGACCACGACGATGCAGCATCAGAACAGGTCCTCAAGGAATTGGACGATGAGCCCACGGAAGTCCCTGTTCAACAGCAACTGGCCAAAATCTTAGCAGCCATTGCAGATACCAAGGCGACTCTGCACCAAGACATCAGCACGGTGGCAGTGGGTCTAGGTCTGCTGAGCATGGAACACGCTAAGTTGGTGGACAGGGTGAAGCAGACCGAATCCTCCCTGGCAGTGATTACCCCAGCGCACCAATCTTTGTCTACTCAGATGGGGAAATTGTCCAGCCGGGTGGCTGTTCTAGAACGTAGGGCCGAGGACGCTGAGGGACGAAATTGCAGGAACAATGTAAGAGTCCTAGGACTGCCGGAGGGAGTGGAGGGTGACGATATGGTCCAATACCTGGAAGGATGGCTCCGGGAGGTGGTTGCACTTGAAGGCCTGTCACAGTTCTACACCTTGGAGAGGGCGCACCGCGTCCCGGCCGCCTGCCCCGGGGAAGCCCCCGCGCCCAGTGGTGGCCAGTCTGCTCCACTTCAGGGACAGAGATGCGCTATTGCAGAAGGCACGCACGGAAGGTCCATACGTGGTTGAAAATAGTAAAGTGTCCCTATTCCCTGATTATACTTTGGAGGTCCAGAGACGCCGCACCTCCTTTCTGGAGGTTAAACGAGCCTTGCGCGATGAAGGGATACAATACTCTTTGATGTTCCCGGCCCGACTGCAGATAGTGCTGGATGGGAAGACTCACTTTTGCGAGGACCCTAAGGCAGCTTGGGAATGGTTGGAAGTTTATCAAACGGAAGGTCGACCAGGGACACTCTCGAAGGTGGCTCGGCCGGCAGCTAGGGAGCCCAGGAAGCGTTTGCGGAAACGTCAGCGGCGGAGGAACTCGAAGAAACCGAGCCCATCACGAACAGCAAATGAGAGAACAGAGGCGCTGCAGGCGGTGGTGGTAATGATGCAAGGTCGGCCGTCGTCATCGGATGGCGGAGCGGACTCGCATAAAGGGACAGAAGAAACAGACTCTGATGCATTCCGCACTGACAGTCTTCAACTACCGATTGTGACTCCCAACACAGCAGATGATATTATTTAACTTGTGGGCGATGGTCTCAAGTCCTTCTCAGGCTTTTTCCCCAATATCCCCCTCTCTTGTGCTGTCGTTCCCCCCCGCACCCTCCTTAACGTCTTGTGATCATGTGCTTGTTTCCTTTGCCGGGGATCCGGGAGAGGGTGGTGTAAATGGCACGGCGCGCCGCTGGTTGCGGGCTGGACCGGCCTATCAAGGCTGGCGCACGCTGGGTGTTTACTGGTGTTCTAGTTGGGCGCCCGTAGTGACGGCCACGCTCCCCTTAGGCCCTAGCTCTGCAGCTTTGGGCCTTCTGTGTAGGTCCTGGCGCACGTGGCTTTGAGCCTTGTTTAACTATTGAAGTTTAGTATCATGCAGTTTGTCTGCAGGTTTGGGCAGCGGACCGTTGTCAGTCCGCTCATGGGTCTGGGAGTTGTTTTGTTGGGTTTGTTGTTACACGCCAGGAGGTTCACAACATGTGCACAGATTGGTGCGCTGGGGGGGTTACTGGGAGGGGGGATTGTATCGGAAGATGGCCAGTAATATTAGTCAGGCTGAGGAATTTAAATTCCTGACTTGGAACATTAGGGGTATGGGTTCTCCTTCTAAACGCTACAGTATCCTAAATTACATAAGACGGCGGGGTGCCCACGTGGTGTTGTTGCAGGAGACCCATCTCACAGAGGTGGAGGTGACTAGGCTGCGGTGCAGATGGCGAGGACAGCTATTTGCAACTACTTACTCAGCTTTTGCAAGGGGGGTGCTCATGTGGATCAGGCCCGGGGTTCCCTTTCAGGTCTCCCGGAAACTCATAGACACGGAAGGGAGGTTCCCTAGTGGTCAGGGGTACATTGAAGGGCAGGGACATAACATTGGGAAGTGTTTATGCACCGAATCGTGATCAGATTTCCTTTCTAGAACGGCTTTCTGGAGCATTGGCAGGAGTGGAACAAGATGATTTGATTTTGAGGGGTGATTTTAATTGTGTATGTGACTTAGGCTGGGATAGATCTACTCCCCCATTACGAGGGACAGTGGCAGCCACCACGGCCATGGGGCTTAGGAACTGGATAAGGGGGTGGGAATTGATCGATGTTTGGAGACTACACAACTGATGACCGAGCGGATGTGAATCGTCTCGGCTCCCGGTCCACGCTGGTGTCTAGAGTGAATAGCCACCCACGGACTTCGCCAAATTGACTCCTGGACGTCGCCGTCTACACCGGTCCTGCTGGCGAGTACACAGAGACCTTGTGGCCCCGAAATTATGCGCATGTGAACCTTTGTGGGGCTCGACTGTGCTGGCCGCGGGGCTACGCAAGATGGCGGCCGCCAGGTCTGTAGCGCGAAATGACTGCTGAATGCTGGCTCACCCCCGCGGGAAGATCGAGTGACCCACTGGCACGACTGCTCCCCTGTACGACCCTCGGCGCCAATGCCTGTGACGGGGTGAGCCTCTCCGGGTGGCGCAAGACCTCGGAGGAACGCGGCAGGGACCGCGAGCTATGCCGCGAGGCACACGTGCGAGGACTTCCAATGTGGCGAGGAAGGTAGGAGCAACAACGGGCCAGCCTGGAGGGAGTGTGGTGTAGCGGGACCACAGGGGACTCGGCCCGGTGGACACTCGAGCGGGAGTTCAAGGACCGTTAACTCCACGCCTGACTCTGCCTGACCTCAAGATGGCGGCTCGCACCTCGTCGAGCAGTTGACTGGCGGATGTCCTGACGTAATGCTTGCCATCTGGGGCACGTACTGTCAGCTAGCACCCTCTTAGCAAGGAGGCTTGTGAAATCCTGCGCCTCCCTGGTGTATACAAGCCCACGGACACAGACCAGCTAGTCCGGTCTATTGAAGCAAAATTAGGTTGAAATGGCCGCCTCTGGGGACATCTGACACACCAATTTTCTAATAATGGCCACCATGAGTGGGCCCCTTTCCAAAGCACTCCTTCTCCCCTTGTTGGGGAGGGATCCAGCATTTATGCCCTGGAGTCTCAGAGACCCCTCTGAGAGAGTCCACAGCGACAAGGAGTCTCACACAGCGGAGGCCTGGGTTCTTACCCCATTATTGCTGGGAGCACAGCACCGTACACCGTGACCGGCGCGCTCGATGGAACTTTTTGGACTATGCCCCCTAGGCGGAAACTATAACCCTTCTGTATGTACTGAGGTGCCCGAGCAACCTTTGGCCGATGACCGGTGGAGCTGTCCCACGCAGCTATAGAGGAGTTTGGCTCTGGTTCACCCTCGGCCGTCACCTACCCAGCCGGACGTCAGGCACTGTTTTTCCTCGTCTCCCCGTTGTGCCTCCTATACCCTCCCCTCCTCTTCCCCCCATTATTCTCCTACCTCCCCTATTCCTTCCCTCTCTCCCCTATTCTTCTCTCCCCTTGCCTATTTTTTCCTCATGTTTATGCTATGCTTTTGTACTCATGTAATTCCTGCAACTAAGCTCCAGTAACTGATGTAACTTTGTAATCATGTTCTGAAACAATGTTTCTTCCTCATGTAAAGCGCTCTGATACCTCCGGGTCTAGCCAGCGCTATATAAAACTCAATAAATAAATAAAATACTCTTATTATTCCTTCCTATATGATTTACATACAAGATAAGATATGTTCTTCTGTTCAGACAGACTGGCTCCTCTGCTATCTGGGGCCGAATACCTTAGTAGATCCCTTTCAGATCACAGTCCCTTGCTAATACGATTTGCCCCTACCCCAGAGAGTGCCCCAATCCCACAGTGGCGCCTAGATCCCACCCTGCTGGAAGATGAAGGCTTTAAACAATGCCTCTCTGCAGCTATGACCACCTATTTTGCCGAAAATCAGGGGACCGCTAGCTCCCGCCTGATAGAATGGGATGCCTTTAAGGTGGTAATCCAAGGGCAATGTTTAGGGCAGACGGCGGGGGCCAGACGGGAGATTATCCTGGAACTTGAATCCCAAGAAGCTCGGATTCTGGTGTTAGAGAGATTGCGGGGGGACTGATGTGCAGGGTCGACAGGCAGAAGCGAAGAGCCTCTGTAACTCCACTTGGGACAGGTTGCGGACACTAGACCACCGAACATACCAAGAACGGCAGCATGTAGAAGGGGGCAGGGCGGGGAGACTCCTGGCCTGGTTGATCAGACCGGAAAGTAGAGGGGCCCGTATTCCTAGTATCTGTACTGTGGACGGATGGGTACTGTGTTCCCCTCGGGACATAAATGACTTGTTCCGGATGTATTATGAAACCCTCTACGGGAAGCCGAGAGAATTGCGGGGAGAGGACATATTGGATTACTTACAAAATTTGGGGTTCAAGAGACTGGACCGTGACGCTCAAGAATCACTGGCACTGCCGGTCAATTCTGGGGAAATTAGAGCAGCCATCAAAGAGATGGCGCGGGGGAAAACGCCTGGGCCTGACGGCCTCCCGACTGAATTTTACTACTCTTTCGTGGACATAGTGGCCTCGAGATTAGAACAGGTGTATGCAGCTGCACTGCAGGAAAAGCAGCTACCGCAATCAATCAGGGAAGCTTTGGTGATACCCTTACCGAAGACGAAAAAAGATATAGCAGAGGTAACGGAATTTCGGCCCCTGTCTATGTTGAATGTGGATTTTAAGATCCTCAGTAAAGCATTGGCCACTAGACTTCTGCCGCAGATGCAGCGGCTGGTCCATACAGATCAGAACGGGTTTATCCCCTCCCGCTCCACATCCAATAACTTACGACGATTATATCATGTTATGTTCCATAGAGACATGAGCGACTATCCCGACGCATTGGTAATAGCGGTGGACCTGGAAAAGGCCTTTGATTCCCTGAGATGGGACTTTTTATTTGCGGTCATGGGGAAAATGCAAATGGGAGGTGGCTGGTCACAATGGGTCCGCCTTCTATACACAGATCCCAGAGCACGAGTGCGCACAGGCACTGCGGTTTCTACCCCATACTCTATATATAGAGGAACCCGCCAGGGATGTCCCCTGTCCCTGTTGCTCTTTGCTCTCGCTATGGAGCCGTTAGCGGAACGATTCAGACAGGAGCGTGAGAGGCTGGGGGTGGTCCTTGATGGGACTCATCATATAATATCCTTATACGCAGACAACATATTGATTTAAATGCGGAATGGATCTCATGGGATCCCGATAGTGTTACGGATTTTGGAGGAATTTGCTAAACTCTCGGGGCTCTGCCTAAATAAAAAGAAAACTTATGTGTTCCCATTGAATCCAGACCTTGCCAGACCGCACGACTTTCCGCTAGACCTGGAGTGGGCGTCGACCTCCTTCAGGTACTTGGGAATACAGATTTACCATCGTCAGGTGGACCTCCTTGATGAGAACCTTGGAAGTGCTCTCCGAGCATTGCGGGCGAATATCACATTCTGGCGATCCCTCAAATTGCCAGTGATGGCCAGGGTGGCGCTATCTAAAATGGTAGTGCTCCCACGGCTGTTATACTTCTTTGTCAGTTTACCGGTTGTGATCCCCAAAAGTTGGTTTAAAACCTTAGACGTGTTATTGAGGGATTTGGTATGGGATGGTGGACGTAACAGAGTATCCCTGCAGACGCTGCAGCTGCCACTAACGGGAGGAGGGTTGGGTGCCCCGGATTTTGAAGCTTACTGCTTGGCGGCACAGCTCCAGTGGCTGGCCCGGTGGCTTGCTGGGAAAGGGCTTGACACACTATCGCTGCAGGCTGGTACTGTACAAACTGCCCTGCTCCCTAGAATGTTTAACTCTCACCAGAAGATTAAACATATGGGGACGCTACTCTCGGTGGCGATCGCGTGCTGGGATAGATGTACGGCGCGATCTAAAGATAAACCGCTGTATGCATCCAGTATTCCCATTACGGGACTCCCGCAGGTAGGGATGGGGCCCCCCCTTACACAACGGCAGCTGCCGGGATGGGAGGAGGCGGGAGTGATGACGGTTGGAGACTGCCATAGAGATGGTGTGCTGCTCCCATTAGAAGATTTCTTGGAATATCATGAATTGCCACATGGACAGTTCTTGAATTACCATAAGATACGGGGGGCGTTGGCTGAGTTGTGGGGAGGAGACGTGACAGAACCTGCCACCCATGCGGTCCTCCAGGCAATGGTGACGTTGGGAACGGCGGGACACCTAGTAAAATTTCTTTACCTGGCAATAATGGAGATGGCCCACCGGCCTTTGCCTCGAGTGCAGGAGAAGTGGGAGGGCACCCTAAACAGGCAGCTGACTGAGAAAGAGTGGAAGAGGGTCCTGGGAAGCCCAAAAAAGGTGTCTAGAAACGCAGCATTCAAGCTATTACAATTTAATACTCTCCATAGAACATATCTTACACCGCACAAGCTGAATGTGGTGTATAGTAGGGATGATCATGCTTGCACTAGATGCTCATTACTCGATGCTAATTTTGATCATATGTTATGGACACGTCCAGGGCTTCAGGATTACTGGACCAGGATAGTAGACACTGTCAACAAGGTCTTGGGGCGGAACTTGGAGCGCTGACCGGAGAGTATGCCTTCTGGGCTTATTCCCGAGACCCAAATCTAAAAAAATGGGACATAGGTTTATAAATCTGGCTTTCCTCTTAGCCAAAAGGAGAATAGCTCTTAGGTGGAAGATGAAACAGAGTCCCTTGGGAAAAAGATGTTTCCTGTTGGGCAAGAGCAGAGGAGAAGGCCCTGCTCAGGAAAGACAAGATTACGAAGAGGCGCAAGCCTTTGGCAGAGCCATGGGCGGATATATTGAGAGCATGGAACACACGCAATACGCCTGATCCAGACTCACAACGGAGCACGACTGAATCTGAGGGATCAGGGGAGGCACGCACCACTTGAGTACTAGATGACTATTGTAATCTTGAGGTATAAAGATGAGTGTGAACCCCGGGAAACAGGTTGGATTAACCCCCCTGTATCAGGCCACTATTTGAATATCTCCCTGGATATGTTCGCTGCTGGTCACTGCCCCCGTTTGTTTGGGGCTCTCTAGGTGCTCCCCACTTCCCCCCCTCCCTCTGAGGCCCCCTAACTCCATAATAGCGCCGATCACATTGTCTTACCCTTATTTTTATATATTTTTTTGTTTGAGTAATCGTAGGGCAATCGTGTATGCACTCTAAATACATGTATATTTGGGATGGATAGTGCTATTAACGACTCCAGCCACTCCCTCTCACGTACTTTAATGTGGCAAGAATATGATACCTCCTGAACATTACATTGAGAAAGTGAACTTAGTGGACAAGTGACAGTAATCTCTACGGTATAGAGGAAACATATTTTGATACAGCAATATGTACATAATGTGTTGATGAGAGAACGGTTGAGAAATGTTCTAAAAGATGATACTCTTGCAGTGGTTATGGATCTGTATTGAACATGATGTTATCTTTTACAAATGCCAATAAAAAAGATATTTAAAAAAAAGTTTAAGGGCCAGAACCTGCCTCTCATCTTGGCAAAACGGCCAGAGCTGCCGATTGTGGAACTGGGGAACCAGGTTTGAGTCTCTTCTTCACTTAACATCCTGTGATTCTGGGCAAACCACTTAATCTCCCTGCGCCTAAAGCATGTAAAGTGCTCTAGTACCTATGGGTCGTGTTTGTGGTTTAGAAAACTGCAACAAAAAAAACATTACATTTGGTAGCATGGCTCCTGAAGTCATCAAAGGAGCCATTTAAACCGCCCTCAGGAGTGCATGGACAATGCTGTTCATATCCGTTCAAGAAAGTCACGAAAGACCAGGAAGGAATGGAGACAGTAGACTACCAGCTCTGGGAGTCTAATGCACATACAAAGAATGGACCATTACAGGTCAGGACCAGTAGTGGGAGCACAGCACCTCCTGATCGCTATAAAAAGGCTAGAAACTAACAAGATGATGCTTGTCAACTTTCCGCTTGTTATATGTCTCCCTCTTAGTTTGTCACTGTATTGCATTTCCTCCACCTTTGAGGTGTTATTCCCTTTCCTGGCTCATATTTCACTTTCCCTGTTTTTCTTAGCTCCTTTACTGTTAGATTCCTGCTCCATGACCCTTGTTCATTTTGGTCCTGTTACAGTCATTGCTTTGTTTGACGTTGCTACAGGTGCTTTTGGGTCTCTTGGTGTTTCCCAGTGTTTTCGGGGCTTGTTACCGTATTTTCCTCTGCAGTACTCAGGCTTTCAGGCTTGACGCTGAGATTTCCTATTACAATGCCATCCATTCCTGATGTGCAGAAGAACACTCCTGTGACGGGTCTCACGCTGGTTTGGTGTGTTTCTCTCTCACCTCCCTTTACCCTTAAACCCCTCTTTCGCTGTCCCAGACTGATCTCAGAGGTGGGTTTGCCTCTCCTCCTGTCTGGAAGTCCTAAATGAGAGATTGATGGATTATTGTTTGAGTCCAGAGCCTGGCTTTCCCTCGTGGGAACAAGTACAGTCCTGACACCTATGCTTTCAAAAGGACATTATTGGGCATCCGATTCATAGAGAAAATATCTATTCAACGACGTTACAGGGAGACGAGACGTAGGACTTGCTTGCCAGCATTTTGTGGCCAAATCAGGGTTGTAGTTCTCCTCTAAGGTATATATTGCTGCTATTTCGTATTACAAGAAATGTCCTTCACAAACCTCTTTCTTAAGGGTCCCTGTTACTAGAGATTTCTTGGAGGACATTAAGAAAATGTATCCACCAGTTAGAAGACCTTCTTCTTGGGAACTTAATGTCATCATTTCGCAACTTATGTGTTGCTACTTTAAAGTGACACATAAGCTTCCTTGCAGCATACTTCCTGATAGACTGCTTTTCTTGCTAGCGATCACATCACCAAACAGGATCAGTGAAGTTCAAGTGTTATGTTCCTATGAACCCTACACAGTGTTCCATAGGAACAAGGTGGTCATGAGCATTCATCTGAGTTTTCTTCCCAAAATGGTAGTCTCTGATTTTCATGTTAGTCCTACTATTTTGACCCCACGTGCATATCATATTCTGGTGTTAGAAGTAAAACGTGATCAAATTATACCTTTTTGTATTTTTATTGTGGTATTTTTAACATTTTTATAAACATGTTTTTTGTTTTTTTAAACATCTTTTTATTAAACAGTCTCGACATAAAGTACATATTCACAGAATCAATTAGGGTTACAGTAAAATCAGGTTACATACAGTACAGCAATATAATTCATTGGAGTTCACGGGGATGGGGGTCTTCACCATCGTCTTCTAAGGGAGGTGCACATATATCTCCTCGGTATGCATTCCAGGAGGCCCATATCTTGGACCATTTTCGGGGACACCCCTAGCCACATAGACTGTTTTCTCTCTCATCATACACCAGTCTAGATCCTGTTCCCAGGCTACTACCGTGGGCGGCTGTGGGGCTCCCCAGAGCTGCGCGATATTTCTCTTAGCGATCATGCAGCCGAGCGTGACCCATGTCTTAGTATAGGTGTTGAGGTCGGTAGGTTCCCAGATATTAAGGAGGCATCTAGGTGCCGTCGGTTCGATTACTACCTCCAACACTGCACTCATGATCGCATGGATGTTACGCCAGTATTCCTGGATCGGCGCACAGTGCCATATTATGTGTATGAATGTGCCCAGTTGTGTGCATCCCCTCCTACAAGAGCCGTCTGTCAGTCCACCCATGTGTACCAGCTGGGGACCAGTTATGTAAATTCTATGGAGGATCTTTAGTTGCACCAGTCTGAGTCTCGCTGGGATAGCGACCGTCTTAGGAGAAGAGACCGCTTCCTGCCAGGTTTCATCGTCCAACTCTATTCCGTCCTCAGTCCATTTGTCACGCAATTGTAATAGGGGGTTGTCAGTGTTATTGATGAGTTTCCGATATGTGAGGGAGATGGCCCTGTCAGGCAGATGTCCATCCAATAGTCTGTCCTCTAGTGGGGAAGCGTCCGGTGGCGTCGAGTCGTCGGGGATAGCTGTTCGCAGCGAGTGTCTGATTTGTAGGTAGCGGTAACCTTCGGAGTCTGCCAGGGCATATTGCGTTTGTAGGGTAGCAAAGGATGCCACACCCCCAGCATGCCAAAGGTCTTTGACATGGGAAATCCCTATTAAGTCCCATTTCGCAAATCCCTTTGAGTTTCCCATATATCCTAGTTTTTGTGAGTCCCACAAGGGTGTGGCCATCGTTAACTTATTTTGCCAACCGATTGATTTTGCAGCGGAGTGCCAGATTGCAACTGTATGGGCATTATAAACATGTTTTAATGGAAATTTTTTACGTGGTATATTGAATCATCTTCTGTATTTTAAACATGATACATGGCTTCATATGTCTTTGCTTTTATGCTTATATTGTTTTTGATCCACCAAATACATCTTTTTATGACTGACTGACCCCCACATCCTTTCAGAAACTTTCCTCTGAAGCTGAAAGTACATAACACACTCTTGATGGCAGGAGAGTTCTCAAAGTCTGTCTTGATAAAACATTTGTAGATCTAAGTCTTTATTTGTAAACTATGCACCCATTTCTGCAGGTTTGGGCGTCTCAAAGCAGCCCATATCCAGATCGATTTTCTCTGGCTTAGCGTTCTGTTATGAATTTTTACTAGTTATACTCAAAGGCTGTTCTCCTGGGGATAAAGCTTTGACTACTGCCTACCTGGTAACATTCATGTACTGGAGATCTGGTGATTCAGATTCTAGAGTGGATGCTTAGTTAGGGCAAGCCCTGTTGAGGGATCTTTCTGGCTAGAGCATGATTTTTCCTTTTTCTTCCACCGTCTGATGTTTGGAATGGGCTTAGTTGATTCAGTAATTATGATTTATCAATTGAGATCTCCTGAAAGAGAATGAAACTTTGTTTACATCTAATTGTAGTTCCCCTTCAGGGAAATCTCCTTTTTAATCAAAAGCAACCTTCTAAGCTCCCTTTTGGAAGAAAGATTGGTTGTATACAGAGTAGGGTCCTGAGTCTCCCCTCAAAGAGAATTGGAGCAACTGCCAATAACAGGGCATGATGGGATACTAGTGGTGTGTGCTTAATTAAAGGAGCAGTATCGGATTATGTTTCAGTCGCTGTGGGCTGCAGCCTATTTAGTTTAATTGCACTGTTTTTCTGTTTTCTTTTAACCCCTTCGCTGCTATTGTCTTCCCCCCCCACCACCACCACCGTGCTAAGCCTTTTTTGGGCTATTTGGGTTTGTTTGCGCTTAGGCCCCCATCACATTTGTGTTTTTTTTTCATACTTTTTTTTTTTTTTTAATTTGTTTTATTGATTTTCTGAAACAAAAAACAAGCACAAGTCACAGCAATGCAGCCCATTCGTTCGCACAGTTCCCACTATGTTCATGAGTCACATTAACATCAATGTACATCTAGAAGAACATCATGACACTCAGGCAACCACATCACCCAATACAGAAGCTCCCAGGCGATGACATAGCCTATGGGCTTACAAGTATCCAGGGGTAAAAACCACTAATATATACAATAGTCACAATTTAAACAGTAGGACTGACATTTGCAGATCTGTCAATGGGCCCAGCGTCGCCCCGGTCAGAAGTCTCGAACTCAGCGGTCGTGGCAGTTAGGAGATCGGTAGTAAGTAATCCCCAAAAGTTTTTTGGTCTGTTTCGTGGAGGAAGCAGCTCGCTATAGAGCTCAGTTTGCGTACTGCAATATGTCATATCCTCTTTCCATCTCAGAACTGTCGGTAAAGGGCCCCGAAACCAATTGAGCGCAACCCTGCGCTTAGCCATCAATAGCCCCATGTCTATCAAACGCCTTACCCCCTTAGGTAGGGGCCTAGAGTATCCTAGTAGTGCGAGCGCTGGGTCTGGCTCGAGAGTTAGCATTGTGATACGACTCAATTTCTTAAACACCTCCACCCAGAATGTCGAGATGCCTGTGCACCCCCAAGCCAAATGGAGAAAGTCCGCCACCTGCTCCCCACAGCGATCACATGCCCCACTTTCCCGCAGCCCATATCTGTGTAGCCTCTCCGGGGTGTAGTATACCCTGTTCAGGAATTTAAAATGCACCAGCCGGTGCCGGCCGTTTAGGGAAATACGTTTAGTGCTCATGCAGCAATAGGCCCACATGTCAACGTCTATAGCTGTCTCTAAATCGCGCTGCCACTCCAACCGTGCCTTCGTGTACTGGTGCGCCCTATGTGTCATAGATATGCTGTATAGTCTAGCAACCATGCGCTTCGGGGACGCAACGCTGATAATGTGAGTTAACGCTGCCACCTCAGGGGGCTCAAGATATTCCTCCCCCAGCAATTCTCTAAGCGCCCGCCTAGTTCTGTGGAATTGAAATCTGGCCAAGACAGTGGGGTGGCGATCGACAGTGTTAAGGTCTTCCCATGCCTTGCAGGCTCCCGCTCCAAACAAATCCCCAGCAGTGTGGATTCCTAACGTGCTTAGTGCTCTCGTGACTCCCCTATCTTTACAAGGGGCTATCCAAGTGCACCACTCCAAAGGAGCTTTCGGTGAATACAACAGAGCCCCCGCCTGCATTTGTAGTATCTGATGCCATGCATTAGCTGTGGAGTTAATTGAGTCAAGTAAGCAGACCCTACTGTCAACGCTCCGGAACAGCATCGCAGGGAGGGGCAGCGGTGCAGCCACCTCTGTCTCTATTCGGATATGCGGAATATCAGGAGAGCCATGTATCCAGTAATGGGCATGCGCACATTGTGCAGATCTGTAATACAGTTCGAAGTCCGGGGCTCCCAGCCCCCCCATAGAGTATGGCAAAACTAGTATTTGCCATCTAACCCGTGGCTGCTTGCCTGCCCACGCCAGCCGGACCATCAGCGTCGTAAGGCGACAAAAGAATACCTTCGGGAGCACCATAGGGATATTTGTGAATAAGAATAGCAATCTCGGAAGCACAACCATCTTCATGATAGATATTCTGCCCAGCACTGACGGGGGTAGCTTAATCCATCTCTCCAGCTTACTGAAGGTCGTCCCATAATTTTCCCGAAATACTGTCTCGGAGTCAGTGTGGATTCTAATACCTAAGTATCGCACCGCGTCCGTGGTCCAAACAAGAGGGTAGTCAAGGGCGAACCGGGAAGTGCAGGGCGTGAGAGGAAAAACTAGCGACTTAGCCCAATTAACCTGAAGTCCCGACAGTCCACCAAAACGCACCACCTCTCGTAGCACCGCAGAGAGGTTAGTTTCAGGGTGTCTAACATACAGCAGCGTGTCGTCAGCATACGTGGAGACAATTAGTTTATAGTGGGGAAAACAAATCCCCCGATTCTGGTGGTACTCCCGTAATGCACACGCGAGTGGCTCAGCCACCAAGGCATACAATAACGGCGAGAGGGGGCAGCCCTGTCTCGTGCCCCTGGCGATGTGAATAGGGTCGGTAACCATGTCGCCAATTTTTATACGGGCCGTTGGTTTACTGTACAAAGCAGCCAGCATCTGTAGAAAGACAGGACCTATACCCATCCTAGATAAGACATGTCATAAATGGCCACTCAACTGAGTCGAATACCTTTTCTATATCTAGAAAAACCGCCGCCGCTGGTATGTCCGGTTTAATATGTTGCAGTGCCCCAAATACAGTGCGCAGGTTATAGGTGAGGTTCCTGCCAGGGACAAAGCCCGCCTGTTCCGGAGCGACTAAAAGTGGCACCAGCGGAACCAACCTATTCGCAAGAATCTTAGCAAACAGTTTTGTATCGACATTGAGCAAAGACAACGGTCGGTATGAGGCACAGTCTACCGGGTCCTTACCAGGTTTGAGCAGCGTTATTATTACTGCCTCCGACATGGTAGGCGGCATCGTCCCAGCCACACAAACATCGTCAAACAGCTTAGCAAGCTGCGGAAGCAGCTTGTCAATAAAAGTTTTATAAAACGTGGCTGTGAGGCCATCGGAGCCTGGAGCGCTGCCTGCGCGCATAGAAGACAAAGCCAGCAAAATTTCGTCCCTTTCCAGAGGCCGCATAAGAAATTCCCTGTGTGAGTTTGTCAGCCAGGGTAGTTTGATATGAGCTAAATAATCAAGTATATCCTCATCCGCCGCAGCAGCTCGGCAGGCGTATAGCGACATGTAATACTAACGAAATCTATCTGCTACTTCTGTGGCATCAGACACCACCAGGCCCTCCGCAGACTTAATCTCCACAACCTGCGTCGCTTTCCGTCGATTCCTAAGCAACCGAGCCAATACCCCGCCTGGCCTATCCCTCTCTCCGTACGCACGGGCCACGGCATATTTGCCCATATATTTAACCTCATCATCCGCCGCTTGACTATATTCACCAAGTGCCTCCGCTAGAGCCCCCTCCGAAACCGCTTCAGGACCCTGAAGCAGCTCGCTCTCCAGGTCTCCGATCTTTCCTTCAAGACCTCGCAGCCGGTTGCGTATAGACCGGAGTACTCCCGAATGCTTCGCTATAGTGATCCCAGGAATATAAACCTTAAAGGCCTCCCAGACGATTTGATAGTCATCCACTGACCCCACGTTCTTTTCAAAGAAAAGCTCTATAGCTCCAGATAGCTCCTCTTTAAATACCACATCTAACAAGGCATAGGGGGGGAATCGCCAAGTGAATGGGGGTATGCGCCGGCAGGGCGTCTCCAACACTAGTAGAACCCGGAGAGTGGTCGGAGAGCGTGCGCGGAAGCACCTGACAAGAACGAATTTTGTCGCATAGTGAGCTAGAGGCCAGCCAGTAATCTATGCGCGTGTGGATGTTATGATATGCAGAATAGTGCGTGTAACCCCCCTGTTGTGGGTGCTTCCAACGCCAAACATCGCATAAATCAGACCCAATCAAAATACTATTCAGCTCCTTGGCCGCAGCCGTTGCCCTCCGTGCAGGGCCTCCCGACCTGTCCAGGCAGGGGTCACGAAGCAGATTAAGATCACCACCCCACAGCTGGCGCAACCCGCTATGACAACCCACCACCCGTGCCAACTCTATGAAAAATTCAGGATTATCGAAATTGGGACCGTATATAATATCTAACAGAAAATCCATATTTTTCCCTCTGCAGCTAGTGAGTACATATCTCCCGGCAGTGTCAGTGGCTAGTGGTGTGAAATTAAGAGCGGACCTAGGATTGACCCATGTGAGGACTCCACGCGCATGCGTGGTAAAACCCGCTGCATGCACGGCTCCTAAAAGGCCCCTACAACGCAACATAGGGGAAGTAAGCGGGAGATGCGTTTCTTGCAGAAACGCTACATCAATGTGGTGTCTTTTCAGATATGCAATGACCTTACGGACCTTCCTGTGATCGTTCAGCCCGCGAACGTTCCAGGTTAGTACTTTGAGGGTGTCCACCTCTGGGTCGTGCCCGTCTTCAGTCACCCGTGTCATGAAAAAGTATGAATCGACCAACGCAGACTACTATGCAACAGAAGGGAACTTCACTGCAAGCAAAATCAAATAAAGGCAATACACCACATTGCTTGTGACCCAAACCCCAACCACCCGCCACCCACATCAAGGCCCCCCCAACCAGGACCTGAAGAATCAAAAGCCCGAAGAGCCCCAGCATCAAAACATACATCACGACACTTAAATCGAACCCCCCCTCCTCCCTCTACATCCCTCCCTTGTAAACAACAAAAACATACTTTCTTGTGTGTAAAAAAAAAAACACTCGGGGGCAGAGGTTGCCACCTATGCTCTAATGAGCCAACCCCTGGAAAAGCATATGTTAGTCTGCACATTGACTTAATTGCAGTTAACATTGGCGCACAGAATATTTAACGTACATTGCATAGCCTATAGCTCTAGCAGCTAATACTAAAAAAGATGTATCCCAACATAAACAACGCAAGACCATGAGGGCACGTCACCCCCACCCACACCAATAGGCCCTAGAACATTGCAGTGATACCCAGAGTCAATAGCACGAGTCCCTTATCTGTGATATCTGCAACCGCGCAGTTAGTCCTGCTCGTCAAGCGATCCACCTCCAGCTTCAGCTCCCCCGTTCTTTTCCGGGCTACCCCGCTGCTCCCTGGACCAGTCTTTGATCGCTTTCTGCAATGCCTTGGGGTCAGTGAAGAAAAGAGATTTGCCCTGCCGATTAACACGCAGTCGGGCAGGGTACAACATCGCATAGTCAATATTCTTTTCCCTTAGCTGCTTTTTAAATGGAACAAACAGGCGGCGCGCCTCTTGAACTCTCGCCGTGAAGTCAGGAAACAGGGCTAGCGCCGAGCCCTCGTATTGAAGCGTTTGTTTCTCCATGGCTGCTCTCAGCGCAGCGTCCCGATTGCGGTAATTAAGCAATTTAGCGATGATAGGCCGCGGGGGAGCCCCCGGAGGCGGTCGTGGACCCAAGGAGCGGTGCGCCCGCTCGACCACGAACATGGATGAAAAGGTCTCGGTGCCTAGTAGCTGCGTCAATAATTTCTCCACAAATTGTTCCATGTTCCCGGTGGGTGTAGACTCCGGAAGGCCCGTGATGCGCAAATTACTCCTCCGCGACCTGACCTCCAAATCTTCAGCCTTGTCCTGCAGGGACTGCACCGCCTTTTCCATGTGTTTGCGGCTTGACTCAACGTCCGTCTGAGCTTCCTCCACCTCTGTTAGCCGTCGTTCAGCCATATCAAGACGTTCTGCATGTTTGTCCACTCTTTCGGACATCCTGTCCATACAAGGAGAGGGAGTCAATCTTCGAGCCAAGCACCATTAGCGAGTCCTGAATGCCCTTTTCCATCGAGGACAGCATGGCCTTGATGTCACTGTTCGGCGATTCCATGGGTCGCTCCGCGCCCGCACCACTGTCATCAGCCGACAGCGCACGGTCCCTGGGACGGCGCTGTTCAAAGGATAGCTTCTGTTGATTCTTGTCAGTCCGGCCCATCGTGACCGTAGGGCGCCACAGTACCCCAGCCAAAGAGAGCCCTCGGTTCGCCAGGCAGTATAACCACAAATGGTCCAGGGGTCAGCTGGGCTCCAGTGGGATCGTCAGGCGAATTCTCCCGCCACAAGGCCTCCGATCGCTGTAAGGCTACCCTAGCCTCCTCCGCCGCCGCAGAGCCAACACAGGACTACGAACCACTCCGCCTCCAAGGGCCAGACAAGGGGGCAGACCAAACAGTTCCAAGCTGTAGGCACCGCTGTGAATAGGGATGGGCATGCAAAAGCCAGAGCACTTCCCAGGATCAACTCGCTGCGCCAGACCAAATCAAGCAATCTACAATGTTGCACAGCGGGGGAGCGCCAGATGTCTCAGGAGGCGCCAGGCGTGCCCAGTGCACACGGGCCGCACCGACCTGCACCACCCGCGGCAAGAGGCACTGCACACGTGGAGCTATATGCGGGACTCAAAGTCGATGCTCCGTGGGGGGGTGCGGCAGGCGGGGTGGGGGTGGGGGACCTCCGCACAATCCCTGGTACCAATCTCGCTGTCCGCCCGTCACCTCGTTGGAAGCGTGGCGAAGCGCGTGGCACTCCAGTCGCGTCCCCGCCCCGCGCCTACCGCAAATCAGCTGGGCACACCTCTCCTCCAGGCTGGGGGGAGCACAAGCATACTCCGCCCCCGAGACCACAACGCACAATGTCGGGCTCACCGCTCCAGCACCGCAGAGCAGGCGCGACCCCCCGTCCTGCCTCCACTTCCGGTCAGCACAAAAAGTACTCGAGCCCGGGGACGCACGGCCCAGCACTCACGCCGCAGCTGCAGCGCCGGTCCTTCGCTCACCCGTCACCCAGTCGGGAGCCAGGGGACTTCGGAGGCTCCGCGCGACCCACGCTACTCAGGGCTGCCCATCTGGGGTGCATAGAGGTACGCCAATGCAAGATATTTGGGCGGATCGATGAAGTCAGCACAGAGCTCCTCTGTTAGGCAGCCATCTTCGGCGCCAGCAAGCTCCGCCCCCCCCCCATCACATTTTGTCCATGTAAGGTATCCACTCCAAATCTGCATCCTTTTTTTCCAACATTCTGAGGATTCTGAAGGTACCCAGGGTTTGTGGATTCCCCTGGAGGGGACTGAGAAATCAGCCAAAATATAGCTGAATTTTGTTTTTTTGGGGAAAAAGTGCTGCAGAAGAAAGCAGCTGTTTTTTTCCCTGCAAATGGTATCAACGAAAGGTTTGCAGTGCTAAAATCACCATCTTCCCAGCTTTCAGGAACAGGCAGACATTTGCCAGAAAACCAAATTTTTCTACATAGTTTGGGCATTTTACTGGGTCATGGTCTATTTTTCCTATTTTTTGTGCTTTCAGCCTCCTTCCAGTTAGAGGTAGAAATGGGTGTGAAACCAATAATGATCCGGACAGCTATACATTTCTGAAAAGTAGACAAATATCTGAAAAAAGCAAGGGTTCATTTGTGCAGATCCTTCAAGGTTTTCCTATAAGTAATAGTTGAAATAAAAAAATAATCAAATGAATGTGAAAAAAACAGCCATTTTTGCCTACATTTTCACCTGTAACTTCTTTTAAGTATTGCAGATTTTTTAAAGCAATAAACTGTTACGTGCGCTGGACCCTTCTGGTTGTGGGGATATATAGGACTTGAAGGTTCACCAAGAACACGAGGTACCCAGAGCCAATAACTGAGCTGTGCCTTGCAATGTTTTTTCATTGTGTACAGTGTATACAGCAATTCATTTGGTGAAAGAGTGAAAAATAGGTATCAAGAAAACCTGTGTATTTCCAAAATGGGAACAACATATGGAGTTTAGAAGCAGTTGTTATTGGCACATCTCCGAATTTGCGGGTACCCATACTAGCATGCAATTTAGAGGGCATTTTTTTAAAATGACTTCTTTTTACACACTGTATTACAATTGGAAGGAAGAAATGCTTAGAAAGACAATTGGTAATAACATTTACTCTACTATTCTGTGTTCCCCTAAGTTTCCCCATAAAATGAAACCTCACTTGCGTGGGTAGGCATAGTGCCCGCTATAGGAAACGGTCCAAAACGCAACATGTACACATCAGATATTTCCAGTGAAAACGGACATTTTTTTCGCAATGTGCTTAGCTGTGGATTCTGGACCCTAGCTCAGCTGGCAACTAGGGAATCCTAGCAAACCTGTACATGTTTGAAAACTAGACACCAAGGGGAATCCAGGATGGGGTGAATTGTTGGTTCTCACCAGGTTCTGTTACCCAGAATCCCTTGCAAACCTCAAACAGGTCTCCTGCTAAAAATGCTACCCACTTGTGTGGGTGGGCCAAGTGCCCGTCACAGGAAGGGCCCAAAACATATTGTGGAGGCATCAAAATGATCGATTTTAAAACGACCTGGTTTTACGAGAATGACACGTGCGTTTTTGGTCCCAGGCTCGGCGGCCATCTATGGATACCTAGCAAGCCCAGACATTTCTGAAAACTAGACACCCTGAGGTGTCCAGGGATGTGTGGCTTGTGTGGATTCCCCAACGTTTTCTTACCTAGAATCCACTGCAAACCTCAAATGTAGCTAAAGCAATCACATTTTCCTCTCATTTCTGTGTGGGATCACCTCGCTGGCACACATTTTCTACCACTCAGTGTTCCCCTTTGTCTCCCGCGTAAAATGGTAGCTCACTTGTGTGGGTGCCCAAAGCAGAGTCAGCCTAAAGATGTATAAAAAAAATTGTGCTTATAAACTCGCCGTAATATCCCCTCAATCTCTAAAAAAAAATTGACCTTTGTCTGTCATAGGCCCTTGGCCCACTCACACAAGTGAGGTAAAATTTTACTCGGGAGACCAAGGGGAACGCTGGGTGGAAGGGAATTTATGCAGGCGCTGTGATCCCACAAGGAAATGTGATTTCTTTAGCTAAATTTGACGGTTTGCAGGAGAGTCTAGTTAAAAAAACGCTGGGGGATCCAAGCAAGCCACACACTGGACTTCCCCGGGTGTCTAGTTTTCAGAAATGTCTGGGTTTGGTAGGTTTTCCTAGATGGCAGCCGAGCCCGGGACCAAAAACGCAGATGACCCCTTTGGAAAACCAGGTCGTTTTGTGATCGATAATTTTTATGCCTCGCTAATATGTTTTGGGCCCTTCCCTGTAGCGGGCACTTCTCCACCCCACTCAAGTGAGGTTGCATTTTTAGCGGGAGACCTGGGTGGTAGGAAATTTGTGGTTTCTTTCTGATTCTAGAAGAATATTGCACAGTAATGCAAGGAAAATGTGTTACTTTAGTCACATTTTGAGGTTTGCAGGGCATTGTGGGTAAGAACTTGTTGGGATCCACGAGAGGCACACCACCCTGTACTCCCATGGGTGTTTAGTTTATGAAAATATCTATAGTTAGAGATTTTTTCATCAAGTACACACGCATACTGGTTGGGTTTGACACAAGGGTTGGTGAAAGGTTCAAAATGTATATTTTATTAACAAGAAATTTCACAGAAATGAATTACACTGTTAATAATGCAACAGTGACAACAATGAATCAATGACTTACAGCTCATGAGCTATAAAGCTGCGAGAAGGCACCAACTGCTTTACAGGACATTCACATACCTTTCATACGTGGTACTCTAAAGACCATTCACATCTCCAACCACGGGACCAGCACATTACAACATTCACAAAAAGAAACAATGTACACCCTGGCAGAGAAAGACAGAAAAGACAATTATTACTAAATAACCATATATTCATCAAGTACACACACATACTGGTTGGATTTGGCACGAGGGTGAGTAATGGTTCAAGATATAAAATGTTATTAACTAGTGATTTCACAAAAATACAATGCACTGTTAATAATTGAAAGGTCAAAAAACTGAACCAATGACTCACAGCTCGTGAGCTGCAAAGCCGAGTCAAGGCCCCAACTGCTTTACAGTTTATTCGCACACCATTCATACGTGACACACACAAGACCATTCACGCCACTAGCCACAGGCCCAGTATATTACAACACTTACATCAACAGACAGTGCCAATCAAGGGCCCATCGCCTTCATAAGCTCACATGCCTGACACAGCAACCACACCGGCAGACGGAGTGTGTGGACTGGCGTTTGGCTAGCAGTGTGTGTAATGACCAGCAGCAAGTCACTACTCACACACCACCAGCCAAGTGCCAGTTCACGCACAGAGCCAGCCAAGCCCCAGTTACGCACACCGCCAGGCAAGCACCAGTCCACATATACTGCCCGCCAAGTCCCAGTCCACGCACACCACCAGCCAAGTGCTAGTCCACGCACACCTCCAGCCAAGCGCCATTCCATACACACTGCCAGCCAAGCGCCATTCCATGCACACTGCCAGCCAAGCGCCATTCCATGCATGCTGCCAGCCAATCACCAGTCCAGGCACACCGCCAGCCAAGCGCCAGTCCACGCACACCACCAGTCAATCACCAGTCCCCACACACAGCCAGCCAAGGGCTAGTCCACGCACACTGCCATCACATTCTTTTTGCAAAAAAGAAAACAAATCAATTCTAGGTAGATACAAAACAACAAACACAAAAGCTCTAACTAAATACATCACACTAATCCCAACCGTGAATCTAAACCAAAAATATAAAACAATACAGACCAGGTAGTTCATTTTTACACTCATGGTTGCTCCCAAAAACACTTTTGTATGTGGTGCATTCTAAAACAAGCAGACAGACAGCGCAGGTTTAGAAGGACACTTGGGGCAGTACATACGAGTCTCCTTCCGCCCACCCTTTCGCATACAGAATCTATATCTCCTACTGGGAAAGTCTTTTTTGGCCGTGGGAGGAATGTGATCAGCAAAGTGGCGATCTTTCAATCTAGCCAAATCCTCCACCACTCCAACTCTAGGAACACTTGCCTGTTCCACTACAACAAGGCTGCCTATCACAGACGCCTGAAACTTAACAAATGTCCTCTTTGACTCTGGAGAACATTCCTTAAATACAACAAAAGCAATAAAAGGTTGCTAATTGGAAAATATGGATAGCCAACTTCTTATACCAAATGTAAGCATTACGAAGAGTAGTGTAAGGTTCCAACCTCTGATCTACTCTAACAACACCACCCATGTGCCTATTATAGTCTAAAATGCACACAGGTTTGCGCACTTCAGAAACCTGACCCCAAACAGTCACAGGTGAAGTACTTTCATCATAGATGATAGTCAACATATAGACATCTCTCCTGTTAGAAAATTTCACAGCTAGAAGTTAATTGCTATGCAAGGCACAGCACTGTCCTTTCTCAAGTTTTTTTTACAAACAAGCTCTTTTGGGTAACCTTTACAGTTAGAGCGGATTGTGCCACAAGCAGCAGTGTCCACTTTGACCAATTCCTTGAGCAATTGCATACCGGTAAAAAAGTTATCTATGTATAAATGGTGACCTTTGTTAAAAAGTCCTCTACCAAATTCACAAACAATTTCCTCACTAACTACGAAAGTGGACGGACAACCAGGGGGGTCAATACTGGAATCCCTACCTGTGTACACCCTGTGATTATAGACAAATCCAGTCCTACTCTCAGACAGGCTATACATGTTATTTCCATAACGTGCCCTCTTGCTAGGAATGTTCTGCCTAAAAACCAAACGGGACCAAAGACTCATCCACAGCTGTTTCTTTCACTGGGGCATAGATCTCTGAAAACCGAAATACAAAGTGACCAAGGACAGGCCGAATCTTAAAAAGATGGTCACAATCAGGGTGATCTTGTGGCAGCACTAAACCATTATCAACAACATGCAGCCTCCGAAGCAGAAGCAAATACCGATCACGACTCATGATGGCTGGAAATTTAGCCATTGCCTTCAAGGGACTAGTAGAAAGATATGGAGATAGTGACAGCTTCGTTATCAAGCCCTTCATAAAAGTTAAACCCATTGACCACTTCCACTGTGTAGCTCTAGAGTGGGGCTTAAGTCTGGCAGTGTTGTCCCTCAAATACTGTTTAGCATACAAATTAGTCTGCCAAACAATCTCATGCAAAAATACATCATCCATAAACAACTGAAAAAAATGTATAGGAAAAACGTTTTCAGTATTCACTCTATACCCTGTGACATCAGTAAAGGCAGGCAGCTCCGGCTGCACCATGTTTGGGGCAACCCAGAGTCCAGCTCTTCCAATGGGAAGCCTTGCAGTCCCAGGCTGCAATTGAGAAGCCTCTTGCTGTACTGTCGACACATCAGTGTCCTCCTCAAAAACAGGCACTTCATCTGCACTGGGAGTGACTTCATCATCAGATGATTTCTCTCTGACAGAAAATTCACTGCCAGAATCTTCCACTCCTTCCTCTCCCTCAGATGTATAGTCAGTCTCGGAATCATGGTCTGAGGAAGACTCAAAGTATACCAACAACCTGCTGAGCAGTCTTCCTGCATCTAGCAATAATCCTTACTATGAAAAGCAACTTCACAAACAAGTCAACAACAACCAACACTGTGTAAAATAAGTACTAAAGTTTGGCTTTATCACAAAGATCTATATACTCAAAAACAGTACCACTCACTTGCCAGAGACAGCAAGACTCACCAGCACCTACACTGCACAGTCACAGCAAAAAACAACGATATCCCACTAAAAAGAAAAAAAAAGAACACAAGACAACACAATACACATCATGCACAAATACAAAAAGATTGTCACACATAATAAAACAGAAGCTAAACATGCCGCTATTATTACACCATTAGCAAAAACAAACGCATTCACATAGGGAAATGAAACTCATTTCGAGTAAATAGTGTGAGAAGTTGGCCTGGTATATGCTGTCCACTAATTAAAGTGGGCACCTTGCACCAGTCCAAACGACCCTTATTGATGGTTAGGTTAAAGACAACCTTTATAGAAAGCTATCCTAGTGGTAGCTGTGGAGAGCAGCCTTCAGGCTAAGTCTTGAAGGAATGTAAAGCAGCTTGTTTTACCAGTATATAACCTCTTGAATGACCAAATGAAAGGAGAACCACACCAGGTATATATAAAATATATGTATTTATTACTAAACACTCTCTACTAACCTCTTTATGAGATTAGAGAACAAGGCACACAATATTACAGTACTAGAACGACAGTAAATAGCACAATACACAGTGGCCTCCAGGGGGAGACTAAACCATATATTAAGAAAGTGGTATAACAACCCCGACTTGACTAGACACAGTGCCTAGAGCACGTAGAATCGCTGGGACCCCAAGGAACCACCCAAGGTAGTGACACAGGGGACCCACGGAGGACGGGTGCAGTGTGGGAACACAGACGCGAGCTCCGTACAACTCTATGGGAAAGTCAAGGTTGGAATTTTAAAGATTAAGGACACTTAGGAGAGGACTTCAAGCAAGCCCAGCTAAACATAGAAGGTTCTAAGGCCAGCACCCTTGAGAGTACCGAGGTACCCGTGTTACCTATCCCAGAGGAGCCGGGTGCATAGGGGTCAAGTGGTGTCGGAAACCCTCGTCGTTTTCAATGGTGTGATGCGAGAAAGTACTGCCACCGTGGAGAAGAATAGTGTCCGGTGTGATCCAAGCCTGGATTGGAGATAGAAGAACCTGAAAGCAGAGGGGACACAGTCTGGGTCACTTCACGTGACCAGGAGCGGAGCAATCGAATGCCCACCGATGTCGGGTGCTTCAGGTGCGAAGAGGTGAAGCTTGACTCTGCAGCCACGGGGACCAGGAGGCATCGACGATGACCAGGATCCGCAGGCGAGCTGTCCCACGAAGGATGTCGAGAGCTGAGGGGTCAGTTTCCGGATTGGAGACCAACAAGCCTTGGCAACTGCAACCCACGCGGTCAGAGTAATGATGCTTCTGTGAGGACCAGCAAGGTCCTGGGGACTCCCCAAGCGATGGAGAGTCAGTGCACGTCTGGAGCAACCAGGGAAGCCCACTGAAAGTTAAAGTTGCCTTCTCAGGGATCCACAGGTCAACAGACCAGGGATCGCGAAGGGACCTCGAGAGGAATCACACAATACCAGCCCACGGAACACTCGTGGAGTGTAGGCCAGTAATCTTCGGTGGAAACACTGCTCGGGGCTTGGACTACAAGTAGCCCAAAGCACAGCCTCAGGGATCGCCTAAAAGCATATGCTGCTGCAAATGTGCACAGTGTCCAGGGGTTCGGGTTGCACGGTCCCCACGAGGGCTGCAGGTCTCAGGTTTGCTGAGAGCACTAGTCGGCCTCGGGGAAGCTTGGGCACCCGCCTCCTGTGTTGCAAACTCTTCGGAGTCCGTCGGGAGCTGCGTAGATGCAAACCGGTCAGATGCGTTGAGGTGCCTGCGTTGCAGGGGAGTAACTCCTTTACTCCAAGGGAGATTCTCCAGTTGTCCAGCAAAGCGTAGATTGTCGAAGGTTACTTGGTTTCTGTAGCAGAGTTTAGTCCAGGTAATATCTAAAGTCCTGTAGTCAGGGGTCCTACTTTATACCCAAGGAAGGGGTGGGACAAACTCTGGGGACCCACCTATGGGAGGATCAGGACAGAGGGGTGGCTACACCCATGTCCTTTGTCCAGTTTCGCGCCAGAGCAGGGGCTGGTAGCCCCTGCAACCGGTTTGAGCTGGACTGTGCACAGGGACACCAAATGTGCCCCCAGTGCAGACATCAAAGCACTCTGAGAGTGCACCCACCCTGCCCCAATACACTAAAGCCTGTCTGGGAGGTGGTCACACCTCCCTGTGACAGGAAACCTATTGTCAAGCCTTCCCCTGCCGGAGTTTCGTCGAGCAGCAGGAGGGCAGACTCGTGTCTGTGGCTGGCAGCATCCATTTTGTGATGCCAGGGCTCTGTGAAGCTGGTACCGGGTGTACCGGTGCTGTTATATTTCTCCCTGTAGGAGGGAGGAATCATACCTCCCACACCAGTTACTGGTGTGGAGGTATGATTCCAAGGTGTTTGACACCAAACACGACATAATTCCTTGCAGCTGTTTTAAAGTTAGCATTTACCGCGAGGTTATAATGCACTTAAGAGTTTATGGTTGGCTGCATCACAGACAGCCCCGGAATAGTGGTTCCGAAGGCTGCAGAGGGGCTCTGCTCATGCATGGGCACCATCTCACATAAAACCCAGCACCCTGCCTTCAGGATTGATAAGGCCTGCCATAGGGGTGACTGATAGGCTTATATGTGCAGTTATTAGGATAGATATAGTGAACCTATATCTAAGGAAGGGGTGCATGCACCACCTTACACAGGCTGCAGTAGCAGACCTGTTGTGTCATTTTGAATGGCCTCTCAGGGGTGGCATAATACATGCTGCAGCCCCTGGGAGGCCTCTGGGGTACCTATGGCCTGGGTACATAGTATACCATATACTAGGGACTTATAAGGGTACCCCAGAATCCAATCTGGAGTGTACCTAAAGTACATGCAATCAATTTAGAGGAGAAAGCAGATAGACTGGGGTCCTGAATAGCAGGATCCCAGTCAGACTAAGTCGAAAACATTGAAACATCAGCAAAAAGTGGGGGTAACTATAAGAAGCAGATCCTACTCTCCTACACAAACCCCCCCCCCCAAACGTCAGGACATTAAACTAACGACCAGTTGAGTCTTCATGTTCTAAGTGGAAATATCTGGAGAGTCCATCTGCATTGGCATGGTTACTCCCAGGTCTATGTTCCACTGTATAGTCCATCCCCTGTAGGGAAATGGACCACCTCAAAAGTTTGGGGTTTTCACCCTTCATCTGTTTTAGCCATAAGAGGGGCTTGTGGTCTGTCTGAACAATGAAGTGAGTGCCAAACAAGTATGACCTCAGCTTCTTCAAGGCCCAAACCACAGCAAAGGCTTCCCTCTCAATGGCTGACCAACGTTTCTCTCTGGGGGTCAGCCTTCTGCTAATAAAAGCTACTGGCTGATCCTGACCTTCATCATTCAATTGTGATAACACAGCCCCTACCCCCAACTCAGATGCATCTGTTTGGACAATGAATTGTTTGGAGTAGTCAGGACTTTGCAGAATGGGAGCAGTGAACATGGCCTGCTTCAGGTCATCAAATGCCTTTTGACAGCTGACTGTCCACTGAACTTTCTTTGGCATTCTCTTGGAAGTTAAGTCATTCAAAGGGGTCACTATGGATCCATATCCTTTGACAAACCTCCTATAGTACCCAGTCAGGCCCAAGAAAGCTCTGACCTGAGTCTGGGTGGTTGGAGCAACCCAGTCCATGATGGTCTGGATTTTGCTCTGCAATGGTTGAACCTGGCCTCCACCCACAAGGTGGCCCAGGTATACAACTTGGCTCTGCCCTATCTGGCACTTGGTGGCCTTGATAGTGAGGCCAGCTTTCTGCAGGGCCTCCAAAACATTTCTCAGGTGGACCAGGTGATCCTCCCAGGTGGAGCTAAAGACAGCAATATCATCTAGATATGCTGCACTATAGGCTTCCAGGCCTGTAAGGACTTTGTTCACCAACCTTTTAAAAGTGGCAGGTGTATTCTTCAAACCAAACGGCATCACCACAAATTGGTAGTGCCCGCTAGGGGTTGAGAATGCTGTTTAGGCTTTTGCATCCTCAGCTAGTCTGATCTGCCAGTAGCCAGCTGTCAGGTGAAATGTGCTCAGAAACTTGGCTGAGGCCAAAGTATCTATAAGCTCATCTGCCCTAGGGATTGGATGGGCATCAGTCCTAGTGACTGCATTGAGACCTCTGTAGTCCACACAAAACCTCATCTCTCTCTTACCACCCTGGGTGTGAGTTTTAGGTACCAAGACTACTGGACTAGCCCAAGGGCTATCTGAGGGTTCAATCACACCCAAATCCAACATCTTCTGGACTTCAGTCCTGATGCAGTCCCTGACATGGTCAGGTTGCCTGTAAATCTTATTTTTAACAGGCAGACTGTCCCCAGTGTCCACTTCATGAGTGCACCAAGTAGTCTGACTTGGAGTCAGTGAGAACATATGTCTGAACTGGTTGAGAACTTTTCTGCAATCAGTTTGCTGCCGGTCAGTGAGGCTGCCTGCCAAGGCTACACCATCTACTGAACCATCATCAGGGTTCTGTGAGAGCAGGTCAGGGAGTGGATCACTCTCTTCCTCCTGTCCCTCATCAGTAGCCATGAGCAAGCCCATGTCTGCCCTGTCAACATATGGTTTGAGCCTGTTGACATGGAGCACCCTATGGGGGCTCCTGGGAGTTCCAAGGTCCACCAGGTAGGTAACCTCTCCCTTTTGCTCAATAATTGTATGAGGGCCACTCCACTTGTCTTGGAGGGCTGCTGGGGCCACAGGCTCCAACACCCATACTTTCTGTCCTGGCTGATAAACAGTCAACACAGCCTTTTGGTCATGCCAGGCCTTTTGCAATTCCTGGCTAGCCTCAAGGTTTTTAGTTGCCTTCTTCATGTACTCAGCCATCCTGGAGCGGAGACCAAGTACATAGTCCACAATATCCTGTTTAGGGGGTTTGAGACGTAACTCCCATCCCTCCTTCACTAGACACAATGGACCCCTAACTGGATGTCCAAACAGAAGCTCAAATGGGCTGTAACCAACCCCCTTCTGTGGAACATCTCTGTAGGCAAAGAGAAGGCAGAGCAAAAGTATGTCCCATCTGCGCCTAAGCTTTTCTGGGAGACCTTTAATCATGCCCTTAAAGGTTTTGTTGAACCTTTCAACTAAACCATTGCATTGTGGGTGATAAGGGCTGGTAAATTTGTAATTTACACCACACTCCTTCCACATAGCAGTT
This sequence comes from Calotriton arnoldi, assembly GCA_963921515.1. Lineage (NCBI taxonomy): Eukaryota > Metazoa > Chordata > Amphibia > Caudata > Salamandridae > Calotriton > Calotriton arnoldi. The sequence continues at coordinate 782,200 of CAWUFW010001130.1, read as the reverse complement.
AAGTAACTAGACATGAAGTTGGCAACTCTGTCTGATACTACCTCCTTAGGAAAACCCACCCTGGAAAAGATTCCCAGGAGGGCCCTTGCCACCACAGGAGCTGTGGTGGTCCTAAGGGGAATTGCCTCTGGATACCTAGTGGCATGGTCCACCACCACCAGTATAAATCTGTGCCCAGATGCAGTTTGAGGATCTAGGGGACCAAAATGTCGATCCCTACCCTCTCAAAGGGAACCCCCACCACAGGTAGTGGTATCAGGGGGGCCTTTGTAGTGCTACCTGCCTTACCACTGGATTGACAGGTGACACAGGAGCGACAAAACTCCTTGGTGTCTTCAGACATATGAGGCCAATGAAAGTGAGGGACAATTCTGTCCCAAGTCTTGTTTTGGCCTAGGTGACCTGCTAATGGGATATCATGTGCTAGTGTCAATTGGAAGCTCCTAAACTTCAGAGATATAACCAACCTCCTGGTGGCTCCAGGCTTGGGGTCTCTACACTCTAAGTAAAGGAGTCCATCATCCCAGTAGATCCTATAGGACCCACTAGCACTCCCAGCAGCCTCAGCAGCAGCTTGCTGCCTGAGGGGTTCAAGAGAGGGGCAGCTCAGTTGCTCCTGGCTCAGATCTGCCCTGGAAGGGCCCCTGTCCCCAAGAACTCAACCTGATCAGGTTCAAGCTCATCTGGGACAGTTCCTTCTTCAGGACTAAGATCAGCTCCCTCAAGAGACTGATCTGGATTCTGAGGCAGGGGGAAGACACTGCCTTAACCATACTGCTCCTTCTCTTGGAAGGTGCCTGGTCCATTTTTCCAGGATCCAGGACCTGTTCAGTGTTAGACATTTTTGCCTGTGACCTGGTAATAGCAAACACATCTGCAGGGATACCCAACATTTCTGCATGAGTCCTGAGTTCCACTTCAGCCCAAGCTGAAGTTTCTAAATCATTGCCCAACAAGCATTCAACAGGGAGGTCTGCACTTACCACAACCTTTTTAGGGCCAGTTACCCCTCCCCAGGTGAAATTAACAACTGCCAAGGAATGGTCTGTCCTGACATTGCTAGCATTGGTCACTTGGTACATCTCACCAAGTATGATTTGCTCAGGAGCCACAAGATCGTTTGTCACCATTGTGACACTTGCTCCTGTGTCCCTAAATGCCAAGGCCTCCTTTCCATTGATTATAGGCTGTTGTCTGTATTTGCCCAGATTACTGGGGCTTACAAATAAGGAGGCCATATCCATGCCTCCATCACAGATCAACATAGCCTGAGTTGGAACTCTGACTAGGCCAGAGTCCATCTCAGATCCCAGGGTTAACCCTACTACACCCTTATTTAGAACACCACCACTTGGAGCTGAACTAGGGGGAACAGTTGCCTTCGGGGCAGTGGTGGTGGGAGTGGAGTCCTTGGACTTGTTACAATCACTTGTCCAATGGGTCTTCTGTTTACAGATTTGACACCATGGCTTCTTCTTGCCTTTACCTTTGTTGGATTGTGACTCCCCACCAGATGCAGATTTTTGGGGCCCTTGAGAAGACTTCTGGTCTTTACTCTTCTCCCCACCCTTATCAGAGTTTTTAGAATCCTGCTTCTTGGAGTCACCACCTTGGTTCTGAACCTTCTGCCTCACCCTGGTTCTGACCCATTTGTCTGCCTTCTGGCCCAATTCTTGGGGAGAGGTCAGATCAGAGTCCACCAGGTACTGATGCAACAGTTGATTTTGACAGTTATTAAGGATCTGCTCTCTCATGATTAAATTATTCAATCCTTTGAAATCACACACCTTACTGCCAAGTAACCAGCCTTCCAGAGCCTTAGTAGCACAATCAACAAAGTCAACCCAGTCCTGAGTCTGTGCCTTTTGGGTGTCTCTGAACTTTAACCTGTATTGTTCAGTGGTTAGGCCAAACCCATCAATCAGAGCACTCTTCAGGACTTTGTAATTATCAGCATCCTCTTCTCTTACAGTGAGGAGTTTGTCTCTACCCTTGTCTGCAAAGGAGAGCCACACGATTGCTGCCCACTGCTCCTGAGGGACCCTCTGTACCTTACAGGCCCTCTCCAGTGCAGTTATCCATTTGTGGATGTCATCCCCACTCTGGTAGGGAGGGACAATCTTGTTCAGGTTCCTATTGTCATGAGTATTTTCTCTACCTCTAGGGACACTGTGGCTGCCACCATGGGGCTCTAGCCCCAACTTCTGAGAAGCTCTCTGAAGCTCCAGGGATTCCCTATCTAAGGCCAATTGCTCTCTCTTGATCCTGAGCTTAGCTCTCTCAAACTCAAGCAGTTGGCATTTCTTCTCATAAGAGGATTCCCTTTTATGAGAAGCAGAGGTCCCTACAGAAGTACCAGAATGATCAGATTCCTGAGAAGGAGATCTTGATCTTCTTGGTAGACTGTTAACCCTTCCTGGGGGATTAAAGAGAGGGCCATTGAGGCCTTCCTCACCTGAAGGAAGAATTGGATTGTCCAGGTTAGGATCATCTTGATCCCCCTGGTCAGCATTGGAGTCCAGGTCATAGAAGTTTTCACTTCCTGGCCTTTCTTCCTCTGCTGCCCCACCCAACTTGCCTGCCTCATCAGACCCTGGGGTCTTTCTGAGGTCATCTAACAGCAAAGCCTCTATGAGGCGTTGAGTGCTTGCATGTCTCCCTGTCTTCAGTTTCCTAGATGTACACATATTTCTCGATTCTTGGAATGTGAGATTGTCATACCTAGTTGGCAAGGAGTCACTGACTTCAGGCCTTGAAGACATTCTAGTGTGGTGTGGTGTATGCACCTACCTACTCTAGTGGGAACTGAGACTCTCTTGAGTTGGAAAAAGGGTGTGCTAGACCCTTGGCTACCCAACTCCAAGTTCAGTAGAACTTACTTTATTCTAGACTTGATTTATATGTACCCAAGTACCTTTAGTGGTTTTCAGTTAGTCACTCACTGAGATTATCTGGTAAAACAATAGCAAGCTTGAATCCCAACCGCTGCACACCAATGTGGGAAGTTGGCCTGGTATATGCTGTCCACTAATTAAAGTGGGCACCTTGCACCAGTCCAAACGACCCATATTGATGGTTAGGTTAAAGACAACCTTTATAGAAAGCTATCCTAGTGGTAGCTGTGGAGAGCAGCCTTCAGGCTAAGACTTGAAGGAATGTAAAGCAGCTTGTTTTACCAGTATATAACCTCTTGAATGACCAAATGAAAGGAGAACCACACCAGGTATATATAAAATATATGTATTTATTACTAAACACTCTCTACTAACCTCTTTATGAGATTAGAGAACAAGGCACACAATATTACAGTACTAGAACGACAGTAAATAGCACAGTACACAGTGGGCTCCAGGGGAAGACCAAACCATATATTAAGAAAGTGGTATAACAACCCCGACTTGACTAGACACAGTGCCTAGAGCACGTAGAATCGCTGGGACCCCAAGGAACCACCCAAGGTAGTGACACAGGGGACCCACGGAGGACGCGTGCAGTGTGGGAACACAGACGCGAGCTCCGTACAACTTTATGGGAAAGTCGCGGTTGGAATTTTAAAGATTAAGGACACTTAGGAGAGGACTTCAAGCAAACCCAACTAAACATAGAAGGTTCTAAGGCCAGCACCCTTGAGAGTACCGAGGTACCCGTGTCACCTATCCCAGAGGAGCCGGGTGCATAGGGGTCAAGTGGTGTCGGAAACCCTCGTCGTTTTCAATGGCGTGATGCGAGAAAGTACTGCTGCCATGGAGAAGAAAAGTGTCCGGTGTGATCCAAGCCTGGATCAGAGATGAGAAGAACCTGAAAGCAGAGGGGACAAAGTCTGGGTCACTTCACGTGACCAGGAGCGGAGCAATCGAATGACCACCGATGTCGGGTGCTTCAGGTGCGAAGAGGTGAAGCTTGACTCTGCAGCCACGGGGACCAGGAGGCATCGACGACGACCAGGATCCGCAGGCGAGCTGTCCCACGAAGGATGTCGAGAGCTGAGGGGTCAGTTTCCGGATTGGAGACCAACAAGCCTTGGCAACTGCAACCCACGCGGTCAGAGTAATGATGCTTCTGTGAGGACCAGCAAGGTCCTGGGGACTCCCCAAGCGATGGAGAGTCAGGGCACGTCTGAAGCAACCAGGGAAGTCCACTGAAAGTTAAAGTTGCCTTCTCAAGAACCCACAGGTGAACGGACCAGCGATCGCGAAGGAACCTCGAGAGGAATCACACAATACCAGCCCGCAGAACACTCATGGAGTGTAGGCCAGTAATCTTCAGTGGAAACACTGCTCGGGGCTTGGACTACAAGTAGCCCAAAGCACAGCCTCAGGGATCGCCTAAAAGCATATGCTGCTGCAAATGTGCACAGTGTCCAGGGGTTCGGGTTGCACGGTCCCCACGAGGGCTGCGGGTCTCAGGTTTGCTGAGAGCACTAGTCGGCCTCGGGAAGCTTGGGCACCCACCTCCTGTGTTGCAAAATCTTCGGAGTCCGTCGGGAGCTGCGTAGATGCAAACCGGTCAGATGCGTTGAGGTGCCTGCGTTGCAGGGGAGTAACTCCTTTACGCCAAGGTAGATTCTTCAGTCGTCCAGCAAAGCGTAGATCGTCGAAGGTTACTTGGTTTCTGTAGCAGAGTTTAGTCCAGGTAATATCTAAAGTCCTGTAGTCAGGGGTCCTACTTTATACCCAAGGAAGCGGTGGGACAACCTCTGGGGACCCACCTATGGGAGGGTCAGGACAGAGGGGTGGCTACACCCATGTCCTTTGTCCAGTTTCGCGCCAGAGCAGGGGCTGGTAGCCCCTGCAACCGGTTTGAGCTGGACTATGCACAGGGACACCAAATGTGCCCCCAGTGCAGACATCCGAGCACTCTGAGAGTGCACCCACCCAGCCCCAATACACTAAAGCCTGTCTGGGAGGTGATCACACCTCCCTGTGACAGGAAACCTATTGTCAAGCCTTCCCCTGCCGGAGTTTCATCCAGCAGCAGGAGGGCAGGCTCGTGTCTGTGGCTGGCAGCATCCATTTTGTGGTGCCAGGGCTCTGTGAAGCTGATACCGGGTGTACCGGTGCTGTCATATTTCTCCCTCTAGGAGGGAGGAATCATACCTCCCACACCAGTTACTGGTGTGGAGGTATGATTCCAAAGTGTTTGACACCAAACACAACATAATTCCTTGCAGCTGTTTTAAAGTTAGCATTTACCGCGAGGTTATAATGCACTTAAGAGTATATGGTTGGCTGCATCACAGACAACCCCGGAATAGTGGTTCTGAAGGCTGCAGAGGGGCTCTGCTCATGCATGGGCACCCTCTCACATAAAACCCAGCACCCTGCCTTCAGGATTGATAAGGCCTGCCATAGGGGTGACTGATAGGCTTGTATGTGCAGTGATTAGGATAGATATAGTGAACCTATATCTAAGGAAGGGGTGCATGCACCACCTTACACAGGCTGCAGTAGCAGACCTGTTGTGTCATTTTGAATGGCCTCTCAGGGGTGGCATAATACATGCTGCAGCCCCTGGAAGGCCTCTGGGGTACCTATGCCCTGGGTACATAGTATACCATATACTAGGGACTTATAAGGGTACCCCAGAATCCAATCTGGAGTGTACCTAAAGTACATGCAATCAATTTAGAGGAGAAAGCAGATAGACTGGGGTCCTGAATAGCAGGATCCCAGTCAGACTAAGTCGAAAACCGTGAAACATCAGCAAAAAGTGGGGGTAACTATAAGACGCAGATCCTACTCTCCTACAAATAGTACAAAAAACGTTTTCTTATCAAACACATGCAACTAAATAAACTGCAGAACTACCAGTGATGAAACCGCAAGCAGGAATAACAGCAAAAAATGCAAAAGCTTTGAACCATAATAAAAAGGAGAAATAAAACATTACAATCACAAATGCTAATGACAAAAAATAAAACAGTTAACATTATAAAACGCTATGTCGCTACCCAAATATCAGTCCAAACACACCGCTAGCCAAGCTTCAGACACGCACAAAAATTTATTTGGTGTCTAGTGGTTATCTGTCCCCCCTTGGAGGCAGATGGGCCTAAAAATATGGCCACTCTGCCACCAAGGGGGAAAGAAAAACGGGCAAAAGTAAATAATACCTGATGCCCCACCCCACTGGGGTAAACCTTACCCAAGGGGCGACTCTCAAACATAAATATACACATATATCTGGTGGTAGTGGGTTTTCTGCCTCCCCCAGGGGGGAGATGGGCCTCCAAAGACGGCCAATCTGCTTGGGGGTGGTCCAGAAAATGGCCAAAAGTAAATTTAAAAAAAAAATCATCCCCAAAGGGGCAGCCCCAATGAATAATATATACACGTCTTTGGTGCTAGTGGGTTTTCTGCCCACCCCTCCTTGGGGGCAGATGGGCCTCCGAATAAGGCTGATCTGCCACCAGGGGCAGAAACGGGGAAAACTAGTTTAAAAAATGTATTATCCGCAATAGGGTTGATCTTTTCCCAAGGGACCAGCCCAAACATAATATGAAGGCAGCTGGAATATTTTAGGGGGCTGCCAAATGAGCACTCTCCTTGCTGTCTGCGCGGTACCTGTCTGCACTCTAGGTTGGGCTACACTGCCACTGTCTCTCTCAGCTACACAGAATGTGTGAGTGAAGGGATATCAAGACTGTCATTGACATGTTCCTCAGAATCACTGGAAGTTGAGTAGTCATTATTCATGTAATGGAACTCCCCCAACTTAATAATCTCTCCAGATTCAGATCCTTGATCTCCACCCTCAGATGCTATCTGAGTATCAGAGCCTGCCTCAGTTATCTCCTCCATTATTTGAGTTAGGGCCTAGGCAACAGGTTTCTAGTGAGGCGCCATCTCTGTTAACTATCTAAACCTTTCTTCTGTACATCTTTCTGTGGTGCCCCTCTGCTGGGTCGGTGTCGTAGTGGACTCCAGGGATCTGTGATTGATCTCATGATCACCTCATGGTCACAGATTCGAATCCTGGCAGGTCCACTCAGCCTTTCATCCTTCCAAGGTTGATAAAATGAATACCATTGAATTGGGTAGCAATAAACATTTGTTATTTCAGCCCTAAGAGACCCAAGATTTGGATGAAAGTGTGCATTACAGATATATGGGTATTGTTTATCTTAAGTGCATCACTCTTTCTAGTACAGGGAAAGCAGATACTGCTATTTGGGTGAGGAACATACCCTTCAGTGAAATACTTAAGGTGGTTCCATGAAAGTCAGTTCATACACTCATGAGGCTCTATTGTCTAGCCTGTGACTCCAAATTGACTCTTATGCAAAACTGCATTGAAATCTTCTTTGGTATGTGTGTAAACAATGGAAAAGTAATGGTCCAATCACTTAAAAAGTCAAGAGTTCTTCTTGCACGCCACCTTAGAATTAGAGAAGACCAGTAAAGCTCTATGCCATTAGATCACTTGCTCATAAATTCTCACAAGAAGATCCCATATGTACTGAAGCTCAGATGGAAGGCACGCCTGCCTCAGGCAATGTGCATTTTAGCCTTATAGAATGTAATCCATGATGAATGGTTCACTGATAGAAGCTAACTGAATAACTCTTAATCGTCACTGGTAACCAATGGTCTTTCATATGATGAAAGTGGCATGCAAAACGAATGTTTACACAAATAAATATTCCAATCCCTAAACACAGTGTAGCACAACAGTTAAGGCCACATCGCACTACATTTGAGGCGACTGATGGGGAGGTTGGCATGGTAGCTAGGTAGGCAGCACTGAAAAGCCAAATTGAACATGGCCCAGAGCTACATGAAACACTGGCCTCATGATCAACAACCACCATGAACACAGTAGCATGCTCATGTAATTTCAAACGTTTTTATTAAGTTTTCAATAAAAGGAAGCAAAAGACAAAGTTTAAACACAAGTAAAAGGAAAATATATCTTATGCATTGACAGTATCAATAAGTATGACACAAAGTAATTACATAATGAACATAGTACAGATCAGACAATATGATATCTAAAACATTGTCATCAGACCAACCAGAACTGGGGGGAACCAAATAGAGCATGAAATAAGTGATAATAGGTTAAAAAAAAAAGGGATAATAAGGAAAGGTTACTAACGAAACATGGCTAGCTCATGCATAAATGTTTGTAATGAGTTCTGAGCTCAAACAAGTGAAGGCAAAGTCACAATCCTATACTCTAATAGCAAATATAATGACTGCAAAGTAATACAATAGAAAAACAAAGTTATTAATCTCATGTATAGCCATAGAAGAGGATCTATGGAGGCTGAACCAACTCTAAGTAAAGGTCCAAACTATTTCAAAGCAATTTGTTAGCCGGTGTCCATGGGTATTGTGCAGACATATTGGTCTGTGCACTTCTGATGTAACGTAGCCATTCCTACCACACCTTGTTCGAGGCATTACCAAGAGACTTCCAGTTTGACAAAATAGTCATGTCGGCAAGTGTAAACATTGGATCTGTAAGTAAGCATTCCTCTTTCTGTAGAGCTAGAGTATGCGTTGGGATAAAGGGACCACAAATGAAGAAGGAGATGTTCCTGGGCAACTGTAAGTGAAAGATATCAATAATATAATGTCTGTTCCCCCAAACATTGGATAATGAAGGGTATTCATACAGTTTATGCCGCAAATAGTCATTCCCAGCTTTACAGCTCCAACAGCAACTATCATCTAGCAACCCCAAAGAAGCCAACCTATGAAGAGTCCAAAACATTCTGTGTAAAATGTGTAACTTAGTTTGGGCCAAATTGGGTGCAATTTTTCTGTTGCGTGGAATTACAGTTTTAGATTTTGAGGGCTTCAGTTTTAAATATATTTTGGAAGCAGTATGTCCCCCTTTCTTGATAGCTGCAAGGGACGTAATCAAGGAGGCCTCTTTAAATGGAAATACACAATGGTTGACTATGGCTGCTTTTAGTTTAATGAAGTCCTAAAAAATCATTGGCATCTACGTTATATCCCCATTTCACTTCTGAAAATAGGAGAGGATATTGTCTGGAACAGAGATTGTCTATGACATATATGTCTTTTGCACTCCAGGAACTCTCTAGGGAAAGACTAGGTTCCAATGTAATAGCCTTATTGTGCCAAATTAAAGCGCTAAGAGAATGATGAAACTTTACTTCAGAAAAACGGAAGTCTAACTGTAAGAGAATGTTCCTAGTATGGTTCAAAATAGCATTTTTGAGAATGGGATGATGCTTGTTTATCGTTAGAAGAGAGGGAAGAGAGAGATCCTCAATAAGCAGATTCTCGATGGATAACCACGGAGGAATAAAGTGAGATGCCTCATTAAACCATTTCGCCCTCCTATGTCGCTAAAAAAGGTAATTTGATATTTCTTAAAGTCTGCTAGATTAGCACCTCCTTGGTCCTTTAGGCAGTATGAGTTTTTTCAAGGAGATTCAGGGTTCTTTAGAATACCTTAAAAATATATTTATTAGCCGTCTATACTAGTAAAGACCATATTTAGAAGGTAATTAATGATCGGGGTAGTAATCATTTTGATGGACTCCAGTTTTTCCCACCATATAAGGAATTTAGGTGACCATCCGTTGAACAGAAATTCAACTTTTTGTATAACCAGGGTCTCATTATGTCTAACATATTCTAATAAATAATCATTGAACTCCAGATTCAGGTACTTCTGAAAGTTGGGCTGCCATGACATACCAGAGGAACCAAAAACCGCTTTGGTACAGGCCAGATTAAGAGGTCAGACCTCCGATTTGTCCCTATTAAGGTTGTATCCCGACACTAGAGAATAATTCCAATTTTGGTCATGATTTCGGGGATGGCTACATCAGCGTGGTCGGTCACAATCAATATGTTGTCGGCATAAGCTTTCGTCTTGAAGCAGTCTTTTCTGAATGATAACCCTATTGAATTGGAATTCTCATTAATTGATAGTAGCAGCGGTTCAATGGGAAAGAGGAATAGGGAAAGAGATAGTGGGCATCCCTGTCTGGTGCTTTGCTTAAGAGGAAATGACTCTGATAAGACTCCATTAGTTCTGATTCTGGCGCATGGATTGGAGTATAGTGCCATAGCCCTTTTTATAAAGGAGTCACCTAAGTTAAAGCACGACGTGGTAGATACCTTGTTGAAAGGTTTTTCAGCATTTAGCACTATTGCGGCTACTGGGGAGAACCTGGTCTTAGCTATTTGATGGACATGACCCGATAATCTAATATTGTTGTTGGAAAGCCTACTTTTGATAAAAACCCGCTTGGTGTGGACCAGTCAAAGACGGGAGAATTGCTTCAGGTCGTTCGACTAGGATTTTTGCATATAATTATAGTTGGCTGTGGTCCTTCCTTAGGAATCAGTGAAATTATCGCTTCTGCAGTGGTTCTCTGTATAGTTCCTGATTGAGCATATTTGTGAAAGAATTCGAGGAGTGGGGAACGTACCTTATCTGAGAACTGTTTGTAGAAACAAGCAATGAGTGCATCAGGACCTGGGGCTTTCCCTTGTTTAAGGGGTTTAATAGCTAATTGTAACTCAGTCTGTTATGTCCTGATTCAGTAAGAGTTGAGGATGAGTATCTAATATGGGTAAATTAAGTTTGTTTAGATATGTTAGACTGTCAGCGGAATTCACATTTTTATTTTTGTCATAAAGGTTTCTGTAGAAATCTAGGGAAATATGAGATATCTCTATTGAGTCCATGTGCAAGAGGCCATTTATATCTCTAACCGGTGTCATTTAATTCTGTTTTGTTCATGTTTAAGCTAGCGGGCCAACACTTTCCCCACCAGCACATAATTTAATTGAGTTGAATTTAGTCACCCATTGTCAGGCATTGGTGCTTAGAAGAATCTTATTGTACTTTTTACGATTTAGGGTGTCCAATTAGAGAGTTTCTTTCTCTGAGTGATATCTAATTTCCAATTGTTTAATTTCATTTTCCAAAGTTTTCATTTGGCTATTCGCAGATTTATTATTATGGGCACTAATGCCAAATCAAATCCCTCTAATAGTGGCCTTGAATGAATCTCACCTTATTTGAGGGCTAGACTCTTCTGGTTGGTTATCCTTGAAGTTTTTTTTATAGCTAATCTAAATTTTGTGTTATATTCAGGAAATTGAAGAATTTCTGGATTGAGTTTCCAGGATTTGTCTGTATGCACAGAGGTGGACCAATCTAGAGTAACTGATATAGCAGAGTGATCAGAGATCATCCTGGGTTCAGTGCTAGAGTCCCAGCCAAATTATTAGAAACTAAAAGATAATCAATTCTGGAATATGATTGATGGGGGAATTAATAGAAAGTGTAGTCCCTTTCATCCGGTTGTTGGAGATGCCAGGAGTCTAAGATATAGTAACTAGTACATAGCGTGCGATGTAATGTGTGGGAAGGAGAGGATCTAAATTTAACTCTGGAGTTACAATCTAATGATAAATTAAAGTCTTCCCCCTAATACAAGTTGAGCATCATTAGATTTCAGAAAGCAGATCATTAATATGGTTCCAAAAACATGTATCAAGAAAGTTACCTAGTGTCATGTGAGCATCACAACAAGACAAATATAGCAACTGCCACCCCAGAGGGGAAACAAACCCTTATCATAAGAGACATATCTCCAAATGATAATTTGCAGCGAGAAGAGATAAACTAAGCACAAACTCCTGCGAGTTGAGATATGGCGCGTCTGTATACATGTTGACACTAGTTAACTATCTCAGCTTATAAACTATTAAAGCCTATAGTAATAACTGTGTTACTCAGGTCATGTGATCATTTGCTTTCCATGAAGGGGAGATAAACAAAATATCAGAACTTTAGAATATATGCTTTGTATAAATTTAGGAAGCTATTGACAAGAGGCCGGAGAAAATATATAGACATTTACCAAAGCATCAATTATACGATTATAATCTGAACAAAGAAGTACAATTAGTCAAATAAGAGAAGGTTAGATCAAACATCTGTTACATACGGAAGCCCTAAGTGCAGATCTCGGTTCAGAAAACAGCTAACTTGTGTGGCACACAAATGCAGAAAAGGCATCCGGGAAGAAAAAGGGTGTTATACATTTCAGCATTCCTGAGGGTGTGAGCGGAAATGTCCATCTCAGCTTCCTGAATGTTATCTAGAAACTACGACAAGTCTTGGTGGTCATTAAAGAAACGAGTAGCTCCTTTGTAGGTGAGACGAAATCTGGCTGGCCCTGAGAAAGAAAAAGGGCTGTTCGTATTCCAAAGTCTAGATCTGAGGGCCAAGAAACCTTTGCGTACCTTGACAGTATTTTTAGAGTAATCCTGTGAAATAGTAATACGATGACCTTTCCACGTAATGAATTTTTTCTTGCAGATAAAATACCAAATTTTGTTCAACGTGTTAATAGCGTAGAGGCTTGCAAATGATCGGTCTAGGCAGTCCAGATGAAGAAATATGTTGCGTTTGACGTTTGGTGATCCGATGAGCTCTACCAAGTTCAAAGCGCGAGTGAAGGAGAAATTGGTGTGATGAGATAGCCAGTCCTCCAAAAAAGTAATACAAAAGCTGCGTTTCCCTTTGCTACCTTCAGGAAATCCAAAATCCTAATATTCCCTCGCCTAATCCTATCTTCGGGATCAGTAATGTCTCGTTTCATGGTTTTGGATAGTTTGTGTATTAAGCTGAGTTCTTTCTTCATGGTCAAAGAAGTAGCCTCAAGATCGCTGATATGCTTTTCAGCCAGTGAGAGCGTGTCTGCAATTTGCTTGGTATCAGATCTCATTCCTGCTACATCCTGCGGCATAATGTCCATGCTGATTTTCGTTGTCTGAGCTAATTGCAGCACATCTGATAGCTTTTTAAGGATTGTGTCCATCACTTTTTAAGGATTGTGTCCATCGTTTCTTTCAGCTCCGTTTTACCTTTGATAGGAGAATCTGGCAGTGGAGGTTCAGGCTTTGTTCTTTTTGTGGCCAGTTTTGTGTCTTTCCCAGCCATGTTCTTGTTTAAGGCACAGAGATCTCATGACCGAGATCCCAGAAGACACCACACTCTTGAGGTTTGGGATGGTGCTGGCCATTTTGGTTTGTCTGTTATGACTTCCCTCATGTTTCACTGTGTCATTGCTAGGCAATTGAGTTACTATGATGCTACAGCCAGAACCTTTGCTTCATGGCTTTTTGATTTGTGTTGGAAGAACAACTGGCTCCCAGTCAGCACTTGGAAAACCGCCATGCACGCCCCGGTCACAAGCAAACTGGACTACGTGAACACCGTCTATGCCTGGATCAACAAAAATCTCGCCAGAAGGCTGCGGAACATTCAGGACTCCGCATCCAGAATCACTCTCAACCCCAATGCCACACTCGCATCACACCACATTTGAAGAAACTTGACAGGCTCCCCATTCACAAACGAGCACAGTTCAGATTCATCACCTACACTTTCAAGGCACTATATTACACTGGCCCAGCATACCTCAACCATCACATCTGCTTTCTCAAAACTCTCAAACACCTCCACTTGTCCAGACTTCGATTTGCACAAATCCCACATATACGGAAAACCAGATCCAGCAGTTGAGCTTTCTCCTGCATTGGTTCTAAAGTATGGAACGACCTGCCGCTACACATAAGAGCCTCCTCCTCACTTTTTGAATTCCACAAGAAGCTGTAGACCTGGCTTTTCGAGTAGACCAACTAGGCCCCAGGTGTGCCTAGACTCCGACGTGCTCAGCACCATGATGCCCTCCTGAGTGATAGTGCACTCTACAAATCTGCATTACATAACAACAATATCTTCTTAAAGAATTTGCTGAAAATAGATTCATATTACAGATTAGTATTCTGAAAGCAAAGGTGTCGGGGGGGGGGGGAAAGTTTAGACTGTTTCTTGAATTAGACTGTTGTAGACAGTCACTTTGGGACTATTTACAATTTATTTTTTAACTGAATTCTTTTGTGAAGGGACAGAAAAGATTCTGTCCTCATTGATTATGGTATGTGTAAATAATGTACAATCAAAGTACAAGTTGGGTTTAGAAAGTGGTACATATATCAGCAATGTTAGGAATCACAAATAATAATTACTTTTCGGTTGCACTAAAGAGAAATCAGAAATGTAGCCAATGAATATCAGAAGATGCATACCTATAAAGACAGAGGTCGTTATTTTGCAATTGGAAAGGAGTTTAATCAGCATTTCACTGATTTCTTAAATCTAGATCTATTTCAGTTTCAGAAAAGTCAGCTTCATACTAAAGACATAGAGAGTTGAAAACACTGATATATCCTAAAGTATATCCTTTCACTGTTGAAGTTCGTTGCAGAATGTTCATGGTAGGTTACTAAAAGCTTTCCTATTTATATTTAGAAATCCACATCAATCTGCAGATGTCTATGCCCAGCAGAGCGACAAGGCAAAGACCGATATCCAGTTCCTCTCTGTTCGTCATTATCTCATTTCCCTTTCACCGATTCTACTATTTGTCTCACATATCTTAGTGTGGCTGGTCAGTGCTTGTTGGGGTGAGGGATGGAAGAGGATATCGGTCTTGTTAGATCTTTTAGCGCTTTGACAGTGGCAACAAGTTGTGAACGAGACTCACCTGATCACTAGGAAGGATTTGCAATCAAGAGAAGCTAAAGAGGGCAAAGTCAAGGTTCTGCAGCCTGAAATTTGTCTCTCAATGTCTAGTGACCTATGTGTCGCTGCTGTGCCAGTTCATGATCTTCTGTTGTGTGGTAAAAATATACATTTTCTATGTTCCTTTTGTGGATCACCCTTTTGTCCACAGGTTCAAAAACCAACAAAATAGAGATCAACACTGAAGCTGGAATTCAAAATAACAATTTTATTAACTTCTCATGAGTGGAACCACGTCCAACAACACTCTCAAGTGTTGCAGGAGGTGGCACACTGGCTTAACAAACCAGTGTCCTTTTATACAGACTTTGTTGCAACGTAAGCACATAACAGAAAAAGGAACAAGTTTAAACATAGGAATAACTATCGGCAAACAAGGGCAGATGAATAACCACTTGGTCAGCAAAGTGGGAGGGAGGAGCAGAAATGCTTATGGCAGTGGTAAATGGTCGACAGTTACATTCAAGACCAGATGCACTGGCAGCTTACGAAACACGCAGCACATACATTGTTTTAGCTGAGTCAGGAAGTCACTAAAATAGACAGCACAAGCAGGGAAAATGACGAGGAGCAGAGAACGAAAGAATTACAAAGCTAACAAATGGACACCACAGCCAAAATGACTGTAGCTTATGCTAACGTAAAATATTACACATTTCCACACTTTCTGCTACACTCTACATGTGTATTCATCCTGTGTGTGCTTAAATACATTAACTGGAATGTTGCTGAAGTCTATGAAAGCATTTGAGGTCGTATGTGACATGGCTATTCTCTTTGCAACCGTGCAGCACTTCTCATCACAGCATATGTGTTCGCATTCACCTCTTACCAATACACCTTGCACCCCTTTGTTCTCTGACTGAGCACGTTTTTCGTTTTCGTGCTTTTGTCACACGGGCACCTATATTTAAACAAAACTATTTTGGCAATTAAACTTGATGTTGGACTTTGCACACAGAGCAGTGGCAATTCATTGTACATTGCAACTTGCACTAAAAGATTAAACAACTTAATTAAAATGTGAAATGTGAAAGCACTGAAGAAACTGTGGTGTATTAAGGGATTATTATATATCTGTCCTGGTTCGGAAGGAGAGGTCAGCGGTATCGCCAGAGCTTGAAGGCCTGTGCAGTGATTATGTAGCTGCAAAGTTAATCATCTCCACTATTTGCTAAGGCACTATCTACACAATTAGCTTGATGTCTAGATACAATGTAGTATGTTGTGCTGCAGGCAAATTAGAGCCATCCGTGTTGCAAAATGACCACATTCTTGTGGAGCTCTGGACTGAGCTCTCAATTTATACAACTCTAAAAACATGGCATCATTTAATACCCTGCTGATCGATCATCTTGAGAATTGCACAATCAAAGCCCACCAATAGCTCTATCCTGGGCCTCATGTTATAGGAACCATAGCTGTTCGATATATAAATCAAGGACTACCGACTAGGGAAACAAAGCATGTCTACTATACCAAGGTTATCTCCTTCTGAAAGAATCTCTTTTGCTCAAACAATTTCCCCAAATGGCTGCCTGAATGGAGGTCTTTATGTGGTGAGGCTTTGGCACCCGGGATCACCGTCTGTCTCAGTCATCACCGCTTGATGCCCCATCCACCCAGGTTTTTGGCTCTACACTGCTGTTAGCTCTCCTACCTATGGATTTTTGAAGATTCAACTGGCCTGATTAGGTCTTTCTGCTTATTTATCTCTGCGTATGCAGGATCTCATGTGATGGGATGCTATGTTTGCTGACTCCAATTCCGGACTACTGTTGTGACTTCTCTGACCACTGATCCGTTTCTGGTTACTGACTGGACCACATCTGCCTCCTCTCTGAACCTCGATTCACAGAGCTGCACCCCTGTGGCCTGGTGACTCCTGCATTGGGGAGCATTCGTAAATAATTGTCTCCAGCCCCACTACTCCTCCTGCTATCTCTGTGAGGTGGGCAATTTGGAGGACAGTATCCCTCATTTGGTCCGGACATGTATTGCTGCGCTCCGGTTCGAAACCGTTCTTCGGGTTCCCCTCGATGCGCAATCCTCTCTACCTTCGACGGTATTGTTTCATACGCGTTTCCCACTTCTCTGCATATCGTTTTGACAACGGAATCGACTTTTTGATCAGAAAGCTTCATGGATAGCCTTCGGGCCTAACCGTGCTGAGTCAGCTCTCCGTCGATGGATCGGACTCCGTTTACATTCTGCTCCGGGTGCCACACTAAGTACCCTTGCACCGACTCACACGAAGTGTGCAACTTGTGCTGGTCTCCAGAGCACAAAGAAGACTGTGATGCTTGCAGATCATTCCGATCAAAGACAATTCTTCGCTATAGTCGGGCTCGACTTCGAAAGATGCAGTGTCAAAGCATTGAAGACTGCCAGGACTCAGTCCGGGACACTAGCATGTGTCAGGGACTCTGGCAGCGACTGGTGCCAGAGAAGACAAAGTAGGCAGAATACTGGATACAGAGCTGCCCAAGATCACACAGCGAGTCAAAGGAGAAAGGGAATTCTAAGAGGAAGCTCTGTACAAGAGAATAAGAGAGTTAAGGCTCAGAAAGGACAGGCCCTCTGAGGGATATGCAAGACATATATATAAAACAACATTAACAATAAAGGGAATGTGGGGTAAAGCACTCGGGAGCTCCACACGGTAAGACTGAAGCTCAGTAAGTTCCTTACCCACAATTGCTGTTACAGATACTGACTGCAAATACCCACATATAGGATATGCATGCAAAGGCAGGGTCTGTGGAGCTTATACCTATGGTGATGTTATAAATGTAACTCAAAGACAATACTCACAGTGAACAAGAAACACCACCTAGGATGTCAGCTGTGCCCACAGATCCTGGTGATCAAACAGGAACATGCAAGGCAGTAACAGCAAGGGGGTAGAACTAAACACAAGCACGATAGACAAGGAGCTAGCAAGGAGGAGTGCTTAATAGGAAAGGAAGGAAATCACAGGACACACTTGGCAGAAAGCAAGTAACAAACATACAAGGTAATTAGAAGCAAGACACCAGGAACAGAAAGACAGCAAACTAGGAACTGGAACCAAGGAAATGGGGAAAAAAGGCAGGGACTGGAAAAGGATATACAGAAGGCGACGGCTACAAGGGTATACAAGAATAGTGCAGGTTCAGGAATCAAGAAAATAAAGTAGCATTGAAGGCAGTGCTGGGGCAGGAACAAGAATTGAGCTAAGGCTCAGGAGTCAAGGTAGTACTGCAGGCAGTGCTAGATCAAGGAAACAGGAAATAGCTACAGCTCAGGAAACAAGGAGTCAAGAGAGCACTGCAAGCAGTGCAAATCAGGAACAAGAAATAGCTGAAGCCCAGGAACAGGAACAAAGAATAACTATAGCTCAGGAACTCAGGAAACAAGGTAGCACTGCAGGCAGTGCTAATTCAGGCACAAGGAATAGCTATAGCTCAGGAATCAAGGAACAAGGATTAACTATAGCTCAGGAATCAAGGAATATCAAAAGCTCAGGAAACCAGGATCAGTCTCACCGGAACACAGCTACAATGACCAACACTGGACTGAAGGGAGCTGGGGCTTAAAAGAGCTCACAGTAATCACATGCATCAGGTGTGAGCAGGCTAGCAGCAGCCAGCCACAGGTGAGCTAAATTCCTCCACCCATCCTTGGCCTGCAGGGGTGGAGACAAAGCAGTGAGCAGGGAATTCTAGGTAACAGAGTGTCAAACATTAGCAGGCTGGCTTCAAGCATGAGCAGGCTGGCTTTCACAAAACCCGGCATGGATTGGGAATGGATGACAATTTGCAAGTAGAATCCAAATGACTGGAAGTCAGTATATGCATGAAGGGGAGGGTCTGGAAGCTTATTAGAACACTGGCGAGCCCCACAATTCAGCCCCCTGGTGGTGGGCACGAGAATGCAGGGAGCGAATCGTGACAGTACACCTCCTCCAAAGACCGTCTCCCGGAATCTGGAACTGGATTCAAAGCCTTTGCTCCTAAGAAGTAAGTCCATTTCCATCATAGATGTAGTGCAAGATACCAGAGGACTGCAGGAAAACTGTGATGTTCTGGAGGGTTGGATAATAGGCTATAAATTAACAGCAGTATTGAAGGCAGAACTTGAAGAGTCCAAATCCAGTGACAGGGGCTTAGAAGCCTGAATTAAAGGTGTTTGAAGTCCTGATGATGGCAGGCTAGAGTAGCACTCTGAAAAGAAAGGCAGATTGACTGTAGGGTCAAAAGCAGATAACGGATTGGCAGGAATCACAGAGGTCAAAGGCAAGCTGGCTGAAAACGAAGGAGGTGACAGGAGGCAGACCTGAAGTTCTGACCCTGGAGGAAAACATACAAAAGACTCACATGCAGGAGTCTTTGGAATCAGGTATGCAGGAGACTCAGGCCTTGGAGACTTCCATTTGAGAGTTTTGTCTCTGATGCTGGAGATTCAGTCTCTGAATGTATACGTACTGAGACCTCTGAAGGCTGGCAAACTGGAAGCACAGGGTCAAAAAGTAGGCAAGATAGAGACTCAAGGCAAGAAGGCTGGGAGCCTGGAAGCTCTGGTGCTGAAGGCAGGGAGCCTGGAAGCTCTGGTGCTGAAGGCAGGGAGCCTGGAAGCTCTGGTGCTGGAGGCAGGGAGCCTGGAAGCTCTGGTGCTGGAGGCAGGGAGCCTGGAAGCTCTGGTGCTGAAGGCAGGGAGCCTGGAAGCTTCTGTGCTGGAGGCAGGGAGCCTGGAAGCTCTGGTGCTGGAGGCAGGGAGCCTGGAAGCTCTGGTGCTGAAGGCAGGGAGCCTGGAAGCTTTGGTGCTGAAGGAAGGGAGCCTGGAAGCTCTGGTGCTGAAGGCAGGGAGCCTGGAAGCTCTGGTGCTGAAGGCAGGTAGCCTGGAAACTCTAGTGCTGAAGGCAGGCAGCCTGGAAGCTCTTGTGCTGAAGGCAGGCAGCCTGGAGGTTCTGATGCTGAAGGCGGGGAACCTGGAGGTTCTGGCTCTGTAAGCAGGCTCTTTGGAAGCTCTGGCTCCGTAAGCAGGCTCTTTGGAAGCACTGGCTCCATAAACAGGCTTTTAGGAGGCGCCGGCTCTACAAGCAAATTGGTTGGAGGCTCAGTAGGCAGGCAGGCCAGAGGTTTGGACTCAGATGGCAGGCAGGCTGAAGTTCAGTAGGAAGGCCAGCTGAGAACTCAGACTCTGAAGGCAGCAGGCCAGCTGAGGACTCAGGCTCTAAAGGCAGCTGGCCGGCTGAGGACTCGGGCTCTGAAGGCAGCAGGCCGGCTGAGGACTCGGGCTCTGAAGGCTGCAGGCCGGCTGAGGACTCTGGAGACTCTGCAAGAAGACAAGTTGAAGGCTGAGTGTCACATGGTTCGCAGACTTTGGGCTCTGGGAATGGTAGTAGCTTGTGAACAGTAGATTTGCTGTTGTCAGTATATGCATGAAGGGGAGGGTCTGGAAGCTTATTAGAACACTGGAGAGCCCCACAATTCAGCCCCCTGGTGGTGGGCACGAGAATGCAGGGAGCGAATCGTGACAAAGACATGCCAGATATCTTCGGTGAAGACTCCGGTCAGGAAGACGTTGGGGCATCAGCGGCAGAGGAGGAGGGAGCCTTCTCTGAACACGACTCAGACTCGGAGCTCGAGATAGACCTCGATGCCGAAGAACTGCCGCAGGGACAAGGTGACGTGAGGACCGAAGACCTCTTGCCCCCACAAACCATTCCAAAGAAACACACAGCTTCCGCACAACCTCTGCCTTCTGGCCAAGGTCGGCACCGAGACAACGTTTCCGGCGCCCCGCCTCCAGGCTCGGTTCCGAAATACCAAGTCAAGCCTTCCGGCTCGGTACCGAGTCGTCAAAAGTCCTCCTCAGAACCGAAGCCATCCGGTTCCAAACACAAGTCCGGCTCGGAGCCAAAATCCTCTGTGCCGAAAGTCAAACAACTTTTGGAGCCTAAACCTTCCATGCCGAAAGGCCAGCTTACGCCGGCACCGAAAACTTCGGCGCTGAAACAGAAAGACACCCCTTCGGATCCGAATATAGACATTGCTCCATTAACACCAGATCCATAGCAAAAGAAGCTATTTATTAACCCTGAGACTGGCCGTATTCACACCAAGCCGCCTCACAAACGCAAGCTTCCTGATGAGGACCCATCTTACAAGATCCCTTTAAAGAGGAAATCTGTTGCTACAAGTCCTTTGCATCTACCATCACCACCACCTCCACAGCCTCCTTCTCCGTCTGAGAATCCCTTGCAAATTACACCTCAGGATTCTCTACAATCTCACCATGATAATGCCGATGATGGGGGTATACATCTCCCAATAGATCCATGGACAGATTATACAGTTTTCTACACACAGGCACGGTGTCAGGGTATGTCTTGCTGCATCAACTACCAGTGTTTGTTTCTAGGTAAAACACAATGAATTTGAAAATACTGCGTATAGTTTGCTAATAATCAATGCCCACCTCCCGAAACCAGCCACCCAAAATGGTTTCAAATGCAGCACATGAGCACAAAAGATGAGAGGCATTGCTATAAAGGCAAACATTCATAGGGTTTAAATCCCACAGCGGAAAGATGACTGCGATGACAGAAATAGTGATTCTTTCACATTGGTGTTGTAGATTCTTTTATTCAATATTTAAAACACAGCAGCCAACGCGTTTCACCCATGCGGGCTTCTTCAGGGCAAGTAAGTCATAGATCGAATATTTCTCAGGCTCCGCGGACTGATTTGGGCTAATACCCGTTGGAATTCCCCCCCTTTTCTGGATTATACAATTGATCCCCCAGCAGATAATGATCCAGACCTTTACCCAGCCAAGCCATTTCATCCAGACGACAATGCATCCCATCAATAACTCATTGCCAGGGCTGCACAATATCATGGGGTGGCATTACATAAAGAATCAGTAGAGGAAGATTTTTTGTTAGAAACTTTAGGATACACCCACAGGTCATCACAACCACTTCCCATGCTTAAAGGCATGATAAGGCACACTGATGAGATTTGTAAGGACCCAGTAAGAGCACGCATATTGACTCCTAGGGTTGACAAACAATATAAGGCTTCCCCTACAGACCCCATATTTATCAAGCGCCAGTTACCATTAGATTCTCTGGTAGTGTCTAACGCTCATAAGCGGGCGAATTCCCAGACATCAGGAGTTGCTCCTCCGCCAGATAAGGAGTCCAAGTTAATTGATGCTTCTGGCAAGCGCATAGCTGCTCAAGCTGCAAATCAATGGCGCATTGCGAATACGCAGGGTCTTTTAGCCAGGTACGATAGGGCACACTGGTATGAGATGGAGCAATTGCTTCAATATCTCCCAGATGAGCGTAAATGAAGGTAAACTTGTTTCTAATTCCTCTATACGCTGTGCCCTAGATGCGGCAGACACCGCGGCTAGAGAGGTTAATGCTACCATCTTGCTCAGGAGACACGCTTGGTTAAGAATTTCTGGGTTCAAGCCAGAAGTTCAACAATCCATCCTTAATACACCCTTTGATAAAGAACATCTCTTTGGTCCAAGCGGTGATCAAGCGTTAGAGAAGATGAAAAAGGACACTGAATTAGCCACGTTCATGGGAGGGCTCCAGTCTCCGTCCAACAGAGGCTACTTACGTCTCTTCTTGTACAGAGGAGGGTCTAAAACCCTATCCGCAGGCCTGAATGCCTCAACATATAAAGGTAAAAACCAGTCCTCTCCCTCCAGAGAATGTTTTCGAGGAGGTTATAGAGGCCACAACTTCAAAGGTAGGGGTAAGGGCAATACACCACTTAGCTCCGCTTCCCCTAATAGACAGTGACTTGCCCAAGCTTTCCCCCGACTACACCACACCTGTCGGGGGAAGACTTCAACAATTTCTCCCCATTTGGCAGTCCATAACAACAGACAAATGGGTGATTGGAATTATCCAACACGGTTATTGCCTGGAGCTTACCAGAAATCCCCCAAACATTCCACTTCGATCCCACAAATTGTCTCCAGAACACCTACAATTGCTAGAACAAGAGGTTCAATCTCTTTTACTAAAAGGAGCAATAGAGCCGGTCCCAATACAGTACCAGGGCTCAGGGGTTTACTCTCTGTATTTTCTCATTCCCAAAAAGGACGGTTCCCTAAGGCCTATTCTGGATCTCAGAGAGTTAAACCACTATTTACTGTCAGAACACTTTCACATGGTGACTGTTCAACAGGTACTCCCACTTTTACAAAGAGCAGATTTTATGTCTACTCTAGATTTAAAAGATGCATATTTTCATGTTCCAATTCATCCAGCTCATCACAAATACCTCATATTTGTGATAGCAGGCAAGCATTACCAGTTCAAGGTACCTCCCTTCGGAGTGACTACAGTGCCCAAAGATTTTACCAAATGCCTGGCAGTAGTCACCTTTCATCTCAGAAGACAGCAGATTCACGTCTTCCCCAATCTAGACGACTGGCTTATCAAAGCCAGCTCTCACCAGAACTGTCTACAACACACACAGATCACAATAGATCTACTTCATCAACTGGGGTTCACCATCAATGCTAAAAAATCTCACCTGCATCCGTCACAGATGCAGTCTTACTAGGAGCCAGTCTAGACACAGTCAAAGCTCTAGCCTCTCCCAATGTAGCCAGAATACGCAATATTCAGGCTCTCATACTACAGTTTCAACCCAACCAAGCTTTACCAGCCAGAGTGTTCATGCAACTGCTGGGAATGATGGCATCTTGCATCGCAATTGTACCCCATGCAAGGCTTCACATGCACCCCCTACAAGAGTGCTTAGCACATCAGTGGAATCAGTCACAGGGTCAATTAACTGATCTAGTGTTGGTAGACGGCCGTACCCATCGCTCTCTGCAGTGGTGGAACCCACTAAACTTATCAAAAGGCGGGCCTTTCATCGACCCTACTCAACAGATTGTGCTCACAGCAGACGCATCTCTAACAGGTTGGGGGGGCTCATCTCAAAGGTTTCACAGTACAAGGCCTGTGGAGCAACAAGCACAAAAGTCTCACATCAGCTATCTAGAACTTTTAGCAGTTTTTCTAGCACTCAAAGCTTTTCAAACTCACCTCATAGCCACAACTGTCCTAGTCCGAACAAACAACATGACAGCGATGTATTATGTGCAGAAACAGGGCAGGACACACTCTCTCCAACTGTCAACACTTGCTCAAGCCATTTGGAATTGGGCAATCCATCACAAGATTTATCTTCTGGCAGAACATCTCCCAGGAGTAAACAATCAAAATGCCGACCTCAGCAGAAGGAGACAGCAAATTCACGAGTGGGAACTTCATCCCCAAGTTCTCCTTCCCTACTTTCAACAATGGGGTTTTCCACAGATAGACCTGTTCGCCACAGCCAAAACACGCAAAATGCCCAAGCTTCGGCTCCAGGTTCCCACACCCGCTCTCAAAGGGCAATGCCCTATGGATGAACTGGTCCGGGATATTTGCCTAGGCTTATACGCCTCTCCCCAGTCATTGCGTCTGTGGTTCTGAAACTCAGGCAAACACCCCTCACACTAATTCCAGTAGCTCCCACATGGGCCCGTCAACCATGATACACCCCCCTGTTGGAGCTGTCAATAGTTCCACATCAAAGGCTGCACCTCGCCTCCAGTCTCCTATCACAGAACCATGGAGAAATCAGACATACAAATCCCAAAGAACTGAATCTAGCGATCTGGCTCCTTAAGTCATAGAGTTTGGTTATTTAAACTTACCACCATACTGTATGAATATTCTTAAGGAAGCAAGAAGGCCTAACACCAGAGCTTGCTATGCAGCAAAATGGAAAAAGATTTATTTCCTGCACAACGACAAAATCAATCCTTTAGATGCTTCTATACAAAACATTATCTGTTACCTCTTACATTTACAGTAAACTGGACTAGCTTACACATCTATTCGTTTGGACCTTGCAGCGGTAGCTGTGTACTTACAGAATAGACAACATCTGTCACTATTCAGGGTCCCCGTAATCAAAGCTTTCATGGAAGGATTAAAAAGAGTAATACCACCAAGGATTCCTCCTGCCCCAGTATGGAATCTCAACATTGTTCTCACAAGGCTCATGGGGCCACCTTTTGAACCAATGCACAAGTGCCCTTTGCAATTTCTCTCATGGAAGGTTGCTTTCCTCATTGCCATCACATCACTGAGGAGAGTTGGTGAGCTACAGGCGTTATCCTTAGAAGAACCCTTCTTTCAGCTACACAAAGACATGATAGTTCTCCGCACCAACCCTAAATTCCTTCCCAAAGTAGTTTCTGCTTTTCATATAAACCAATCGGTTGAGTTACCAGTTTTCTTTCCTCAACCTGATTCTCTAGCAGAACACGCTCTTCACGCTTGACGTTAAAAGAGCTTTACTGTACTACATAGATAGGACAAAAGACTTTTGCAAAACAAAACAACTGTTGCATTTGCTCCACCTCACAAAGGCAATCCTATCTCAAAATTTGGTATTGCCAGATGGATTGTTAAATGCATTCAAACATTCTATGCTAAAGCTAAAAGAACTTTAACCATATCCCCTAGAGCGCATTCCACTCGCAAAATAGGGGCTTCAGTGGCCTTTTTAGGTAACATTCCTCTAGCTGACATATGTAAGGCAGCTACATGGTCTACACCACACACATTTACCAAACATTATTGTGTAGATGTGTTAGCACGTCAACAGGCTAATGTAGGCCAATCAGTACTTAAAACACTGTTCCAAACAACTGCGACATCTACAGGTTAGCCACCGCTTTTGGAGTATACTGCTTTATAGTCTATGCAAAGCATGTGTATCTACAGCACACATGCCTCGAACGGATAATGTTACTTACCCAGTAAGCATCTGTTCTTGGCATGTAGAGCTGTAGATTCATTGCGCCCACCCGCCTCCCCGGGTACCTGTAGTTGTTGCAGTTATTCATTGTACATTTATACGCATGGACATCTCTTTACTACAGTTACTCACTCCATTCCCACCCTTTGTGAGAAATCAATCTAACAATGGAGTCGATGACCATGCGCAGTATCACCAAAAGGAGGAGTCACCTTACCTCGTGACTAGGAAAGACGTCTTCGAAGAAAAATAACTTGCAAACATCCGGTTCCAACACTAGATGGCAGGAGTATGCAAAGCATGTGAATCTACAGCTCTACATGCCAAGAACAGATGCTTACTGGGTAAGTAACATTATCCTTCTACCTTCCCTTGCTCGAGCTTGGCTCAGAAGCAGGAAGGCAGATTCGTGTCTGTGGTCGGCAGCAGCACTAGCTTGCTTGCAGGCCCTGAAAGGCTGTTAACGTAAGTACAGGGGGGTCCCCTAAGGGGCCCCCCAGTACATGGGATGACACTTCCAACACTGGAATCGGTGTTGGGGTATGATTCCAACCTGTTTGATACCAAACATGACCAAGTTCGGTGCAGCCATTATATAGTTAGGCGTCTCATAATGACTGATGTCCACTATATGTCTTAAAATGGCTGGCCGCACTTACAAAGCCTGGAGAATCAACTCCGGGGTTTGTAGGGGTGTCCTGCTAATGCAGGGGCACCCTAACACTTTAAACCAAGCACCCTGCTCTCAGGACTGAAGAGCCTGCCATAGGGGTGACTTATAGGTTTTAAGTGCAGTGACTACAGATATAACTTACAAAGGCTGCGATGGCAGGCCTGTAGTCACAGTTTAAGTGGACTCCCATGGGTGGCACAATACATGCTGCAACCCATAGGAGACCCCTGGTGTACTTATGCTCTGAGTACCTTAGTACCATATACTATCGATTTATAATGGGACACCAGTAGCAAATTGTGGAGGTACCAAAGTACTTACCAGAACCAATTTAGGGGAGAGAGCACAGTTGCTGGGGTCACTTCTTTTGTATATGTTTTAGTTTCCCCCGGAGTCTACTGTGTATTTGTGCTAACGTACCTGTTTACATTTGAAGTATTTGTGTTTATATCTCCAGGTAGGAGATATACCAATGTGTTAGTGATTGTGTATAATAAATAGACATATTTTTATAACTACACGTTGTGGTTCTTTTTTGTTTACCTACACTATATGATTAGTTCTGGAAAAACAAGCTGCTTAACCCTTCTTCTGGACTAAGCCTGAAGGCTGCTCTCCACAGCTACCACTTAGAGAGCTTTCTATGTTTGTCTAAGACCACTAAAATCACCATATGGGTTGCCTGGATTGGTGCAAGGTGCTTCACTTAAATAGGTGTGCACCATATACTAAGCCAGCCTCCTACAACTACCAGTCCCTGTCTTTTGATGATCAGACTATGACTACTTAGGAGGATGTGGACAGAATTGGACCAACTTCTAATAAGAATAGGCATCTCAATCCAATGTACTTTTTTTCTCCTTCTTTCCATGTATGTCCTCTGAAACGTTTTTTCAGTCTCTCTATACAAGTTATTACCAAGGTTATAATTTTAGGGGCCTCTCTGCACAAATCTCTCACATATCACCAGAGCTCCCACCATTTACTTATTATTTATGCATGTTTGATGTGTTCCACTGAGTGAACCTCACATGGTGTGTATTTTGTTTAGGGGGTCTAAACAGAACCAGGCAGGTTTTACATTTTCCAGTTAGATAGATAACATGTTCCAACTTTATATATACAACATAATGTACCTATTTCCGCCTTGAAAAAGCCCCAGGCCTGCAGGCCACAATAGAGGAGTGGGGGTGGAGGGGTCAGGAGGGTTCATGTTGGCTGTACTTCAGGATTAACTATAAATCATAAAATACTAATTGGAACACACAAGAAAATAAAAATAATAAGCATCTTCTTCAACAATGCTACCATATGTTTGTACAATTGTTATGCTGTAGCAGCCAGTAGACTCTGTATGCTTACATTAAATGTTACGATTTCTGCAAACACTGTGTGTAATACCTAGTTCAGGGGTCTCCAACCTCTTCCGTGGTGAGAGTTACTTCTGATCAGTGAAAATCATTGTGAGCTACTGAAGGTCAAGCCACTCGCATAGTGTTACCAAACACCCACATGTCCATCTTTATTGACTCTAAGCCTAATGTTCACAGAGCCAGATATTATGGTTTGAACAAAATACTTTGACTTGGGGCACTATGGCAGGGCTGCCATGTGTGTAAGAGCGTGGTCTTTGGTGATGTATGTACATGTGTGCGTATGAATGGGATATATGTGTATTGGTGAATGAGTGTGTGTTTTATGTAGTGAATGAGTGTGTTTTATGTACTTGTTGCACAGGACATACCTTTCACCATATGTGTCACCATTACATGTATAGCACAAACATACAACCATTTTTTTTAGATGGGAGAAATCTAAAGTGCAGAAAAATGTTCTGCAAATATGTTCATAATATGGAACACTTTTCTGCACTTTAAATTTCTCCCACTTAAAAAAAATGGCTGTAGCTTCCCAAACATGGCCCATTTTCCAGAATAAAGCGAATAACACCGGATCTTTTACTTACTTAGTCTAGTTTTGGTTTTTAGTGTCTAATCCTCTTGGCTAGATAGTGAGCCAATTGAACTGTAAAGATTTGGGACAACCATAAGCAAAATTCTTCCCCTTCAGATAATTAACCAAGGGGTGTCATATTTCTTCATATCTATGTCCAATTCATTAAGCCCCTAGGTTAATTGCTCCATAGCCTGCAACATCCTAAGATTACCTGCCTATTCTTATATAATTGGAATGACAGAAGATTTCCATTTGAACATTAGTAGTTGTTTTGCAGCCAAAGTTTATCAATCTCCAATCTGCCTTCTGCAAACATCTAATCTCAGGGTTCTAATGTTGAGTATGATTGTCTCTGTATCCAATCCCACCACCCCGTTGATAAGGCTGACGATTTCTTAACAAAAGATCTATTGCCTAGCTGAAGCCCAACACACATGCAACATATCTCCCACCTGTCCACACCCCGCATTAAAGCCCATGTTTTTTACAATACATATGTTTAAATTTTAATGGTATGACGTACCAAACCATTATGATTTTTTACAACTGTTCTCTATTCTGGAAGTTTTTACAGAGGGAAGGGATGTCAGTCCAAAGCGTTTGCCACTTGTTTGTAGAGATATGTATACCCGAAACATACTGACACTGCTTTGTATAAGCTCACTCAAGGGTGCTACCCACATCTGCTAAAATGACACTTGTCCTCTTGCTATGTCTGGAAAACGTAGAACTTCCTTTCTCAACTCTAACAGGTAGTCTTATTTTAACCACATTACCTATACGTATTTCAGAATGTTTTAACTCTACGTTCAGTGTTATAACACTGATAAATCTCAACATTGGATCCAACTTTAAAAAAATCATTATTTATTCAAATTCCAGTACAACCAACAACAAGCCTGTTGCGCACATTTTCCATTTTTAGTGCTCTCTCAATTCACGTGTAAGTAATAAAATATAGCACAACATTCCATTCCTTCCCTCCGCCTCCCACCCCACCACTGTCATCCTTCCTTTACTATGCATAAATAGCCTCAATTATTAGTAAACATCAGCCATATGTGGTGCATTTATTGCAACTGAATTATCCAATGCTAAGCACAGGTTATATATGCACACATCCCAGGTTCTCAGGCCCTACTGCGTATTCACTGCTTATCTTGAGTATCACCGACCCCCTCAGTGCCCCCCTCAGCAAAATCTTCCATGATGCTCCCCGGCTCCCCAAGCTTATTAAGTCATTCTGTACCTTTTCATCTCTCCTGTTCATTTTTATACGTATTTCTTCTGCCAGGGACCACTTCAGTGCGTCCCACAACTCAACACTGAGAAATCACATTCCCAACCATCTAATGGCAATATGCCGTTTCGCCAGGAGCAAGGCCAGCTGCAGGATTTTATATTGCATTTTGGCTTCCTTCTTTTATTCTGCATGACCCAGTAACAGATGGTGAGGCTGTAATGGCTGCGGAATCCCAACCACCTCCTGCACCATCTCCCCTACCTTATGCCAGTATTGCAAAACGTTTGGACAGGACCAAGCCATATTGAGGAACGTTGCACTCTCCGCCCCACATCGGGGGAAGTCCAGAGATCTGGTCAGATACATTTTAAATAATTTAAAATTATAAATAAATTTTTACATTTTAAATAAACCAAGTCTGACCTGCCAAAAAGGTGTCAACAAGAACTACCTGACATCTCTGCTTCCTCACCATCCACAATACTCTCTGTATCATTGCAAACTGGGGGAAAGCATATCCTCTTACCACTCTCCAATTCTGTTGAAAAGCATCCACTTTCTTTTATATACCGTACTGCTGAGGCATTGTCCATCTTTAACAAAACATTGTAATTCCTCAACTTTTTCCCAAAACTTTGTAAAGCAAATAAACCTGCCCTCATTGCCAAACCATTTATATGCTCCGAACTCTCTTGCCAAGACCTTCTGCCACCAGTCTCCTGATGCTCCAAACAAGCTCCCCAACCAAAGAGACTTGCATCTGTCTCTCTCAAACAAAATCTGGAGATACTCTAAAATTCGCACAGCCATTCCATGCTGCCAGATCTTCCAACCACCATATCAACTCCTCCTGTGCTTCCTCTGATAGAGAGACCTGATCTCCATAGCACAGACCTCTTCTCAAACCTACCGCTTTCAACCTCTGCAAAGCTCTGTAATGCAGCGGTCCTGGAAAAACCGCCTGACTTGAGGAAGAAAACCACCCAATCACTCTTGCCAGACTTCTCAGAGATGCAACCTGTTTCCTCAACATTGCCTTCACTTCTGACTTTATCTTGTTCACCTATTTCTCTGGTGAACTCAAACTCGCCTTCCTCGTGTCCACCTAGAAACCCAAAATTTCTAAACACTGGCTGGGCTCCAAAACTAACTTCTCCCTGTTGTTCGGAACCCCAGACCTTCCAACACACAAACTGTCAAATGTAGTTGTTCTCTTAAACGCTCTGGATTTTGTGACATCAACAAAACGTCATCTTGATACATGATCATCCAAATACCTCTCTCCCTGAGAAACTTCGCCACAGGTCTCAAAACCTTTGTAAAACACCAAGGTGCCAATGCTAGTCCAAATGGAAGGCAAGTAAACTTAAACGAAATTCCTAACCACCTGAACTGAAGAAATTTGTGACTTTCTTTCGCAATGGGAATTGTAAAGTACTCGTCCTTAAGTCCAATTTCAACAACCAATCATTCTCCTGTAAAATATCTCTCAACAGATGTATTACCTCCATCTTGGAATCAAATTGATCACTGGCCATCAGCTCTTTTCTTTCTTTTTTACCAAAAATATTGTACTTATGAAAGTACGTCTTTCCTCTGGTACTTTTTCTATTGCACCTTTTTCTAGCATCTCTTGCACCACTGCTATCACTCTAGGGGGAGGAGGAGGCGGCTCCATTGAGTGCTGGGGTCATCCGAAGAGCCAGGTCTTGAGGTCCTTCCTGAACTGAAGCACTGTAGGGACTTGTCGGAGGTCGTTCCAGGCCTTGGCTGCGAGGTAGGAGAAGGGCTTCCCTCCCGTTCTGGTCTTGTAGATGCGTGGAATGTTGGCCAGAGAGAGGTCAGGTGATCAGAGGTGTCTCTTGGGTGCGTGGAAGGAAAGGCGGTTGTTCAGGTATGCTGGTCCGATGTTGTGGAGGGCCTTGTATGCATGAGTGAGGAGCTTGAAGGTTATTCTTCTTCCGTTGGGGGGCAGTGGAGATCGCAGAGGTGTTGGGTGATGTGGTTGTGACGGGGGATGTCTAGGATCAGTCTGGCTGTGGCGTTATGGACGATCTGGAGTTTGCGAAGTAGTTTCTTATTGATTCCGGCATAGAGAGTGTTGCCATAGTCCAGTCTGCTACTGATAAGGGCGTGCATGACCATTTTTCTGGACTCGGTTGGGATCCATTTGAACGTTTTTCGGAGTATGCGGAGGGTGTTAAAACAGGCTGAGGATACAGCTTTTATCTGGCTGTTCATCATGAGCGATGAGTCTAGTATGATGCCACGGTTTTGTGCGTGGTCCGTCGGGGTGGGGGGTTTCTGAGGGCAGGGGGACACCAGGTGTCGTCCCATGCGGAGGGGGTGGAGCAAAGGATGAGGACTTCTGTTTTCTCAGAGTTGAGTTTTAGGCAGCTCTTCTTCATCCAGGTGGCGATGGCTTTCATCCCATCTTGGAAGTTGTGTCTGGTGATGTTGGGTTCTTTGGTGAGGGAGAGGATGAGCTGGGTGTTGGCATAGGAGATAATGTTGAGCCTGTGGTTTCTGACTATGATTTCGAGGGGGCCATGTAGATGTTGAAGAGGGTGGGGCTGAGGGAGGATCCCTGGGGCACTCCACATCTGGTCTCTGTTGGTTCTGAGAGGTAGGGTGGCAGTCTGACTCGCTGGATGAACATATCCAGTCAAGGGCCTTTCCGTGGAAGCCGGCGTCATGGAGTCTTGTGGCTACTGTGCGGTGGGAGACGGTGTCGCAAGCAGCTTAGAGATCCAGGAGGATGAGGGCTGCCATTTGGCCCTGGTCGAGGAGGGAGCAGATGTCATCGGTGGCGGCGAGTAGGGCGATCTCGGTGCTATGGTTGCTGCGGAATCTGGATTGGGAGATGTCCAGGACGTTGTTGGCTTCGATGAAATTTGCTACCTGGGTGTTGATGGCCTTTTCGATGACCTTGGCTGCAAATGGAAGTAGGGAGATGGGCTTGAAGTTCTTGAGGTCCGTCGGGTCTGCACAGGGTTTCTTCAGGAGGGGGTTGACTTCAGCATGTTTCCAGTTGTCGGGGAATGTGGCTGTTTCGAGGGAGCAATTGATAATTCGGCCTAGTTCGGGTGCGATGGTCGTTGCGGCTCTGTGGAAGATGTGGGGTGGGCAGGGGTCTGAGGGTGCTCCGGAGTGGATGCTCTTCATGGTGTTTAAGGTGTCTTCTGTTGTGAGTGGGGTCCGAGTGAACAGGGTCTGTTGGGTAGCGTCTTGGGGGGAGCGGTGCGGAGGTCTTGGTTGTTGAAGTTGTTGTAGATCATCTTAATCTTGAGGTGAAAAAAGGTGCTGAGTTTGTTGCAGAGGTTTTGGGAGGGTGGGACGTCTGTTGTTTCGCTGCAGGGTTTGGCAAATTCCTTGATGATGGAGAAGAGTTCTTTGGTGTTGTGGGCGTTGGTGAGGATTCTGTCTTAAAGGAATTTCTTCTTTGTGGATTTGATGAGTTGGTGGTGTGCTGTGGTGGCTGCTCTGTAGGCGGTGCGTGTTTCTGGGGTTTTGTTGCTCCTCCATGTCTTGTCGTCGGCAGGAGCGCTTGGATTCTTGGAGTGCAGGGGTGAACCAGCTTGCTTTCTTGTTTTTTTGTCCTTTGGCTTTCTTTGGCGGGGCAAGTATGTCAGCGCAGTTTGTGATCCAGCAGTGGAGGTTGCATGCCGCGGTGTTAGTGTCTGGCTTCGTTGGTGGTGGGGAGCTGATGAGGGCAGAGGTGAGCTGGTTTTCGGTGACTTTGTTCCAGGTTCTGCGGGGGAGGGGTGGGTGTGCTTGTGTATTCGGTGGATTTTCTGGAGAAGTGGATGCAGTGGTGGTCTGTCCAGAGGACTTCCGTGATGTGGCTGTAGGAGAAGCTGTTTCTTTCTGTGAAGACTGGGTCGAGTGTGTCCCGCTATGTGCATGGGGGCGGTGATAGGTTGCTTCAGTCCTATGTTGGCGAGGTTCTCCAGGAGGATGGTGGTGTTGGGGTTGTCATGTTTGACCAGGTGGAAGTTTAGGTCTGAGTAGGATGTAGTCTGTTGAGGCGAGTGCGTGGGGTGAGATGAGGTCGGCGATGGTGTCGGTGAAAGGAGCACGGGGTTGGGCGGCCTGTGGATGAGAGTTCCGCAGAAGTCATTTTAGGGTTGGTCTGGATCTGGAAGTGGAGATGCTCCATGAGGGTTGTGGTGTCGTCCGGGCCGGTGGTTGTCATGCGGAGGGTGCTTTTGTGGGCGATGGCGATGCCTCCTCCTGGGTGGGTGGGGCTGTCTTTCCGCAGGATCTTGTATTCGTCTGCAATGGCAGTGGCGATGTCGGGTGCGGAGTTGGCGCTGGGCCAGGTTTCTGTGAGGAAGGCGACGTTGGGCGCGTGTGTGTTGAGGAGGTCCCAGATTTCTATAGTGTGCTTGTGTAGGGAGCACACAGTGCGGAGGATGCAGTTGAGTGGTTTGTGAATGGTGAGGCCTGGAAGGCTGGGGGCTGCTGCTGGGGTCTGGAGGGGGGTGAAGGTGCAGCGGCAGTGACGACAGGAGATCGGGCCTTGGGGGTTGCTCGGCATCGAAAGTGGTGGTTGTTGCTGCTTCCGAGTTGAGAGCGTGGAGGGTGCTGTAGTCGTAGCGGAGGCGGGTCGGAGGACCAGGGTCCCTGGTGCTGGTCGTGGTCGGGTTGCAGATGGGTTTGCCTTTGGCACGCCTTCGTCGTGCCAGCGACGCGGCGGCACAGCGGTTGCCATTAAGTAGGGGTTGGGGGAGGGCGGTCAGCTTGGAGGCGGGAGTGGGAAGGACACACTATAGAGGGGCAGAGGAGGCAGAAGCGGTGGGGAGAAAACGTGGACAGCACGAGAGAGAAAAGCGAGAGAAGAGAGAAAGAGAAAAGAGAGCAGAGAGCAAAGAGAGAAAAGAGAAAGGATGGAACTGAGAAAAAAGCCAAGAGAGGCGGAACAGCAGAAGAGCGAAGTGCTCTCCCACTGGACCACCAGGGATGAGGCACAGGCAGGAGCCTGCGGGTGGAGGAGGGCCACGAACACCCAGTAACCGAGCTCAGGGGGCAACACTTTGTGGTGGAACTGCGCCGGGGGAGAGCAGTCACACTAACCAGGTCATTGGTCTAGCTCTTCTTGCCGGGCAGCAGCTGCCATTAAGTAGGAGTCGGGTGGAGGGCAGTCAGCTGGGAGGCGGGAGTGGGAAGGACACACTGGAGGGGTGTGGGGCCGCGGGGGCAGCAGCGGCAGGGAGAAAACGTGAGGTACTCGAGAGAGAAAAGAGAGAGAAGAGAGCAGAGAGAGCAGAGAGAGAAAAGAGGCCACAGAGAAAAAAGCCAAGAGAGGCGGAACAGCAGAAGAGCGAAGTGCTCTCCCACTGGACCACCAGGGATGAGGCGCAGGCAGGAGCCTGCGGGTGGAGGAGGGCTTCGAACACCCTGTAACTGAGCTCAGGGGTGCAGCATTTAGTGGTGGAGATGCGCAGGGGTGAGCAGTCACACTGATCAGGGCAGTGGTCTAGCTCTTCTTGCCGCGCAGCGGGCGCCATTAAGTAGGGGTCGGGGGGAGGGCAGTCAGCTAGGAGGCGGGAGTGGGAAGGACACACTGGAGGGGTGTTGGGCCGCAGGGGCAGCAGGGGCAGCAGCGGCAGGGAGAAAACGTGGGGTACGCGAGAGAGAAAAGAGAGAGAAGAGAGAAAAAGGAAAGAGCAGAGAGAGCAAAGAGAGAAAAGAGGGCACAGAGAAAAAAGCCAAGAGAGGCGGAACAGCAGAAGAGCAGAGTGCTCTCCCACTGGACCACCAGAAATGAGGCGCAGGCAGGAGCCTGCAGGTGGAGGAGGGCCTCGAACACCCTGTAACCGAGCTCAGGGGGCTCGGGCAAGCACGTTGTGGTGGAGCTGCGTGGGGGACAGCAGTCACACTGACAAGGTCAGTGGTCTAGCTCTTCTTGCTGTGCAGCTGCCGCAATTAAGTAGGAGTCGGGGAGGGCAGTCAGCTGGAAGGAGGGAGCGGGAAGGACACACTGGAGGGGTGTTGGGCCGCAGGGGCAGCATAGGCGGGGAGAAAACGTGGGGAGCGCGAGAGAGAAAAGCGAGAGAAGAGAGAAAAAGAAAAGAGAGAAAAGAGGGCACAGAGAAAAAATCCAAGAGAGGCAGAAGAGCAGAGTGCTCTCCCACTGAACCACCAGGGATGAGGCGAAGGCAGGATCCTGCGGGTGGAGGAGGGCTGCGAACACCCTGTAACCAAGCTCAGGGGCCATCACTTAGTGGTGGAGCTGCACGGGGAGAGTAGTCACACTGACCCGGTCAGTGGTCTAGCTTCACCCAAAACATATCCCTGTATCGTGAGTTGCACCCTCAGATCTTTTGTCAAGTCTTTCTAATTGTTCACAAACCATCTTAACCTTTCCCCCTACCTTTTTTGGCATAAAACCAAAAAACTGTCTTCAAACTTACCCTGAAATCCTTGAGCCAACTGAGCTCTTCCTCTGGCTTGGCACATCCTGCTGGTTCTTCCTCTTTGGGGATAAAATCCTGTTGCAGACTGAAATCACCTGAAGGTACCACAACCCTGTGATTGGTAATGGGACCTTGTATATGAGCGGCCAGGGAATCGTCCCCTTGCCACGGCACGCTCAAAAACACGTCTCCCAAATACCCTCTTAGAGTAGTTTGAGCCTTATCTAGGCTTGTAAAGGTAGAAATACACTTTCCTACACCCTTAACAATTCCTTCACCAAATAAATAACCCTTTGGGTCTTCTGTAGGTTCTTTTTTGGCACAGTCTCCTAACTTGGGGCTTATTCTCATTAGAATAGCTTTTCGCCTCTGTCATAATTGCAGCATTAGCGTTTCCGAGGAAACATACTGCTCTCTGCCCCCAAACGCGCAGTAACTTATTCTCCACATGCACTGATTTCATTTTAGCTTCCTCAGCCATGTCTAAGATTCTGGCCAGTGGCCTCAAAATATCTAACAAACGATCCTGGCACTACATAAGTGCCCTCTCTAAACCTTTTCTCGGATCACGTCGCATTTTGAAAATGAAACTGATAAGGTCAGGATCCAAATCTTGTGTCATACAGGTTTTGTTCTCAACTACAGGCCGAGAGCACTCTACCTTCATGACAGCCTTGGCCTCCCTTTCTAAAGGTCGCCTGGCCCACAGTTTTAAGAAATCCGCCAGATGAGGCAGTGGCCACCAGTCTGCGCTCCTGGGATGTCTTATCATTTCAGAGTTGAACATATCCTCCCCTTGTGGTTCTTTAACGATCATTGTCTCTTTTCTATCTTTTTCAACCTTGTCTAAATCCATATCCCATCCGTTATTAATATATTCATCCAGCACAAACTCATCCACTTCATCCCCCAAATCTTGACTGTAATCATCCTCCGGGATATTCTTATTCTTCTTTGTGCCGCTACGGACACCATCCCTTGTGCCGCGTAGGATACCTCCATCTCTTGAGGTGCTAGGCTCACCTCTCTCATTTGGTATACATATGTCACCCAACTTAATATTTTTTGATTTCCTTCTCCTCCTTCCATAACTTTTCTCCTTATTCTCCTCTTCCAATCTTCATCTCCAGAAAAGTCTGTTTTCCTTTTCCTTCTGAAAACACTTTCTAAAACCTCCTTAACAGAGGACCGTACCACCTCTTGAACCATTTTTCTGAAACATGCATCTCCATTTGAAGAAGTCTCACCTTCCTCGGCCATTTATACTTCTGTTTGAACTAAAACCACTACAATATTATTTTCTCCTTACTTCTCAAATCCCACTCACATTTGTCTCCCCAGGTCAAACAGGATTACTTTAGAAGCCATCCCAGAGTCATTGGAAGATCATCCAACTACTCTAGAAGTCATTTTCATGTCATCAGACGTCATCAAGCTCTTAAAGTCATCAGCAGAGTTTAGAAACTTGAGCCCGATGATTTGAAGATGACTTGGAAATTAGTATCTGATGACTTCACAAGATGTGATTAACCCTGATGATTTCAGGATGACTTGAAAATGATTATCTGATGACTTCACAAGGTGTGACTGTTCCTGATGATTTGAGGATGACTTGAAACTGAGTACCTGATTACCTCACAAGATGCATAGCTACTGGTGGTTTTAGGATTGTTTGAAAATGACTGTCGGATTACTTGACTAGCACCACAGTCTTCTAATTAAAAAGACTGGTACGTGATAATTTTAGGATGATTTGTTGATTGCTTCAGGAACATGTCCAACTTTTTTTTTTTTTTTTTTAAGAGACGTTCAACCCTTTGGAAGATTTCAGAATCTCGTTTTTACTGCATAATGAAAAACATTTACACATTACTGCATTTTCAACTCTGCGATTAAACCTACAGTGCACGCATGCTAGAAGGCCTGGGTGCTATGCCGATAATAAATCCCACATTCAGTTTTATTTCCAAACAGTTGCTTTTTAGGTCTCGCCTAGCGTTGCAGCGCGAATGCGCTGCATCGCTTTGAGAGGCATTCAGTATACACTATAGTGTGGAAGCTTTGTGGAAGCTCCGGCCACTGACCGGCCCATCTTTTTCATTGGCTTAGGTCCTAAATGCTGCCTTCCGATTGGTTTTGGGCATTGTTAGACCCTCCTCCTGACGAGCATGTCGTCATTTGTATCCTTCCACAGCTATCGGCCCCTTTACTTCTGCACTATTTTCTTCCCTGTCTTCCCCCCAACCCCCCTCCCGCAGTCTAACTTCTCGGCCCCCCCCCCGCCCTGCCCGCTCGCCACCGGTACTCTAGGGAGAGAGGTGCCCAGGAGCAGCGTTGCACCTTTGCCAATGCTTGTTATTTTCTGCGCACCGTGTGCGCTTTCACT
This sequence comes from Calotriton arnoldi, assembly GCA_963921515.1. NCBI lineage: Eukaryota > Metazoa > Chordata > Amphibia > Caudata > Salamandridae > Calotriton > Calotriton arnoldi. The sequence goes on along the minus strand of CAWUFW010001130.1, from coordinate 744,093 downwards.
TTCATTGTTGTTTCACAATGGCGGCCGCCGCACACACCACTCGCGGGACCCTGCCTGTCTCTGAGCTCCCGCACAGCCGGTGACATCCATGAACCCACTTTGTGTTCACTGCCGCCTGCCTGCAATGATCTTGCTGTGGTAATGGGCGACCGACACCATGACCAACCCGACCCAGCCGGGCCCACCGGGGCTAACTGATGCCTCCCTGCGGCAGCCGGAGAGGTGGTATGTTGGCAGCTCAGCTGGGCTGCTCAGAGCAGTAGGTCCCCAGGCACAAGGAGAGAGGCGAGCCAGGCAGCCGTGTACCTGCTCTCACTGGCTACCGCTGCAAAAGTAAGTGTGTCTAGAGTGAGGGACAATAAATAATTTGCCAGCGCACCGCGGGATAATGCTTTAAATTCCAAATGTGCTTCCACGCACACACTACCCGCACTTGCAGCCACACACACTTCACGTGCACATTTAGCTTAACACGCAAAGACTGCAGTGCTGCACTAGTTACCAACGGTCTTAGAGACTGTGAACACCGTCGACCTCTCCGGATGATGCAGGAAGTCCATGATCTGTACAATATATTCGGAGCCTGCCGTGCCTGATGACAGGAGCGGTGGTCGGTAGGAGCGTAATTAGAAAGGTCGAACTACTGATCGCACCTGCTGCTGCCGGGCCGCCTGAGCTGTGGGGCTAAATTATCTATGGCACCCCCCCACCCCACCCCCGCCGGCGAATAATTATTTCCAAACCGGAGCCCGGGCCGGCCGAGGGTCGAGAAATGGAATCAGAGCCCACTTGCACCATTCAGCCCGAGCAGCACCACGGGCCAGGGTTACAGTAGAGGCAGCGCCGGGGCCAGGCGCAGTGAGAGTGGGTGCAGCAAGCTGACAGCTGGGGCGGTGATATCTCACACGACCGACCGGGACCCAGCCCACTGGCCGCTGCGCCACCAGCAGGGATCAGCTACCCAGTGACATGATGAATAATCAGTGCTGAGAGAGCAGGTAATGTATTAACTAAAAATCATCAATGACATCTTTTTAAAAATACTTCTCGGTAACTGCCATATATAAGTTGCTGTTCCAGTCCTAGCTATGTGCACTTTCATTTCTGGTGCTTTCCGATGTTTATTTCCTCCCTCAGCCAGTGCACCAGCCCGGCCCCCAATAATTGTTGCAGTCGCCTGGCAACACTAAAACTCTCCTTCAACACGTGCTCCAAGTCCGGGAGAGGCTGAGCAGGTGATGTTTAGGGCAGGCACGCCCCTCTCAAACTCGGCTAGCAAAGGGACTGCAAATCTAATTTAGAGCAATTTTTAACAGAATCCATGCAGGTTTGAAGCTCGCTAATTCAGAGAAAAGGGTCTCATTAATACACAAAATACAAATATGCATTTCATTGACCAGTTTTGCATTCAGAGGTCTTCACCAGCGTTACGACTACGGAGAGACTGACTTTTCTACTGTACAGCAGCTGAGAGTGCATGCTGCCGGCTGAGCCAATGAGTGTAACACACATAGACACTTCTCAAGGACAGCGGCAGCTACATTATTTTTTTTTAATGTTTCCTTACCTAGCTTGTGCAGTGTAGTGTTATGACTTTACTAGAGAAAAGGTAAGTCGTTATTAAATGAATGCTACCGCAGGGATTTATCACAGCGGAGGTGTTCGATAACCCTGTTGAAAGCACTTGACTTTACCAATGATACATTGCATATTTCCAAAATTACGATCAGTTTACAAATGCACTAGCTTAGAGCCCTTCCATTTCTGTGACTTGTAGCAGTTTTAAGATTTTCTTAGTTTCTTCTTGCTCAAATGGGTGTCATTTCTGAAATGTACATGTTTCCCTCATCTTTACTGCCTGATTGTACTCGCGAGAAAGTGTCACTCATAGTGGTTAAAATGTCACTCATAATTACACTGAAATTATAAAAATGTCACACGTAGCAATCTGAAACCTTGGCAGCTATGCGAACAAAACTTTACCTTCATTTAAAGTGGACCACCTGTGTCTGAAGCCAGCACCAGCCACGTGTCTGCAGACAGAGTGTGGCTTTTATCACATAAAATAACAGGCAGACTTTGACAAAAGTGTCAGTGAAACAGTGCCATCTGAGTATTAATCTACAAATGTGCTTTTTAGTTTATAGCGCGTGACGGACTCACTGGCATCGGACATGACATCGAAAAGGAGGATGTCTATTGTAATTTCTTAAATACTGTGTGATCCCCGGCCCCCCATGCTGAGGCACTGGTAATCGCCCGAACCTGCCGGTTAGAAGCAAATTACACATGCCCAGTTCTCCACGTGTTGGAGGGAGTGCACTTCACAGTCCCCCAGCCGGATCAAGAAAACATCATCTGCCCATTTGTGAGGGCGCCAGGGGGCCAAGACATACGTGCCTGGTCCTGCCAGCGTCACTGAGTGCACAGTGACTGGACTCCGCTTTGCCAGCAGTCTGACTCCTGTACCTCAGCCCACCAGAGACCCACTGCCTGAAGCAGCTCATCAGCAACATTGACTGAGGCCAGTAAGCTGTGAACTGGACGGATGCATGATTTGCGGGGAGTCAGAACTGTCCTGAGCTCCAAGACAGTGAGAGACAGCCTCCAATAGTGCCCCTGCCTACCGGGTTGCCACCTTTTATAAAGAAATACCTGCCATTTGTTCACCTCGTTTTAAGATTTGGAAAGGGTCAAATAAGATATTCAGCGCTATAAAAATTGTCTTTATAAAGTGTATTCATTTTTAAAGATCGCCTTTCTGTCTGTTTAATTTAATTAGCAGCTAGTGATAATTAAGTCGGCAGCATTTTAACATAATTGCCAGAGCCTTTGCACACTGATTCTGATGTGAACGTAGGGTATTCAATTTGGGAGGTCAGGCTGGCTGTATCAAGTGCCCCAGCCCTTCCTGCCTCGGAGTAGAACAATGGGCCACCTTTGGGCTACTTTTGGTAGGATCCAGGCAACCATGCCGCAGCCATTCCTAACATTGGTTGGAACGGAAGCGGAAGCCGACGAGTTGTACTAGTCTGAGCCTCAGGCCGAGTGAGGAGACTAACTGCTGCTGCTGCACCGGAGAGTGTGCACATGGATCGGGCTGAGAGGGAAAAAAGAAAATTGCTCCTTTTGTTGGTATTTTTTTGGTCGGGGTGCAGGTGAGAGTGAGGTGGGTGTGATTTCCCGCCTCTCCTCCACTTTGGGGTACTCTGCACTTGCCGCGCTTTTGTGTGGAAGGCGGGAGACCGCCTCTCTTTAAACTGCAGCGCTTTAATGCAATTATTTTTTGAGAGAGCTGGAGGTAGGATTCCGCCTCTCAGTGAACGTTACCGAGTGTCTGGTCTTTTCGGCAAGATGGGAATTGGATGTCCCGAGTTACATCCACCCAGATTGTTATTGCTCGATAAATATGTAGGACATACTTCCCATGGTTACATTTTTTGCCATTGCGCTTGAAAAGCTTACATTTGCATCATATCGGTATCCCAGCCTGTGGTGCTTTCTGTTTTCGAAAGAGACTGCCATTTAGAAAATAAAAGTGTTACAATCTGCTACTTATAACGCAGGTTAGGGGAGAGGATGTGGTCCATCGGCTAGACTGCCGACTTTGGTGCTGGAAACCAGGGTTCGAGCCTTGGGGTCACGTCCACATCCTGTGATTCTGGGCAAATCACTTAATCTCCCCGTGCCTGAATGTGTAATGTAAATACGGTGCTCATGTAAAGCGCTCCAATACCTTCGGGTCGAGTTCGCGCTATATAAGTATGCAAAAAAAAAAAAAAGGTTGACAAATGAATGCATTTTAGCCAGAACTGCATTTCGTATAATTTAAAGCGATGTTTGACCCAGGGCTTTATTTAAAAACAATGGCATATTAACTTATTCCAATAATAATGCTTTCTTAATTGTGCACCGTGATCTCATGTAGTAGCGCTGTATTGTAGGCAAACTTATGCAAAGCCCCCCAAAATGTCACTGGCTGCCTCAGACCTGTAGCTCTTTTAGTATCAGTGGCCGGAATGTAACAGACTCTTTAACACTCAGCTTATGTTTCGCCAACATAACGGACACGCTCTCTCTTCTGTCGTAGCCCTCATGGTTTTCTTGAGGTGATATGTTACTCGCTGCATACCTGCCGTTTAACAGCGAGAAACCCCATACTATCTAGCCTTCCTGGTATGAACTGGCTGCTGCACTCTCAGTCCGAGGTTCGACAATTGTTTATGTAAAATACTCTTTTGAGTAATATAAATGAGGCCAATATTGCCACAATAGTCGTGTGCATAAAATGAGACCTAAACAACAATGCGTTGCTTTTTGACGCTTTAGTCTGGATAGTGCTTCACGTTTTTGAATACCAGCTAGTGGTATTCGTAGTGTCCCAGCTGAGTCAAATGGTAGATAGGAGTATCTTTAAAGCCCCGTAAACTTGACATTTTCATTCATTCTCTCATTTTGATAGGAGTTTCAGGCCATAGTAGTTAAGGGGGAACCTTTTTACCACTGAAACACTGCAGAAATTTGTAAGCATTTCTTGAAGACTGGGCATTCTGGTGTGATTACACCATGCACATTCTGCCCCAGTTGTGGAGTGTGATATAAGCTGGCAATAAAAGTTGTTTTAGAAGTAATTCTTCCTGCACTTGAGACCGTGAGCAAGGTCTCAGTGGAGACCGAAACGCGTTGGTTTTGGTTGTTTGCCATATGAAGTAATTGCTACTTGGTAAAATAAAAGCACTGCAAGCTTTTTTAACACAAACCGGAGTGCGACCTATTATTTCCCTTGGGAAGTGTGTGGAGGATTAATGGCGACCGGGCTCGGCCGCGAGGTAACGCACAGCTAACCAGAGCGCCATGCCAGCGAAAGGAGCCAAAGGAGAAGGATTAATATATATATATATATATATATATATATATATATATATTTACTGAAAAAACCAAAGGTTACAGGGCCGTTATAGTTGGGCTCAGGTTTCACTCGTATGAAACTTGTGAAATTCAGCAGTTATAGTTAGCTGAGCTCACTATAACTCACGCCCCGCAATGCACTGCTTATGACCTCACGTATTACATCACTCATGACATCACTGACATCTCTGATAACATCACTGATGACATCATCCAGTGACTGACTGTTTTTATAGAGTTTGAGTGTTAAATATATATACCAAGGTGTTTTGGTGAATCGCTGGGTGTATGATTGCCTGTGTGGATGATTCAGTGGGTGCATGATTGACTGTATAAGTGAGTGATTAGCTGTCTCAGAGAATGTATGGGTGAGTGACTGGTTGTGTGAATGTCTGCATCAGTCTGTCAGTTGGTGTCTAAGTGGTTGTATGGGTGTGTGAGTGGGTACATGAGTGGCTGTATGGGTGATTGGTTGTCTGAGTACCTGTCTGTGTGTTGAGGGGTTGTGTGACTGCCTGTATTGATGAATGAGTCAGTAGCTGTATGGGTTAGTGAATGTATGTGTGAGGGGCTGTATGGGTGAGGGTGTGCATGGCTGTGGGAGTGAATGGATGTGCCAGTGGTATATGGGTGAGTACCTGGGTATGTAAAGGGCAGTATAGGTGAGCAGTGGGGTATATAAGTGGCTGTATGGGTGAGTGTGTGCTTGTGTCAGTGACTGTATGAGAGTGAGTCTGTGTTAGTATCTCTATGCATAAGAAGTGGGTGTGTGTAATTGTATGGGTGAGTAAGTAGCTGTGTGATTGACTGGGTGAGTGAGTAGGTGTGTCAGTAGCGCTACAGCTGACTAACCCAGTGTGTGAGTGATTGTATGGGTGTATTAGTGAGTGAGTGGGTGTATGTATGGGTGAGTGGATGCGTGTGTAGATATATGAATTAGTGAGTGGGTGTGTAAGTACTGGTATGGGTCTGTACATGGGTTTGTGAATTATCGTGTGGGAGTGGGTGTATGAAAGGTTCTATGGGGGTGAGTGGGCCCCCTTCCCTGAGCCAATTTTGGCCCCGGGGGCCCATTCCCCCGGAGCCTGCCTTTTATTTTTTTTATTTATTATTTTTACATAGGAGGTGGGACACGCAGCCCCCCTCCAGAGGCCGATTTTGCCATGGGGAAACCATCGCCCGGGGCCTGACTTCGAGACTGGGTGCCCTAGTCCCACCCAGGGCAACCATGGGGATCACGGGGGAGCCTGAAAGCCCACGTAGTCCCTGCTGGCTCGCCACCTCCTGCCAGGGCCGACATTGCTTTGAGACCAAGGGAGCTGCCAAACTGCAGCTCCCTGGATCTCAAGCAATGTGTCTGTTTCCCTGCTCGCTTGACAGCAGGCAGGTAAACAGACATGCTCCGCTTTCAGCAAGCAAGAGCATTTTCCGCTCTCGCTTGCTGAAAGTGGAGCACTCTTTTCTATGGCTTGGCGGGACATAGCAGGAGCCAGCCGTGGGGGGTGGTGGTCCCAGGGCCATCTAAGGCTCCAGGAGGGGGGCGAAACGGCCCCCTTCTTTCTTCTTCTCTTAGGGCCTGCCCTGGGGAGGTGGCAGTCCCTGGGCCCGAGAATGGCCCGGGAGGAGGGGCCACACAGCTCCCTCCCATTTTAGAGTTTGGCCCCTGGGAAGGTGGTGGAACCGGGGCCTCAGTGGGTTCTTGAGGCCCCCCCAAGCCAAATATAAAAAGCGCTGGGGAGGTGGTGGTTCCCGGGCTGGGAGGTCTTCATAGCCCCCCTATATTATTGCAATTCGCCTCGAGGAGATGGCTATTAGCACAAAATAACAAAAAGCACAATCTGCATAACAACATCGCCCTTTCTGCCAAGTTTGGTGTAATTCTATTCAGTTGTTTGGGCTGTAGTAGTGTTGACAGGGTCCAATGGGAATTAACATTGCAAACGCACCCTTTTTTCCAACCCCATTTTTCTCAGCCCCCGCTTTACAAATACCCCGAAACTTTCCATGTTCAACAAGAATCACCGGAGCACCTTTTTTGGAAAAAGGTTGCGAAGATTCGTCAAACGGTGCCAAAGTTGTATATCTCTAAATGTGTGTGTACAACGCACACAACAGTAAAGAGCTCTTCAACATCGTGAAGGAACTCTCCAACTCCAGCTCCAACACCAACGACATCCAGCCGTCGCGAGACCTGTGCGACTCACTGGCCACCTTCTTCCACCGCAAAATCGCCGACATCCACGACAGCTTCAACACCACGACCGCCCCGGCAACCACCGAGACCACTGCCCCCACAACCACCAACTGCCTGCTCTCCTGGACCAACATCAACGACGAGGACACCAGCGAGATCATGAACACCATCCACTCCGGTTCACCGCTAGACCCGTGCCCTCACCACATCTTCAACAAAGCCAGTACAGCCATCGCGCCCCATCTCCGGAAAATAATCAACATCTCCTTCGAGACAGCAACCTTCCCGGAAAGCTGGAAGCACGCCGAGATCACCGCCTTACTCAAGAAACCCAAGGCAGACCCCAAGGACCTCAAGAACTTCCGACCCATCTCTCTGCTCCCGTTCCCCACGAAGGTCACCGAGAAAATCGTCAACAAACAACTGACACGCTACCTCGAGGAGAACAACATCCTGGACCCTTCCCAGTCCGGCTTCCGCAGCAACCACAGCACCGAAACCGCCCTCATCGCCGCCACCGATGACATCAGGACCCTGCTAGACAACGGAGAAACAGCAGCCCTCATCCTCCTGGACCTATCAGCCGCCTTCGACACGGTCTGCCACCACACACTACGAACACACCTTCACGACGCCGGGATCCAAGAGAAGGCCCTGGACTGGACCACATCCTTCCTTTCCGGCAGAACACAAAGCGTCCACCTCGCCCCCTTCCGATCCAAGGCCACCAAGATCATCTGCGGCGTACCCCAAGGCTCCTCCCTCAGCCCAACGCTGTTCAACATCTACATGGCACCCCTCGCCCACGTCGCCCGACAGCACAACCTCAACATCATCTCCTACGCCGACGACACCCAGCTGATCCTCTCCCTCACCAAAGACCCTCACACCGCCAAAGCCCACCTCCACGAAGGAATGAAGGCCGTCGCCGAATGGATGAGGACCAGCCGCCTGAAGCTGAACTCGGACAAGACGGAGGTCCTCATCCTTGGTTCCAACCCTTCAGCCTGGGACGACTCCTGGTGGCCAACATCACTGGGAACAGCCCCGCCACCCACCGACCACGTACGCAACCTAGGGGTCATCCTCGACCCCACCCTCTCCATGACTAAGCAGGTCAACGCCGTTTCCTCATCCTGCTTCAACATCCTCCGAATGCTCCGCAGGATCTTCAAGTGGATCCCCACCGAAACAAGAAAAACAGTCACCCAGGCCCTCGTCACCAGCAGGCTGGACTACGGAAACGCCCTCTACGCAGGAACGACGGCTAAGCTCCTGAGACGGTTGCAACGCATCCAGAACGCCTCTGCACGTCTTATCCTCGACATCCCCCGACGCAGCCACATCACACCCCACCTGAGAGACCTGCACTGGCTCCCTGTCAACAAGAGGATAACCTTCAAGCTCCTCACCCACGCACACAAAGCACTCCACAACTCCGGACCAGCCTACCTCAACAGACGACTCAGCTTCTACACCCCCACCCGCCAGCTCCGCTCGACCAGCCTCGCCCTCGCCACAGTCCCCCGCATCCGGAAAACGACCGGCGGCGGCAGATCCTTCTCCCACCTCGCCGCCAAGACCTGGAACACCCTCCCCACCAACCTCCGACAGACCCAAGACCTACTGGCCTTCAGAAGACTCCTCAAGACCTGGCTCTTCGATCAGTAGCAGCACCACCCCCCTCTTCCCCCAGCGCCTTGAGACCCTCGCGGGTATGTAGTGCGCTTTATAAGTGACATGATTGATTGATTGATTGATATATGTAAATGTGTGTGTGGTAATATGTGTGTGTGTGTGTGTGTGTATATATGTGTGTGTGTGGATATATGTGTCAGTGTGTAATTGTGTGTGGATATGTGCTTGTGTATGTATATGTGAGTGTGTGGATATGTGTGTATATATATATATGTGTGTATAAGTAAGTGTGTGTGTACATGTATGTATATGTGTGTATATATGTGTGTGTACATGTATGTATATGTGTGTATATATGTGTGTGTGTATATATGTGTGTGTGTGTGTGTATATATGTGTGTGTGTGTGTGTGTATATATGTGTGTGTGTGTATATATGTGTGTGTGTATGTGTGTGTGTATATGTGTGTGTGTATGTGTGTGTGTATATGTGTGTGTGTGTGTATATGTGTGTGTGTGTGTATATGTGTGTGTGTGTATATGTGTGTGTGTGTATGTGTGTGTGTGTGTGTATATATGTGTGTGTGTGTATATATGTGTGTGTGTGTGTATATATATGTGTGTGTGTGTATATGTGTGTGTATATGTGTGTGTGTATATATGTGTATATGTGTGTGTGTGTATATATGTGTGTGTGTGTGTGTATATATGCGTGTGTGTGTGTGTGTGTGTGTGTGTATATAAAATACCAGACTTAAAATAAAGCTATGAGTCAGGTAGGCTCCTTTCCTTGTATTGAAATCACATTTGGTGTCAAGGAGTCCTATTAGTGTCAAGGGCGCCGTTCTCATTGCAAATGATTCTGAAGTGAAGTTAGGGTACCATATGGTGATTTTTCCTACATTAAAGGTCTGCTATCACCAAAGTATAAATCATTTTTTATACTATACTTCCTTCATTTAAGCGCTATATCTTACAGTTGTTACTATTACACTCTTTCATATTTCTCCATTTACCCGTCTCAGAAGGATGGTAGACTAAGTTTGCTCTACAACTCTATGCCACTCCACATCACTCTACTCTCTGCCCCTCCACAACACTCTACGCTTCGCCTCTCTACTCGACAACACCACTCTGTGTCACCACTTAACACCACTACTCTAGGACACCACCACTCTGCTACCACTGCTCTCAACGCCCCTCTACTCCCCACTCTAGGCCCTTGGACTCCATGCCAATGTATTCTATGCCACTCTACCATATACCACTTCACTCTACGACAGTCTACTCTGCAACACTGCACTCTCTGCCACTGAACTCTACGCCACTGCACTCTAAGCTGCATCACTCTATGCTGCACCACTATTTTACTCTGCGCCGCTGCACTCTGACACTCAGCTCTGCAAGACTGCATTCTCTGCCACTGAACTCTGCCATGCTACTCTGCATGACTGCAGTCTAAGTCACTGCACTCTGCATCACTGCACTCTGCATCGCTCCACGCCACTCTAATCTATTCTGTACCATTGCACTCTACACTACTCTACGTCACTGCACTCTGCTTCACTCTGCTCTACACCTCTGCAATCTACCCTGCACTCTACGTCACTCTACTCTGCGCCAATGCACTCTACACCACTTTACTCAACCATTGCACTCTACGCCAGTCTACTCTGCACCACTGTGTTTTACACAGCTTCAATCTAGGCTACTGCACTTTACGACACTATAAGCTACGATACTCCACTCTGTGATGCTCTACTCCATTAAACTCTACTTGACTCTATGCCACTCCACTCTACAACACTACTCCATGCTATGCTACCCTTCAACACTACTTTAGTCTACTCTATTCTACAACACACTACTCCATGCCACTCCACTCTGACACTCAATTCTACAACACTTTACTCCACTCTGCCATTCCACTCTCCTACATTACTCCACTTTATGCCACTCCACTCTACAGCAATCTACTTTACGCAACACTCAACGCCACTCTGTTCCACACCACTCCATGACACTCTGCTGCTATAATCTATACTACTTCATCACATGGCACTTTTCGACATGCAACTCTCCTTTACCCCACTAACCTTTAGCCATGCTGAACAACAGCCACGCTTGTGTACAATATGGCTAAAACATATTGGCAAAGCCAATAGCTCTTGCAAAGGCCAGACCTTTTGGCTTTGCCAATGCTTGTTTATTTTAACCGATACTGCAAACCATCGGCAGGCCACATGGTCAAAAAGGCAAGACCTATTGGCTTTGCCAATGCTTGTTTTTGTAACAATTATTTGCTCTGCTAACGAACTAATAAAACTGTGTATTTCTTAACATCCTGTGTATGTCAAACATGTATTACTACTCGAGATCCTCGTAGAATATTACATCTGCATATTGAAACCGCCATGCAGTAACACAGCCAGAACCCATCCTACGGTAATACATCCCCATCATGAATTAATCGACTAGTACGGTCCCAGTCCCATTCTAAAGTTATCCTTGGATCATCCATGAGTAATGCAGCCTCATTCTGAAGTCATCACAAGATGATTCTGTAATAATACAGCCCCATCCTGAAATACTCAAAGGATCATCCTGGAGTAATCCAGCCTAATGCTGAAATCATCATGGGATCATTCTGGAGTAGTACAAGATCATCACATGTTTTCCATTGAAGTAATCAGGAACCCATCCTTGAGTAATCAAGCCTAATCCTGAAATCGTCCTGGGATCATTCTGGAGTAGTACAAGATCATCACATGTTTTCCATTGAAGTAATCAGGAACCCATCCTGGAGTAATCCACCCTAATCCTGTAATCAGCATGGGATCATCCGGCAGCAGTACAAGCTCATCACATCTTTTCCACTGAAGTAATCGGGAACTAATCCTGGAGTAGTTTCTCTGATGACTCGAGGAGTCATCCCATTTAAATATTCTGCCCTATAGGCATACTTCAGGATGGCTTCTGATGAGATCCCCAGTTAATTGCAGGAATAGCCTGGCTGAAGTCATCAGATGACTTCAGAATCACTCCAGGATGATCTTCCTTTTAGACTTGGGCGATCTCTATATTATTTTTTTTTATGCTTGCCAAAACTTCCAGACCAAAAAAACCTAAACTGTCAAACCGCTGTGTGAACGCACAACAGCTGTTTTGACAGTGCCGGTGCATACGACCATAATAACCAAAATATTATGGCCACTTTAGCCCGTCAATTGATAGTGATACGCTAAAATCCAAATAAAGCTTAATGCCTTTACTAAAATGGCCGCTACGTGGCGCCGTCACGTAAATGTGCGTACGGACGTCACTAATTCTCCCAACGGTCACCTCCGAGGAACAATTCACTGTTCCGGATGTGCCAGTCTGATTTGGCTCTGCCAGTGCAGCGCTTGAAGAGAAATGCACACGCAACACGTGGTGAGGCCGGAAAATATTTTATCAAGTCGAGCTCGAACCTGCACGAGCCCCACGCTTACTTCCTAAACCTGTCTACCTCAAAAAATACCCATAAATTGGGCTGCCTGCACTTAAATGTGAACCTTTAAAAAAATCGCATGAGAAAACTTACTTGTAACAAACTCTTGTCCACTCGTACAAACTAAACACACACAAATATATACTACAAAATGTATAAATTAAAATATCTCATACCATAAAACGTAATAGATCTATATTTATGAAAAACCTATGGTTTTGGCCTACATCAACACTCAACCGCATAGTACTTATCTGTCAAGGAGCAGCTGATAAAAAAGGAAGATGGCTGCGGTGTTGAGAGTTATATAGACTGAGACATTCTAATTCTGGAATTTTGAGTTGGTGATGTTTTACTTTAATCTGGATTTCGTTAAAGACACAGGGGCTAGCATTGGTTAATACACTCGGGGTCAGGTGCTTGCGGTGGATAAAGTTAAAATGTATCAGCTTAAACCTGGCATTCCCGAATGCTATCCGCACCAGCTCACACATCCTTGTCCAAAAGTGTTTTGCGCCTCCTGAAAGGAGACAAATGTGTCCCCCTGGTAGAGGTTACCAAGCAACTGACATCCCTGTTCGCTCCATCTAGCAATCATCATGTCACTACGAAAGCGACAAATGGGCTGCAAGTCCCAGATATTTAGGTCCCTGGTAAATGGCGGGTGCTTAACAACCCTCTTAACAATCCGCTCCCATTTTCAACGCAGTCTGTCTAACAATGTAAGGCACCAAAGATCCTAGTCTGCCCCCTCTGTCAGTAGCACTTACAACGACTCTCCTTTACACGTGCCCCTCAGTAATTGCTTCTCCCAATTATCTTTATCCAGTAGCCACTTAGCGGCATGTTGAATGTGGGCCGCATAATAATACCATTCAAGGTTCGGTATCCCCTGGCCTCCCAGTTCCTGATCTCTTTGAAGATCTCCAGCGCTACTCTAGGGTACCCACCAGCCCAGACTAGTGATAGAAAAATACTGTTTAACTGCTTAAATACTTCATGCTTCAATAGGCAAAGAGCGTTTTGAAGATGGTATAGACAACGTGGCAGCAGCACCATCTTGGCTACCGCTACCAATCCAATAATTGCCAGTGGTAGCATGCACCAGAAGCGCACTGATGCATGCAGCCCCTCTGTCACCCTCCCTAGATTATAGGCATATTGACAGTCGGCTGTAAGGGCAATCTTAACTCCCAGATATCAGAACACGTCCGTTTCCCACCGTAGTCCCAATCAGGGAGTCTCTCCCTCTCCAGCCCAATCAAGCCCCCAGGGGGAAAAGAAGGCTATTGTATTGATTGACCCGAAGCCCAGATATCCTCCCAAATTCCTCCAATAGGCGCATTAAGTAAGGAAGCGAGGTTCAAGGTACCCTCAGATAAGAGTGCCTCATCGGCGTACAGGGACACCAAATGCTTTGATTCCCCAACTGTGATCCTCCAGTCCTTCAAATACCTCCTGATTCGAAGTGCTAATGGCTTCAGAGCGAGGGCAAACAGAAGTGGGGACAACGGGCATCCCTGTCTCGTCCTTAGACCCGGCTCCTGACACCACACCTCCCGTCCTCACATGCACCCTGGGTCCTGAAGAGAGAAATTGCACCCAGCCACAGAGGTTTGGGCTAGATCCCATGTGTCGGAGCTCTTTCATCAAATAAGCTCAGCCCAAGGTGTCAAACGCCTTTTTGAGGTCTATCACGACCAGAGTGAGCTCGTCATCCCGGTCCAGCACTGAGTACTGTACATGAGTGAGTTTCCTGAAGTTCATTGCAGTACTTCGGCTCAGAATGAACCCACATCGATCTTTATGCACCAACTTTCCGATCACTAATTGCAACCTAATAGCAAACATTTTACAAAGTCTTTGGTGTCCATGTTGATCATAGCCTAAGGTCTATAGGAGAAGGGTTCATCGCCTTTCTGCCCGGCTTGGGAACCATGCAGATTACACCCTCTCACATGGTTAATTGGAGGGAGCCTACTCGTCGCGCCTCATTGTACACCTCCAGGAGTTTGTCTTTAAGCTGAGGCAGAAAGGCTTGATAAAATTCCATCGGGAAGCCATGCCCTCCTCCCTCCCCCTGGCATTTCACTCTTCGGCATCGAACACAGGGCCTCTCTGATATTTTCTGTGGTAAGAGCAGCCTCAAGTCCCTCAGTGAAGGCCTCGGTAACCCTAGGGACCCTCACACTCGCCACGTATCTCTGTATGCTGTCCTTGTCGCCAACAGACACCTCCACATATACCCCCTGCAGGTGGTCAACAAAGACTTAATTTATGACCCTTTGTGTGATTGCAGCCGTACCGTCTGGATGTTCCAGGCAGCCCACCAGTGACGCCTCCTCCTCCCTCTGCAATATCCAAGGGAGCAGGCAACTAGGTTGAACCCTCCCCCCTTCGCAGCCCCTGGTGATAAGTTTTAAGGGTGTATGTATCCAGTCTGTCCCATGTGTCTTCAGTGTGACGCTTTAAGTCCAACAACTCCTGTCGAGTGTCCGAAGAGATCTCTTCTCCTCGCTGTGACTCGGCTAGTCCTCCCTTCCTATGTGTCAGTTCCTGCTGGAGTTGCTTCTTCATCTCATATACCTTGCTGAAGCACGCTCCTCTTTTTACAGCTTTCAACGCCGACCACTCATTTGCCCTTTTGTCTGCCGTGGCCCAATTGTCCATCATGTATTTGTCAATTGTCCCAGAGAGGTCCGTCAAACACACCTCATCTGTCAAAAGGCCTGATGGCAATTGCCAAGTCTGCCTAGGTCCACTCCCCACTATCCAAGCATAATTCACAAGTAGCGGGGTATGAGCCAAGAGAAATCTTCCCAGATATTTAGTAGACGCTATTTTATGCATGCGTTCGCCCATCAACAAGGATACAGTCAAGTCGGCTATACGTGCAGTGGGTAAAGAAATAACAAGAATAGGTTTAGGTTTAGGGATTTATAAAGGACATGGCTACCCACAGGCATCCCAGCGCTGAAAAGAAACAGGTAAGGAAACTATCTTGTGAAAAGTTAGGGGAACAGCCATGTTTTAAGTTTCTTTTTAAAGGTCTGTTCGTTTTAATCAGTCGCAGCTCTGGGTCCATACTGTTCCAGAGTTTGGGCACCAGGTGTGTGAATGACCTTCCACCCCACCTAGATCTCTTGATTCTATTAGTGTTCATCAGAAAATTCGACCCTGATCTGAGATAGCGACGAGGTGAATAGTGGGAGATCAGAGTTCGTAACAAGGCGGGGCCTCTCCCATACATGGCTCTGTGGGCCAAGCAGAGGGACTTTGTTATGCCCTGCATAGTTTACTTATATCTTGTAGTTGATCAATCTTCCTGCTGCTCAGCCAGTGTGTATGTTTACTGTAGAATGTTGGGAATTCAGTGATGCACGGAATGTTGGGTGTCTGTGTGAGTGAGGAATGACAGTTCGAGATGGGCTGAGCAGCAGGCAAGCTGCTCCTGGTGGGGTTTGCTGTTACATGGGACTAAGGGTTGACTACAGGCTAACCTACTTCACCATCACCTGTTTACCTGGACTACCTGTCAGATGTACCTGTATACCATCTGGATGTACTTGGACCAGCTATTGAATAAAGGTACTTATGAACTCTTCTTGGCTACCAGCGTTTACTTGTGTCACAGGGCACAACAGACTTGAATTTAATCCTGGCCTGAACCGGAAGCCAGTGTAGCTCGCTCAAGGAGGCTCTCACTGACTGGTGCCTGGGTATATTGAGAAGCAGTCTAGCTGCTGCATTCTGTACCACTTGTAACCTGTCCGTGACGTATTTGGGAGAGCCAAGGTATAACGAGTTGCCGTAGTCAAGTCTCGAAACTACCAAGGCTTGCACCACTGTCCTTCTTGAGTTCTCTGGGAGTAAGCTCATAATTTTCCTAATCATCCGAAGTATCCCAAAACAGGTACTTTAAAGTTTTTTGGCTTGCGTCTCCATGGTTAGATTCTGGTCGAGCCACATCCCCAAATTTTTTATGGAAGTGTTAGGGGTAGGGGGAGAGCCCCAATTTACTGGCCAGGGGATCTCGGAGCGTGGGCTAAAACCACTTCCCAAGATCATAAGCTCAGTTTTATCCCCATTCAGCTTAAGACTACAGTCGGCCATCCATGTTCCTATTTTTTCCAGGCACGGGGTTAGTTGCCTATGGTCGGAGTTAAGGGTGTCTGCTATTGAGACCACTAGTTGTGTGTAATCGGCATATGACACAATAGAGAGTCCGAACTCCTGTACTATGTGAGCCAGTGGGCTCAGATAAATGTTAAAAAGGGTCGGACTCAGGGAAGATCCCTGAGGCACTCCCCAAGGGGCTGAGAAGGTGTCTGACAGAATGCCGGCCTCCATGCACTGGAAGGATCTATCCCTCAGGAACGAGGCCACCCATTGATTGGCAGTACCTCTAATCCCGATATCTTTGAGCCTGTTGACAAGGATTTCGTGGTCTACCGTATCAAAGGCCGCACTTAGATCTAGTAACACAATAGCGGCGGCTCTTCCCTGATCTAGTATGCTTTTTAATTTTTCGGTGACAAGTAGTGCTGACTCTGTACTATGTTCCGGTCGGAATCCCATCTGGGTCTGGTGTAGGATGCCATTATCTTCCAGAAAGCGTGAGATGGTACTGTTCACGTGTTTCTCTGAAATCTTTCCCAGAATGGGCAGCAGTGAGATCGGACGGTAGTTCGCCATGGAGGCAGGGTCAAGTTGGGGTTTTTTCAGCAGCGGTTTTACAATGGCATGCTTCCACTCTTTGGGCACTATGCCTTTTTCGAGAGACAGGGAAATGAGGTTAGAAAGTTGGGTTAAGACGCATTTCCCCACTTGAGCGAGGATGTGAGGCGGAGCCGGGTCTATAGGGGACCCTGATTTAATGTTCCGTAAAAGGGAGCCAGCCTGTTCTTCACTTAGTTTGGGAAAAGTAAACAGAGCAGGGGAAAGGGAGGTTACTGACTACTCTGTGCTAATAGGGAGTTCAAGAGTGCTCATGGAGACTTCGGTTGCTACTGATGTCTGGCTAGTGTTTGAATGAAGGGAGTTGTAGATGTTTCCACCTTACTCTTGAAGAATGTAGCTAACCCATTACATCTCTCTTTTGAGCATTGAGAAAGGTTTGTGCCTGATTCAATTGTTGTAAGAGACTTTACAATCTTAAACAGCTCCTTTGAAGAGTTAGAGGACTTCTCTATTTTTTCTTCGAAAAAGGCTCCTTGCTCCTTCCTAATGTTCTTGTGGTATTGCTGAATAGCTACTTTATATGCTATTTTAAGCTCAGGGGCATACGTTTTCCTCCAACTTCTTTTTAGCTTTTTACAGCTTTTCTTTTGAGCGACCAATTGAGGACTGAACCAGGAAGACCTGTTGGAATTTTTTGGCTTTATTGGACCTGGTTTCCTGAAGTTCCGCTCCACGGATCCATTCATCCACGTTAGCCACTTTTTATGGGCTTCCTCTAGATCTTTTGTATCTTGTGGAAAGGTCGCCTCAAGGTCTGTGAGCCAGGCTTCAGGGGCCATCCTATGCCATTTGCGTCCCAGCATTGAGCACCCACCTTTGGGGTTTGCTATAGGGGGTTTTTGATACCGAATTGGGATAAAGAAATGATCTGTCCAGGGCATCCGGATGGGGGCAAGCAGCTCCAATCTGGAGTCATTGGAAAAAATAGGGTCCAAAGTGTGGCCCTTTTTATGAGTGGCCTGATGCACCAATTGTGTAAGTTGTAAGGCTTCAAGGTCAGCTAAAAATCTCTTTGTCGATGGATTGGTATGATCGTCCAGATGAATATTAAAGTCGCCTAATACTGTGAAGGCGCTTTTCCCTAACATCATGCTGGCAAGGATGTCCGGGATGGCCTCTAAGAAAGGCGTACAGGTCCCTGGGGGCCTATAAATAAGACTGCCCGAAAAGGAGCATGTCGGGGTGAGGGACAATCTAAAGGCAAAAGCCTCACAGTTGACATTATTAAGGGGGGTGATGGCACCGGCCAGATGTGATTTGCAAATAATCGCAATACCACCTCCAGTTGTACCCACTCTATTGAGTCGGAATATTTCAAAGCCCTGGGGAAGGGTACTTACAATCTCTGGGACGGAGCTTTCTCGGAGCCAAGTCTCCGTGAGGAATAGTACCTCAAGGTCTTCCTCCTCAATTAGTAACCTGATCTCGGTTGCGTGCTTTGGAAGGGATTAGCCCCATCTTCCAATGTTTTGTGTGGTCTATCTCCTTCCTTTTGCAACTTCCTTGCTGCGCCATGGTCCCTGATACAAAGCCGCAGATAGGGCAGTTCAGGGGCTCGTTGGCGACCAGTGAGTGCAGGCAGGAGGGGTGAACTACTGTCTTTAGCGCCTCAAGCTCCTTTTTTGAATATATAATCCGTTTTTCAGGAGCCCGGGCAATTTGGACAAGGTTCCTGGTCCCGGACGGGCGCAGACGGGCTTGCCTTGGGAGCGCCAGCGGCGAGCCTGCTGCGCGTCTGCGCCATCCCGGTCTTAAATCCCGACCAGGGAATACTCTGTGGATGTCAGGTACATGGCCCTCCAGAAATCTACAATACCAACATTAGCCATAACTTCCGTCAGGGCCGCTGCCACGAATGGCTTGGTGCGCTGTTTAGGTGGTGCTCCGTCCATATCACCATCAAGGGCATAGTTTAAATCCCAGGCCCAAATTGTGGACGTCCCCACATATTCCGTTAAGAGGGTCTGCACTTTATAGTAGTAACTTGCATCATCAGTGTTTGGTGCATGCTTGTTGAGTATATACATATCCCTCCCATCCAGGATCCCAAAGGCTGGCATATATCGCCCTTCTATATCTACCTCTGAATAGATGTGCGGAAAGGGGACCCCATGGGGCTATCCAGATGTCTACCCCTCTGGCATATCCAGAATAAGTGGCAGAGTACATCTGACCTCTCCATTTCTTCGAGAGCTTCTTAACTTCCGCCTCAGTGAGATGTGTCGCCTGGAGGAATGCAACCACAAACGTGTTGCGCTTCAAGTATGTGAGTACTCTATGTTGTTTTGTGCTGCCACTAAGACTTCGAACGTTTCAGGAGATAAACTGATAGTTATTCACTATATTCTCATGTGGATGTAGAGAATGGGGAGTCGAGGTGTCTCAAGCATTATCGAGGCACTACCAACCCAAGACTCCCCACCCCCACCACACAGAGTGAAGGCTAGAGAGAAACACACGTGCATCATCAGACAACAAATATGCAAATAAAAAGCTAATAAACATTAAAAACATTCCCTCCCAACAATCCCTCCCCGGAGAAACACTGTAACCGAATAGAACCGTGTCTGCCCATATAAATCTGGCTAGCACAGCAACGTAGCACCGTTCCCCAATGTGAATAATCAGATATCCCAATAGTATGTCACCTCTCCCGTTTTCATATTAATCACAGTAAATTCTCCCTGCACAGAAGCAGGGATCTCCCCCCGTCCAACCTGAGGCCTGGAAACCCGTGCGGGTCGTAGCCCAACAGGATCCCCCTCCTTTCCAGTCTTAACAATAGGATGAAGAGTGCTCGGCAGGCCAGCTCCCACTCCACGCCAAACTAAGTGTCTATCCATGTCTACCATGCATGTGTACCTGCATTCTCATCTAGGGCCCCAATACCACCATCGGTAGAGCATCAATGTCAGTGCACACCTTAGGTCAATGAAGGGTATCATTAGTCAAACCTGATTCAGGGCTCCAATCCCCCAGTCTCCCCACTGTTTGTGGCTGCATCCGCCGGGGTATCCACAACCCCCTTTCTCATTTGAGAGCGTGAGGTTTTCCATTGAAGAAGACATCTCCTCGTGCAGCATGATACCATCCTCCTGCACCAAAACACATGGAGTGCTGCGTGTAGTGATCCCAGCTAAGCCTGACCGCCATGCAGCCATCCACCACACCTCCCTGATCTCTGCGAGTCCACAGGGCCCCTTTCTCCCTCCAGATGTCGCACAGGCACCCGGTCCCAGAGTTCAAGCCACGTCGAGACCTCCTAAGGTCGGTCAAAGAAGTGAGTTTTTCCATTAGCAATCACACGTAGTGCAGCAGGATACAATAACATATATCACAGGTTCAACGCTTTGAGTTTTTGCTTCACCTCTAGGTCCAACTTCCTCTTGGTCTGTACCTTATGAGTATAGTCTGCATAAATGGCAATGGTGTGATTTTTGTAGCGCAGCCTTCCAGCCTGTCTGGCTGCTTTCAGAATGGAGTCTCTGTCCTAGTAATGGAAGTTGCAGGCAATAATTGCTTTTGGAGAAGCACCGGGGGGGGTGGGGGTGTACAGCCGTCAGCATCCCATGCACACGCTCCACCAAAACACCGTAGACAGTCACAGCGGTCTAAGCGTCTGACGGATTCAGTCCTCCAGGAATCGTTCAGCAGATGGGGCCTCTGCCCCCTCTGAGAACCCCAGCATTCAAATGTTATTATGCCTCAAGTGAACTTCCGCTTCGTCAGCCCTAGATTCCAATGTTGTTTTTGCCACTGTTTCCTGTGTCGCTGGGTTCCCGCAGCGTTGTGGAGTTCCGTGATGGATTCTTCCACTGCATTTACTTCTTCCGTCACCTTGTGAAGGTCCGCCTGGAGGTTCCACCTAGAGGTTGACGTCTCTAGCCACTACCTCGCCTTCCAGAGTCATGTTTGATCCTTGAATGGCGCCAACAGGTCCACTCTCGTTGGCTCCCTCTGTCGTAGGCCGCCCCGAAAGTCCAGCAAGGTTGCCTCCTGTCTCACAGATCCCAATGAGGGCACTGGGTCAACTGTGTACTGCGTGATAGTGTTGCCCTGCTAGGGCCCAGGTGCCTTGTGCTTACCCATGGTCCTTAAAAAGACGGCAGCCACCCAGGAGCGTATTCAATGATCGCCACCTCCACGTAAGTGGCTGCAGCAAGCATGCACAACCAGATCCCCCTAATGTGGGGCCAGCGGCACTCTTGTTAGGAAGGCAGATCACAGCACGCACGCAAACCGGTGTCAGTTCTGGCCAGCTCAACTCAAGCGGAGGGCAGAGTTCAGTCAAGCATGTAGTCTGCACTTGTAGCCCAGACACATGTAGGCTCACACAAGCCTCCTCTTGGCATGCAGCCCTTCAGTAATCAGCACTCACCAAGACGATAAGCTCCAATCGGGGCCAGGCAGATAAACGCACACCACAGACACCAAGGATGAAGCCCACATTCTCCCTGAAAGAAGTCTGGCGACACTTATGTCCTCTCAGAGATGGTGTCCCCACAGGCCCAACTTCACTCTCATTATACGCCAGGCTCTCCCTATCCGGAATAAGTCATCCGGCTCAGGAGCTCCCCTTTCCGGCTCTGTCAGGCACCAATTGCTCAACAAAGCCTGTGCAGCGCCACCAGCAGCGAAGCACAGTCGCTGTCATATCAGGGATCTCCTTCTCTGCAAGACACAAACCAAGGCCTTCCTCCCAGGCCCTGCGGCCCACCCCAGTCCAGAGCAGGCCGTAAAGGCTGCCCCTCCCATTGTTGTCAGTCTCTCGGCTTCTGTCTCTCCTACCGCTCACCTCCACCAAGTGGGAGCAGAATGTAAAGCTCACCCGCCAGGCCAGGGTAAAAGGTGCACGATTACCACTGCAGATGTCTCACCGTCCAAGGAGCACTCCCAAGGCTCCCACATGGCGGCTCCATGCCTCTGATCTCCGTGCTCGTCTCCACCACACGCCTCGAGCCCCTGGCATGCACAGCATGTCGGCTACAGGTCAATCTTCTCACTCTGGCTGACACAGGAAACATGCTGCCATACATCATGGACAAATATCTGAGGCAGGAAGCCTTCCTTTGAGTAATTGGAAAGGACTAACAGCAGTTACAGAGTGAGGAGGGATACCGTATGACTAGAACCTCTTCCTGATAGTCTTGAACAAAGATTTTGTACTTTGGAAGGCAATGTTAAATGCTCCACAAGGCTATTGTAACAGAAGTCATTAAGTGAAGTAATGCTCTTATTAATCCCATGCAATTGAAGGAACTCTGACATTTCACAGGAGGTTGGTTCCACATAGTCTACTAAAAAAAGGCATATTGCGCACCAAAAGGCATTTTGTTTTAAAGGATCCAGTAATATCAAACCAAGCTTTTGCCATGCAAAGTCCAACCATGGTACAGGGTGCACGGAAGAAGAAATATTTTTAAAATTCTTATTACAACCTATGCAGTCTTTACAATTCCTCACAAACCAATCAGCTTCAATTCCAGGCCATCAAAATTGTTTTCACAACAAATTGTTAAAAGAGTACATGTCCATATTACCCTAATGACTGGCACAAAGGATGATGTCCCAAACTCCTCCTGGTAGAATATACTGATCACTCCTGAGTATACAAACCGATTGATCACACTCAACTCATCAGAAACTTGGCCAAAAGAATGTAAGGAGCCTAAAAATCTCTTGCTGGGTGGCCACTCATTACAAATGTATTCTATCACAAGTTGGAGTACTTCATCTTTCTCATCCTCCAACTGCCACAACCCTTTGTTGGCCATGCCTTTCCGCATAGCACTTATGTTCTTCACTCCTGCCACCACATTAATCTCATCATCGTCGACGAAGATTTCGTCGTTGTCTTTGAAAATTAGACTGTCGACGGAGAAGTTACAGTCGACAAGAACGTCTTCGTCAGCGGAGAAATCCGAGCCGACGAAGACACCACCGTCGACGAGGAAGTCGTCGTCGGCCAAGACACCAGCGTCGACGAAGACACCACCGGCAACGAAGACACCGTCGTCGACGAAGACTACATAGACCATGAAGAGCCCACCTCTATCGACGTGGATACAGCTGTTGACGGCAACCACCTCGTTGACGAAGACTACTTTGCCATCAAAATCACTGCTGGGGGCAGAATTATCATCGCCTAAGGTTACTGCGGTGCCGATGGACTCAGAGATTACCCCAGAACATACTTCCCCTAGTGAGATTACTCCTCTTCTGCCGACGCATCTTCTAGAAGAGGAAGATTCCAAAGATGAGGGCCCATTTGGGTATGCGTATAGTCCGTCGGACTTACATGTTAAGTGCCAAGACGAGAACGAAGAGGAGGAACAGTAATATTATGGTCAAGCTTATTATACCCAACCTGGGATGGGCTATCAACAGTATCAGCAGGACATGTTCACAGTGCCGTCTGCCTTGCTCTCAGATCTTCAGTTTATGTTGGAAGATTACCGCAGGTGATTCCCACCTGCAGACCCTATGGCTGAACCTCCACCTCCAATAGGATCACCAGTGCAACGCTCCACTCCTACAAGGTTGTCAGTTCCAAATACTCCACTGTCCATTCCTCGCTAGGAAGTAGTCTCTTCGGATGAAGAGCGGGAAGAAGGAGAACTTCTTGACACGCGTACGGAGTGGGATAAGTATTCAATTTCCTTGCCTGCTTCACCAACACCTCCTCCAGTAGATTCTCCACCAGAGGACATAGGAGGGTTTCATAATCTTTTGGAACGTGCTTCAAAATGATTTGCTTTACCAATGCCCTCGAAACAGTCGGACTGTTTCCTTTATGACTTCAAAGAACCGTTTTGTAAGTCTGTCAGGGCTATACCAATTATCGATTACATCTGGGAAGAGCGTATTAGAATTATGAAGACCCCAGCTTCTATATCAGTGGTCCTTCCGCGCCTTGACAAACTACAAGGCTATGGATAATGCAACAGCGTGTCTCACAGGACACCCAAAACCGGATTCCGTGGTCATGCAAGCTGCTCAGCGCCGCTCGAAAAATCCGGTAGCACCTCTTTCGGCTCCTCCTGACAAGGATGGCAGATGCCTAGATTCCATTGGCAAATGTTTTTCTTCAATGTCAGCATTGACAGGGAGAGCGGCAAATTTTCTGACTATCTTAGGCCATTATGATTGCCAAATGTGGTCAGACATAGGCCCATACCTGGACCAACTACCAGAGAATGCTAAGGAAGAGGCACGAAGATCCCCCACAGTGAAATTATAGATTCTGCCATAGACGTCGCCATTACAGGTTTCAGGCAGTTGGCAGGGGCAGTAGTTCTTAGACGACAAGGATGGCTCAAAGCCTCCTCATTCGCCCAGAGGTTCAGAATAAGATCTTAGACCTTCCATATGACGGAGAAGATCTCTTTGGAAGTCAGGTGGAGGAAGCCCTTAAACCATAAAGGCGGACACGGATACTGCCAAGTCTTTGGAGACGCTGCAGCTCAGGAAAACTCCTTTTCGAGGATACAGAGCCCTCTTATAGGGGGGGGTATCAGCAATACCGATACCCGGCATACTCATCGAATAATCAATCTTACCGTTCCCAATTCCAACAAAGACAACCTCTTCAGACATCCCAATTCCAACAAAGACAACCTCCTCAGACATCCTATGTCAGATCGAACAGGGGAAAATCACACGGGCAAGTAAAGAGGTTGGCTGTCGACAATGATATGGTACAGGCTCCGGCTCCAACTCCTCCACCACATTCTCCTCAATCTCTCCCATCAAAAACCTTGTATCTTGCAGGCAAGATTACAAACCACCTTCGCCAGTGGAAAACCATAACCACAGACCGGTGGGTTCTTTGCCTTGTGCAATTCGGACATACACTGGAGTTTATCCAAAAACCACCGGCAACCCCTCCGCAACCCTTCCACCAAAAGCATCTCAAGACTCTTCAACAAGAGGTCAAAGCCATGCTTCAAAAAGGAGCGATTGAGAAGGTACAAGTCTCCCACAGGGGCAAGGGTTTCTACTCCAGTTTCTTGTTAATCAGAAAGAAGCTAAGGCAGTGGCAACCAATTTTAGACCTCAGAAGCCTCAACGGCGACCTGAAAAACCAATAATTTCAGATTATCACGTTGCAGGAGGTTCTAAAGCTTCTAGACCAGTACAACTTCATGACCTCATTAGACCTCCAAGACACTTATTTCCACATACCCATTCACCCAAGGCACAGGAAGTACCTGCGGTTTTTGGTTGCCGGACGCCATTTCCAAATCTGCGCCCAGAATTTTTACGAAGTGCCTTGCTCCGGTCGCAGCATTTCTCAGACAGCATCAACATCAAGTCTTCCAATATCTGGACAACTGCCTGATAAAGGCACCTTTCAAATCAGCAGCACGAGAATCTACAAAGGTCTGCACTGCTCTCTTCCGGCGTCTGGGTCTCACTTTCAATTTGTAAAGCCCAGGCAGAACCCATTGCAAACGATTGTCTTCCGGGGGGCCAAATTGGACTTGGTGTTCTTAAGAGCTTATCCCGCAGAGGAGCGGCAACACTGGCTTCTCATGCTCACAAAATCCATCAGAAGAAAAAAGTCTATTTCAGTCCGACTGTACAAGTCTCTCTTGTGAATGATGTCATCGTGCATACCACTGATCCCATTCTGTCTCTTCAAAATGCGACCCATGCAGGAGGAACTGGACAAGCAGTGGGCACAGTCCAAAGGCTCTTTTGACGACATCATCAAGATAACTCCACGCATGCTAAAGGCATTGGAGTGGTGGGAAGACAAAACCCATCTGTCAGTAGGGCTGTCTACCCAACTCATAGCGGCACCCTTTGTGATTACCAGAGATGCGTCACTAGAGGGATGGAGAGCTCATCTCCAAGAGCTTCAAGTGAGCGGCAAGTTGGGGAAATCTGAAATAATTTCTGTTAGCATAGGCTGAAGCCATCTTGTTTGTGGCATCCATTTTGTTAGCTATGTAATTCTTCCGTCTTCACTGTTGCTTGCCCTTCTATTCTGCTTGTGTCATCAACTCTAGTTAACTCCTTCTGTACTGAGCTAAAAGCAATGTGCTGAGCAAAGGCCTGTAGCTGCTAGAATGCACCTGGCTAAAGATATAACTGTCAACTGTTTTTGCTGATGTAAACAGTTCTGTTCCCCCTCCCACTCTGCTGACTAAGTGATCACCCATCTGCCCATGTTTGTTGGTAGTTATTCCTGTGTATGCTTGTACCTTCTATTTGTAACTACATGCTTACTCTGCAACAAACTCTGTATATAAGCACCATGATCTGTGACTTCAGTGTACTACCTCAGGCAGCACTTGAGAGTGCTGTGTGGACGTAGTCCCACTCATGAGTGATTAATAAACTTGTTATTTGAATTCCAGCTTCAGTGCCAATCTCTATTTTGTTGGTCTATGGACCCGTGGACAAGAGAAGGGTGACCCCTGCACCTGCTCATTAAAAAGCACATTTCCACAGTTGGCGCCCGATACGTGGGGCCTCATCGAGGACGCGGCCGTCTGAAGGAGTGGTCTTGACGGAAGAGTGGAATATTACTGAGGAGACGTCCTGTATGAGGAGACCCTTGTCTTTGCAGCCAAAGTGACTTTTCCAGTTTTTCGATTAGACCCTCCAGGTGGCGGCCTGTCCTGACTGAGGTATCCTTTGGCATTATTTTTGCAGTGACCATTAGGTCGATCAAGAGATTGGCAGTTGGAGGTTGGAGACTTTTGTTTGGTAAGGTCGCTGGAGCGGCACTCTTGTTTGCTCGGCCAAGATTCTGGTTTTGTTTGTTTGATTTATTTTTTGCAGAAAATAAAGGCAGGTAATGTGGAGATTTTTCTCTACTTTTGAACAATTTGGAAACGTAATATTTTACAAAAACTTGGTAGCATGCCTGTTTCCAGCACACTCCGTAGGTTGTGTTGCTGTCTTGGTGGTACCAAAATGGATTTAGAAAGAAATCAGCTGGCTCCCTTAGAGGGAACACCTAATAGACATATGTATATTAAATACGGTATTTCTTCCATAATGTATAGTACACTGTGCAACAAATATACGAAAAAGGATCCTGATCTTCAATGGCCTGTGAATGGGTCATTTGACTTAAAAAGATTCAATATGTAGAACAGTGTTTGTTTAACAAAAAAAGTCGACAAGATATGTTTGATTGTGTACGAATATGGGAGAAAGAAGTGAATGAAAGAGCGAAGAGAGAAGCAGCTATCGCAGAGAAAGAACAACGAAAACGATATATCAAAAAGCGCTAGAATTAAAAAATAAGGAGATGACTGAAATAAAAGAAAAAGAAGAGAGGGAGCGTCGTTTAGAGGTAACTGGCCAGTACCCTATTAGGCGCCCCCTTTATCCCATGCTTAATAAACCTCAAGATGATTCCATCTTATTAGATCGACCTCCGCCCCCGTATAAATTTCCCTCTGCCCCTGAGGAGGATCCTTCCGATAAAGACCATCATTCTTCCGACGATAAAGATATAGATAAGCAAGATGGGCGACAGACTCGCTCTACTTTAACTACTGATGAAAAAGCCACCATTAGATCCACTGTTCGTTCAGAAGCACGTAAGAAAACTCTTCCTTCAGATCTTGTAGCAATGGTTCAGCAGTGGAAAGATTTAGAGCAGTTATATTTTATAGAAAAGTTTGCTTGGGAAGTTATACTTAATTTTAGAGACCTTTCTAAAAACTTAGAGCCCACTGATATAAATTCTGATTATAAACAATTGAGTGATGGAACTTTCCTTTGTTCAAACATACCTGATTTAATTAGGCGAGTGGTTAAATTACAAGATGAAACATTTCGCTTAAAAGCGGAGAAAAAGAAGCTAGTAAAACTAAAACTGTACAAGTAGCCCAAACCCCAGCGCAGATAGTAGAAACTTCAGAGACAAATGATGGATCTAGTAGTGCTGAAGTTGGTATACGACCAATGCGCGAAGCTGCGCCTTTGTATGTTCCTCCAAAGGGTACGGGAAAAGATGAAGATAAGACTTCAGATGATGCGAAAGGGTATTTTATTTATAATTGGGTTTATACCCCTTGGAGTAGAGCAGATGTTATGGCTCTTAAAGCCGCTTTGCCCGATCCGTGGAAAAATCCTGCCGCTTTCTATGAGGAAGTAGGAGCCATTAGCTCCTGTACTATGACTCTGCCAGATATTGATATGTTTTTTGGACTTATTTTGCCCCCTGATATGTGGAGAACAATTCGGAAAATAGATGATAATGTAGCATATGGTGATACTTGGGTGCATTTAGAAGAAATAGATGCGGCTAGAGAGCCTGCGCAGAAACCACAACAGGAGATATTAGATCTTCCCAAAGCTATTGTGACTAAGTTGAAAACTCTTATACCCCCTAAGAAAATAGATTGGACTACATTAGGGTCTTGTAAACAGAAAGCGGATGAGTCAGTTTCTGATTTCTTTACACGATTTGAAGAGACATTCCATGACTTTAGTGGGCAGTCCTTGACAGATGACATGGGTAAGCATCTGTTCGTCGCTAACATGTTGCCAGAAATAGCTAGTCTCCTTAAGGCCAGCGAGAGTTCGTGGACTACGTCTTCCCCAGTCTCCCTTTTGACTATGGCCCAGTATTATGAGCGTCAGGAATTGGAAGCAAAGGGCAAAGAGGATAAGAAGGTTAAGGATTTAAAAACAAAAGTTATGTTGGCTCAAGTATATGGTCCACCATTCAGAGGTGGTGGTAGAGGTGGACGTGCAGTATATACACCTGGTGTACCCCGTTTCTCTCAATCAACTTTGTCTTCTGATCAGTGTGCTTATTGTAAAGAGATTGGACATTGGCGTTCTGAGTGCCCCCTTTTGCGAGGTCAGCAGTATCAACGGGGTAGAGGAAGTATGAGAGGACGCCCAGGGAATTCAGGAAATAGGGGAGGAAGAGGAACTCGTCCCAGGTTTGAGGTAGTTGAACATGGGCCAAATTAATCTAATACTTTTGATAGACGAAATCAATATCAAATGTCAGATTATTCGGCTGATGGTCTTGGGGATTCTGATTATGCATAGGAATGCCTAGGATGGGGTAAGGAACCGGTTGAGGTCCCAGTAGATCAGAAGGGTCCTTATGTTGATGCAAATGTCTTGAGTTCTACTGATCGGTTTCTGGTTGATACAGGAGCTACTCGTAGTGCTCTGTCTAAAAAATTGGTTCCTAGGGCTCCCCTGTCTGGCGCAATGATAACATTGATAGGATTCGATGGGACACCTACACCTAGCCCACTGTCACAGCCACTTGCATTTAGTCTTGATAAATTTACTGCAGCATGTCCATTTCTGCTTTCCCCTAACACGCCGGATAATATTGTGGGCATTGATATGCGTAAACATTTTCGTGCTACAATACGTTGTTCCCCAGAAAGTGTGCGTGTTATCTTAAATGATAACTATCCAATAGTTGAGAGGTCTTGTCTCATCAAAGAAGATATCGCATTTGGCATCTTTACCTAGTACTTTGTGGGCTACATCAGATACCGATGTGGAACACATGGTTATTCCACCAGTGCATATTCAAGTGAAGGAAGGTGCTTCATTGCCTCGATTGCCCCAATATAAAATATCTCGGGAAGGCGAAGAAGCATTAACACACATTGTTCAGGATTTGATCAAGGTGGGGGTTGTGGAAGAAGTCCCTTATAACATTTGTAATAGTCCTATCCTTCCAATTTTGAAAAAAGACATGATACTAAAATTTACAGATTTATTATAGATTTACGAAAGGTTAATAAAATCGTGGTGCCCCAATACCCGGTAGTCTCTGATATCACGACACTTCTCACCATGGTTCCTCCTACTGCCACTACATTTAGTGTAATTGATTTA
Source organism: Calotriton arnoldi (assembly GCA_963921515.1). Lineage (NCBI taxonomy): Eukaryota > Metazoa > Chordata > Amphibia > Caudata > Salamandridae > Calotriton > Calotriton arnoldi. The sequence continues at coordinate 714,281 of CAWUFW010001130.1, read as the reverse complement.
AAGAATGCATTTTTCTCAATACCTATTCACCCTGACAGCCGTTATTTGTTTGGCTTCACTTTAAATAATAGATCATTCAGGTTCTGTAGAGGTCCACAAGGGTATACAGAGAGTCCTAGCATTTATAGTCAGGCATTGAAAAGGCAGCTTGATTATTTTCCTGTACCGAAAGGGGTGGCTCTTATTCAATATGTCGACGACATCTTGTTGGCTGCTGATACCCCTGAACAGTGTAAAGAAGGAACACTGTCATTATTGTTATTTCTTGCCTCTCATCATCACAAAGTCTCTAGGAAGAAACTGCAATTTTGAAGACAGCAGGTTACCTATTTAGGTCACCTCCTGTCTAAGGAGGGACGTGCACTCACACCAGATTGCATTCAAACTATTTTAGACACTCCCGTGCCCCGTACTCAGAAGGATGTCCGTGCACTGATTGGCCTTACTCCTTTTTGTAGGCAGTGGATCCCTAGCTTTTCTCACATTATTAAACCCTTGTTGGCCCTTTTGACTAAAGACACTCCGATGCCTCTCCCATGGACTACTGAGTGCCAGGATGCCTTCCAACAGTTACGTCAAGCTCTTTGTTCTGCACCAGTATTAGGAACTCCAGACTACACTAAGACCTTCACACTCTATGTACACGAGAAGGAAGGTTGCGCTCTCTCAGTTTGAACACAAACACACGGTGATAAACAACGTCCTTGTGCATATTTCTCAGCTGTCCTTGATCCAGTTGCCCGCGCGCTGCCTGGTTGTTTTCGAGCAGTGGCGGCAACGGCTGTGTCCATACGTCAGAGCGAGGGAATAGTCTTGTCACATAGATTGCTTGTGTTAGTACCCCATTCAGTTGATGCCTTGTTAAATTAAACAAAAACACAGCATCTGACTAGTGCTCGCTTGACAGGATATGAATTGACACTTTTGGCCCCTCATATCACGTTAAAAAGATGTTTGACTCTGAGTAGCTGGAAATGGCAATAATGTAGCAGGGTTCAGTCTCAGTCACAAGAGTTACATGACTGTATATCCCTTACTGAAGAACGAACAAAGGGTTGTGTTGACCTACAAGATACACCTCTTTCTAGTGTTGATGGGGAATTGTGGGTTGATGGATCCTGCCTGAAATTGCCTGATGGCACTACATCTGCTGCTTATCCAATTACAACACTTCAGACAGTAGTTGAGACAGCTCGTATCCCACAGAAGTCAGCTCAAGCAGCCGAGTTGATAGCACTGACAAGAGCATGTGAGCTTAGTACAGAGTTGCTTGTTAACATTTACACTGATAGCCAATACGCCTTCGGCGTGGCTCATAACTTCGGGCAACTTTGGAAAGAAAGAGGCTTTCTCACTTCACATGGGACACAAATAGTGCATGGGGAATTAGTACATAATCTCCTTACTGCCTTGACCTATCCTAAGAAAGTGGCAATTGTTAAATGTAGTGCACACAAGAAAGTGACTGATAAAATAGGAGTAGGCAATGCCTTTGCGGATTGCACAGCTCGTGAGACTGCAATGCAGCAAAGTACCACATCTATGTATGTAGTTAAGTCACAGGCTGAACGTTGGCTTGATGCCAGGCAAGAGGTGCTGGACATGCAGCAATCTGCTTCTGTTGATGAATTAGACCAATGGTCCAAGGAGGGAACATTGGATGACGAGGGCTGTTGGAGGAATAAAGAAATGACAAAATGGAAGTTACCGCAGCCTATTTACATCCTATGATTCACATGGCACATGTTGGAGCATCCTCAATAGCAAAGCAACTTATGCAAGTTTGGGATCATCCAGATATTGCCGGTACGGCTAAGAAAATAGTCCAGTCCTGTCTGATCTGTCTCCAGTATAATCCTGGAAAGGGAACACGAACTCCAACAGGAGGGTTTGCAATACCAACTGCACCTTTTGAGGTCCTGCAAATGGATTACATCCAGCTTGAGCGCTGTAACAACCTAAAGTATGTCTTAGTAGTGGTTTGCGCCTTCAGTAAATGGGTGGAAGCATATGCTACGAAGGATAATACAGCTCTTACGACAACAAAGGTGCTCCTAAAGGAGTTCTTTCCCCGATTCGGCATTTGCCGAGTTTTGTGGAGTGACAACGGACCCCATTTTATTGGGCAAGTTGTTGAGTATCTCATGAAAGGATTGGGAATCAAGTAGAAGTTTCATGCTGCTTTCCACCCACAATCAGCAGGACTAGTGAAACGTTACAACTCCACTCTGAAATTAAAATTGGCTAAGATACAGGCTTCCACATCTCTGAAATGGCCTGATGCACTGCCTTTGGCATTGCTATCCATTAGATCGATACCACATACACGATCTGGCCTCACACCGTATGAGGTGGTTTTTGGAAGGCCGATGAATATTTGGGGGATTCCTAAGCCACGCCCTATACATGATGTACCTTATGTATTGATGAATGACTATTTGTCTCAGTTGACTGACAGTTTGTCTTCTATTTATCAACAGGTTCGGGAGACTCTTCCAGACAGGTCGCAAGGTGAGGGCCATTGTTTACGGCCTGATGACTTTGTGGTCGTAAAGTCATTCCAGAGGACCAGCTCCCTAGCACCGAGGTGGCGAGGACTGGAGCAGGTACTACTGGCTACCAGGACTGCAGTTCGAGTGACGAACCGGAAGAACTGGGTCCACGCAACACACTGTCGAAAAGTGTTGCAAGACCTGGTGAGTCCAGCTGTGTTGGCAGATCACCGCGATATCCTGGTCACCGAGAAAGGACAAGCTGTGTCACCTGAAGGACCTGAGGAAGTCTTCCCGGACCACACGATTCCTGGTACATCTCGATATCAGCTTCGACCCAGGAAGAAAGACATTTCATTGAAAGAGACTGTTTGAGCCACTGTCCTGGGTGGTTAAAGACTGACTTCAAAGGGGGGTAGTCTTTTAGTGACTACTCGTCTCAACGTTCGTGAAGAAATCAACGCCTGCCCAGGACCTTAGGGCACCATCTGCTTTGTTGTTTGTCGACGAAATGAATATGTCTAAGGAGAAGAAACCAACTGCTGCAAGAGTTTGTAGCAAAAGAACAATAATTGCTACTGGACTTACTTTGACTATTGTTATTGTTGCTATAATAACATGGATTGTAGAGGAAGTAGCTCCTGTCCGAAATCTACTGACTACTACTACTCCTGTCGCAATTGAACATCATTATTTTACTCTACCGTATCATAAGAAAAAGCATAGAATGTCCTACTTCAATAACACTTTCATTCAAATGTTGCATCATACCCACAATGCCACGAACGTTACCAATTGCTGGGTATGTGGAATGATGCCAGCTCATCAGAAAAAGGGAGGAACGCCTTTTATTCCCTTGTCGTTTTCACATAATGGCTCCTGCAGAGCCTGGTTTGCATTGTTGTGGGCTTCTGAAGTTGCTAATATTACTTATGCTGATGTAGGTGGACTAAACGCTCAGTTGAATAAAGTTTGTTACCCCGATGAGGAAGAAGATTCACAAGCTAAAGGAACTGTGTGGGAAATGGAGGAGTATCGCCGAGGAAATTCCTCCATACACTATGTTTTCCCTAACACTCGAACAACTAAGGGGAATGGGCCTCCTGTTATTGCTGTTACTAGAGCTCGAGCGGATCTCTGTGTGAGCATATTGGCAGTATTCCTGTGAGAAAAAGTGACTGTACTTTAGTTTTGAACATTACTGGAATGAACAATAGCAGCTTTTTGTCCTCACACAACACTTATTTTATTTGCGGAAGTAAAGGTTATTACCATCTACCTATTGGTTGGTCGGGAAGCTGCTACGTGTCCTTTTTGCTTCCACCTGTCTCTTTGGCACCTGCATCCTACCATAAAGACTATAAACTATATAATGACATTTACAAGAACAGATTCAAAAGGACAATAAACAATGATGAAGTGGATCAAACTGATACTGCACTACAGCAGTATATTGAGTTTAATTTGGGACTATTCTTCTTTGTTGGTGCGGCCTTAAACAGTAGAAAAATACGGCGCTTGACACGTGTTGTAGAGGCTGTAACCAATCAGACAGCAATGGCGCTTGGAAACATCACAGAAGAACTACAAATTGCGAGAATTGTGGCGCTCCAAAATAGGATGGTCCTTGATGTCATCCTGGCCGACCGTGGTGGAGCATGTCGCATCATCGGGAGTAGCTGCTGTGTCTATATCCCTGACCACGCCCCTTCTGTTTTTGACGCAATTTCCAAGTTGCACAAAATAGCCACTGAAATCCATCAGGATTCAGGAACTTAGACTTTGACTGGATGGCTAAGGAACATGTTTACTGTATGGGGCTGGAAGATATTGTCAGCCTTATGTATATTTCTTGCTATTCTTTTCACTTGTTGTCTATGTATTCAATGCGGCCCAATGCTTTGTTCCCTTTGTGTTTCTACTTGTACCTCGTGTATACCGACTAAACAAAATGTTAAGAATGTAAATGCCCGATTAGCAAGTGATCAAGAAATTAATGAATTAATGCTGATAGATGTATATGATATTTTCCATACTCCTTATAAAGCCTAGAAGATGTCTTCAGCATATGCTAAAAGGGTCATCTGTGGAAATCTGAAATAATTTCTGTTAGCATAGGCTGAAGCCATCTTGTTTGTGGCATCCATTTTGTTAGCTATGTAATTCTTCCGTCTTCACTGTTGCTTGCCCTTCTATTCTGCTTGTGTCATCAACTATAGTTAACTCCTTCTGTACTGAGCTAAAAGCAATGTGCTGAGCAAAGGCCTGTAGCTGCTAGAATGCACCTGGCTAAAGATATAACTGTCAACTGTTTTTGCTGATGTAAACAGTTCTGTTCCCACTCCCACTCTGCTGACTAAGTGATCACCCATCTGTCCATGTTTGTTGGTAGTTATTCCTGTGTATGCGTGTACCTTCTATTTGTAACTACATGCTTACTCTGCAACAAACTCTGTATATAAGCACCATGGTCTGTGACTTCAGTGTACTACCTCAGGCAGCACTTGAGAGTTCTGTGTGGACGTAGTCCCACTCATGAGTGATTAATAAACTTATTTGAATTCCAGCTTCAGTGCCAATCTCTATTTTGTTGGTCTATGGACCTGTGGACAAGAGAAGGGTGACGCCTGCACCGGTGTGCTCATTAAAAAGCACCTTTCCACAAAGTGGCATCAGACTCAAAGTCAATCCCATATAAATCTATTGGAACTAAGAGCGGTACATCTAGCCCTCCAAGCTTTTCTTCCCAGGATACAGCACTCATTAATGCTCGTCCGTAAGGACAATACCACAACGATGCACTATTTAAACAAACAGGGAGGCACAAGATCTCGCCAGCTTTGCAGGGAAGCACAGAAGTTGTGGGAATGGGCTATAATTCACAGAATCTGCCTCCTAGCAGAACATGTTCCAGGACGTCAAAATACGATTGCGGACACACTCAGCAGACTCACAACATCGTGCCACGAGTGGGAATTGCACTAGCAAACCCTGCAAAGCATCTTCCTACGTTGAGGCACACCAGAATTGGACTTATTCGCAACCCCCCAGAACCGCAAATGCCAGTACTATGCAAGTTGGCATCCCCAACAGTGTTAATGGGGGAATGCCTTTTCAATTGCATGGTCTGGCATCTTTGCTTACGCTTTTCCTTCCATTCACCTTCTTCCAAGAGTACTCAGGAAGATGAAGACCGAACCATGCAGACTGATCCTCATTGCTCCAGCATGGCTACGTCAACACTGATACATAGAGCTGCTTCTTCTATCCCAGGTCCCACACTTTCGACTTCCAGTGTTTCCCAATCTTCTGACGATGAACATGGGGCAGATCCTTCACCCGGACCCCAGGAACCTCCACTTATCGGCATGGCTCCTGAATTCAATGAATTCCAACACTTGAACATTTCCGGGGAATGTCGAGATATCTTAGTCAAAGCCAGGGGGACAGTACCAACAAAACATACCGTCTCAAATGGAAGCGTTTCTGCATCTGACGCCATCAAGACCTGACCATCCGCTGTCCTCCTCTCCAGAGCAGGTCTTACCTTACCTGTTACAGTTAGCGAAAGCAGGTTTGACGCATAGCTCGATCAAAGTTCACCTAGTGGCTATTTCCTGTTATAGAAGATCACTTCACTCTCCACCTTTGCGGTCTTCTAGAATAATAAAAGAGTTCCTCTAAGGACTGTTTCGTGTTTTCCCTCCTATAAGGCCTCCACCTCCAGCCTGGCGGTTGATCATTGTTTTTTCACAATTGAAGAAATCTCCTTTCGAACCAATTCACAAAGCAGAGATCAAGTTCCTGTCATTGAAGTTGGCTTTACTTCTTGCCCGGACCTCAGCCAGACGGATTACAGAGATTCAGGCTTTTGTTACAGAGGAACCCATTTTGCAATTTAAGACTGATGGGGTTATACTCTGCACAAATCCACAATTCATACCCAAAGTTCCATCAGATTTCCACCTTAATGAGCCTGTGGTACTAAAGACTTTCTTCCTGAATCCATCATCTACTGCTGAAAAGGCTCTTCATTCGTTTGATATCAGGCGTTGCCTAAAGTTTTATCTGCAAAAGACACAAGCTTTTCGCAAGACTTTGCAACTATTTGTCGCATACAGCGCTCCAAGAAAAGGTTTCCCGCTCTCCAAACAGAGTATCTCTAGATGGATCTCAAGTGTGATTCAATATTGCCGCCACAAAGCAGGCCGATCATGGTCTGCGAGAGTTAGAGCCCATTCCACGAGGGCTGTTTCTACGTCTACAGCTTTATTTGCAGTAGTGTCACTTCCAGAAATTTGCCGTGCAGCAACGTGGAAGAATAGACACACATTTACTAGCCATTGCTGCTTGTATTCAGCAGTCCTAAACGACACCACGGTGGGTCAAGCAGTACTTCGCCATCTATGCCATTAAGGTGAGCCACCCCTGTCTACCCCCTACCTCTTTTGCTGTATCACATTTATGTAGGGTAAATCATTTACTTTGTTTAACGCTCAAAGAAATGTATTCCTTAATTGTTATTGATATGATTATAGTTGTCATATTGTTTGATGATGACTTGCAGGTCTTATTGATGTATATTTCTGTTAAGCTAGTCAAAGCTATGGTAAATGTGCTACTCAACTGCTTGCTATTCTGATTCAAGCATGTGAAGCTATGAAAGTTCCAATACTGGAATAAGAAATAATTTACTTACCTGTAAATATAGTTCTCCAGTATTGGAAGCTTTCATATATTCACATGCGACCCACCCTCCTCCCCGGGGGAAGCTCACCTTTGTCTGTCTCAGCATATTAACTTTAGCAATAGTGCTCGAAAATCTGAGTTACTGAGCTTCTCTCTGGAGGGTTCTAGAGGGTGATTCATGCAGTTTGGATTAGACAAAGTTTGGTCTCTTTTTTAATAATGACTATGATAGGTTGATAAACTAAGAGGGCTAGGCCTTTTTTAGTCTTTACCTATCAGTCTACTACTATACTACTACTATTTTAAAGTACGGGGGACGCCCATCATGACGACGGGGAATGATTCAAGCATGTGAATATATGAAAGCTTCCAATACTGGAGAACTATAGTTACAGGTAAGTAACTTATTTCTTCCTGAAACATGGGAACCATATTAGCAATTTCCAAAATAAGATCTTCCCCATGTTTCTTGTCAGGTGAAGTCATATCAGATGCTTAAGACACTCTGTGACCCATGTTTTGTTTACTTCCTTGCACCCTCTTGCAAATGTTGGATTCTTTACTTGTGGCTGAGCATCCCTTGATTGATGCAAACAGTATGGAACTTCCACAGTGTTAACACACGTTAGTAGCAATTTTTATGTCGAACCTACCAGACAGCTCAACCTGTCTCCTTGTGAAAGACTCGTTGTGGGCTTACAAAGAACATAGAAGGGCATGTAGCCTGCCCTTTTCTTACCACTGGATAGCTACACTGTCATTCTAATTTGCCTTTTTCTAATTCAATGGCTTGCCTTGTGTCTGTCCTTTTCCCTGGAGCAATACCAATTTACTTGTGTCCTTCCACTGCTCACATTTAGGGAAACTACTACGAAATTGCATGTTTTCCAGCTGTCTCCCTAGTGTGCTTCTACCACCATGTTGCTCTCTCTTGTGCATATGATTCTCCTCTGCTTCCTCTGTCATCCACTTGCCTTTGTGTGCTTCTCCCCTGTGTAGATTTCTCACCTGTGTGCTTCTGCCCCCCGCTGCACGTTGTTCTCTTTCTTGCCTGTTTGCTTCCCCCGTGAACTCCACTTACCTTTCTCTCCATGTTGTTACCTTTCGCCCCCCGATTCTAAGTGTAGCTTCTCCCCCACCCATGTCTTCCCTTTTGCTTCTGCCCCTTCGCCTCCTGTGTTGCTTCCCCCCCACAGGCTTTCCAACACGGATTGGCAAATGAAATTTTTTAAAAAGTGCTTCCTCTATTTTGTAGGCGCGAGCATGTGTGGGTTGCATGCCCTTCCAAAATGACGTGACAGGTTGTCATAAGTTTTTTTTTTTTTTTGCTCGCTAAGTACCACACTTAAACTTCAAGCTGCCAAAGGGCCCTTTGGGATTCCACTGATGTGAGAGTGAGACAGTGTGGGCAAATTGACTAAGTGGAAATTGACAATCTGCAGAAGAGTATGAAGCTAAAGCATTGATCCTTCCAAAAGTGTCTTCCTATATTTTATGTTGCTATAATATTTTCTTGAAAATCACAGAAAAGATGTAAAGTCATTAAAAGAAGGATTTTATTTGTAGACATAAACCAAGATCCGCTGCAATCACATTGAAATGATGGGCACTGTTCCTCGTATTCCATGGAGTATGATGTCCTTTCTCTGTTATTGGCTAAAAATCAGGGGAGTTGTACTGTGTGCCTTCGAGATACAATCACTGGAGTAAATTGTAGCCTTAATTCATATTTAACCACGTAGCAATATTCAAATTACTAATATCAGTGCAATTTCTCTCTGCTAATGCACCAATCTCACAATTACATCTCCTGAGAGAAAGGCCTGACCTTGAGCAAATGCCTTGTGAAAATAAATTCAAACCAGGGCCATGAATGGGTTGACAAGGAACTGCAAAACGTGACATTTACATTTTACACACGTCAACATATCCCCTACTAGAGACTTTGCTTTATTCCTCAGGTAAAATTCACTCTTTAGTTTTTACCATCATGACTTTTGTTAGGGGTTTTCGTTCATTAATCATTGAGCGTGGTTCCCTTCTATCCATGTCTTCCGTACAAATCCATAGATTTGAGCTTTTTTTTCAGAAGTAGTAGTGAAGCTTCCCCCGATGACTAGAATTGTTTGAAACTTTTTTTTTGATAAACAATTTTATTGATTTTAGTCATGAAAACAAAAAACCAGCAGTTCAGCACATTACAGTAGGAACGACAATTCCCGAACAGTTCCATGATTAATCTCGCGTCACACAACCCCACGAAATCTTACAAGATGCAGACAGTCAGCGGGCGGCCCAAATTTAAGCCATAATACCCATCCATTTGCCCCACACCCTGCTGTATTTTTTAGGGCACCCCCGTGCTTCATACATAGGTTTTTCCTGTGTAGCACACCAGTCTACCCCCTCCCGCCATTTCCTGAGGCTAGGTGGATCAGGGCATTTCCAATTGGCGGCTATGTCTCGCTTTGCTACAACCATAGCCGTGTTAAAAAATAGCTTTTCGTTTCTGGACCCACCCAGCCCATCCGTAATCCCCAGGAGCGTGTGTCGTGGATCATGGGGAACTTCCCACCCCAAGACTTCTGTGAGTTCCTCCTCAATGCCCCCCCAGAATCGTGCCAGTTGGGGACATGCCCAGACCATGTGGAAGAAATCTGCCTGGTCTTGGCCACAGCGTGTGCAGGAGGCAGTTGGGTACAATCTCATGTGAGTAACAAGGACCCCCTGACAAATTGCTAGTACAATTCCTAGGACAGGGTAATACACAATGAAAAATAAATTCCTAGGCAACTTAATTCTATCAATATGATTTATGTATGTAATAATAATGAACTCAGTGTAACGACCAGAGTACAAAAAATATAAAGATTTAATATCAGTTATTCAATGCCCTATTGCAGTGGTTCCCAAAGTGTGCGCCGCGGCACCCCGGTGCGCCGTGATGAGAAGCCAGGGGCGCCGCGCCGCCGCGCAGGATGTGGGTCGTGGACATTGCAGCCGCAGCGCAACACGCGTCGTACGTGCTTTAAGACATTGGCGCAGAGTTTTTTCTGTCCACTTCCTGCTCTCAATCTTGTAATCTATCGCATCACAGTGAATTTGGCTGGGAGAAAGAGCGGTGCGTCCTGAAGCATTAACTTGGACAGCGAGCATGCTGGAAATGCAATAAAAGGCTGCAATGTTTGGAGAACAGCTGGAGGGGCTTTAAATTAATTCTGACTGTTGTGCGCGTTGCACCGCATCGATCTGTTTGAGGCCGTGCTGCTGTTTCAAAGGGACCCTGTAGCTCTGTTTTCGCATTACAGTTCAGCACAATTACACTTGGAAGTTATTTTGCCAAATTGTTAGTGAATAATCATTACACCAAGAATTTGAGGGCGAAAAGGGAGGTGTGGGGTGGGAGGAAAAATACGACTTTGAAGCGGATGAGCCAACACTCATGCAGCTAGTATGACGGGTGAAGTACTCCTACATTTATGTAAATGCAGGGCTTTAAGTGGGATGAAAAAACTGCTTCTGTCATTGCATCCAGATATATAATACAACAAGCAACATTACAACTACAACAAGCCAGGACTATTGGCTGTGCCAATGATTCTTAGTGGCATAACACAAATAAGCAACAACTATGGCTTTGTTGTATATAATATTGAAAATGATTCAGTTCTGAAATGATGAGACTGTGAAAGAACTATAACAAGTCTCTTTGAAGTTACCGCAAAGGCAGTGAAGTGACTGCTACAGAGTTAAGATTTTTTTTTTCATCCTGAGGCTGAAGGCACAAATGGAGAGCCTGATAGGGACCCATCTTGACACCTGCTTTTTAGAACTGCACCGGCAGGACCCAGCCCACTTAAAACACTGGGTAGATGGGATCTGGTGAGCCATCTTGGGTTCATCAGAGCCCACCCCATGTAAACTTCTTGTAACGCCACAGAGCTCCTTGTGCCTTTCTCTAGCATTGAGATGTACTTTATAAGATCTTTGTGATTGCAAATAAAGTTTTATGATGGTGATGGCTACTCTCTGAATCCTTCATCACGTCTAGGCTTGATTCTTCATGTAGACCAGTGGTTCCCAAAGGGTGCGCCGCGGCACCACTGTGCGCCAGTAAAAAAATGGTGGGGAGCCACGGCCAACTGCCAATTAGGTCATGGGAGCCACGGGTCAAAAAAGTTTGGGAACCACTGCCCTATTGACATAATAACAATTCTAAATAAAAAACACAAATTTATTCACATTTAAAAAACATCATGATCTTAATTGTTTTATACATGATTGACGTAAATAAAATCACAATTAAAAACCAACAAGTGGCAGAATAATGAATCTTCGCGCGTTTCGGCGCAAAGTACGCCTTCGTCAGGAAATGCCACAAATAACCTGAAAATAATAAAAAAAATATACTAAGAAACAATTCACATTGATAAATTACATGTATTAATTTTAAGTCATTTCTTACTCGAAGTTACACTGAGAAAAACATACTATATAACAATCTTCGTCTACACTGTTGACTGCCTTCGTTTAACCAACTAAATTCAAGGAAAATGAAAAGAGAAAGAATGGCTACATGGAGTACGAGTTGAAATATAGGAGTTGATGCAGGCTAAACGTCCCAATTCTATCTATCACCTAGGTGTTAAAAAATTCCTATTCAAAGGCTTACTTTATATGTTTTTCAACAACTGGCATGGGGATCGCTGAAAATAGAATTCCCGTATTTTCTATTCTGTGAATAAAAACTGTAAAAGTACATTAGTGAAATTTCTAGCGACAGCTGATTAAAGTCGCATGAAATTCAATCTTAGTTTTATTCGTAGATTCTACCTTTTGTTGTTCGTTACCGGTTTCTGGATGTGTCACCGTATTCACCACATCTCAATATGTATTGTCACTATCCGTTCAATATTTGAACGTGGACTTATGGGTAATCTACGAGGTAAAAAACTGTAATTTATTATGTTAACTCCTCATAATCTAAGTAAAATGGTTAACCAATATATGTCTAAGATTAGTTTACCTGATATTTGGTTCGTTGCGTGTCACGATAGAAATTAAATATGGTGGTCCGCGTTGATGGCGAACAGCCAGTTAGTGGGGATAACTTCCTAAGTTGAAAAGAATTAGAACGAAACAAGTCAAACTAAAAAAGGTTTCTACCTATAAATTTCGTTAAAAAGGTGTGTATTTAAAAAGAGGACTATTCTAATATTCGGTGTAACAGCTTAGTATTCCATTACCTCTTAAATGATGTCTCGATGCGAGTGGTGTACCGTGCCGACGAGCAACAGGCGTCTTGACAGTCGCGTTTTTATTATCGGTCTGACCTAGATACTCTATGGTTTTAAATATTAGAGCGCCTAAACGAATGCTGGTCACGAGGTAGTGACGGTATGACGTCATCACGTAAAGTGTTACGGGTGACCAATCTAATTAGTTGTTGCAATATCTGATGACAGAACAAGTAAAAACGACTAGACTACAAACCTCCCAATTACGTATGCCATAGTGCGTGCTTCCTGACAAAACTTCACGTGGTTTCAACATAACGACATGATTATGTTTCAAAATTGGGCTAATATTTACAATTGCCACTGTAGAGTTTAAAACAGTTTGTGCTGCAACTGTACTGGTTATTATAGAAAAACTCACATAAATTCTAATCGGCCATTATTATAGACAGAATTCCAGATTATTCATGTTTTATATTAAATTTATCAACCACTATTATCAACAGAATTCCAGAATAATCCTGTTTTACACTAAATTTCTCAGATAATAGCATTTTCCCATGGCAATTCGTTGTTTAACCCATTTTTGAATGTATTAAGTGAGAAGATCCAATAGACTTCTCGTTTCTTACGTACTTTGAGACCACCTTTATCATCTGGTAGGTTAATCTTTTCTAAGATTCGCCATCGAATTTCTTCTGGTTTGTGGTGCAGTTCTAAGAAGTGTTTTACTAGGGGTGCAGTTAACTTAGCTGTTCTAATGGCTGAACGATGTTCCGTGATTCTTGTTTGGATAGCTCTAGATGTTTCACCAACATAACCTAATTGGCAAGGACAAAGGATGAGATAAATCACTCTTTGTGTTTTGCAGTTCCACATATGGGTTGCTTGAATCGTGAACCCATTGTGGATCATAGTTTCTCCTTCTATAACTGTCTCGCAAGATTTGCAGGTGGTACATTTAATAGTTACTTTAATGGGTGCACTGCCATTAATAGATTTCTGAATATAGGGTTGACTCAGCAATTGGGAATCAAAACGTGAATGGACAATAATGTCTTTAAGATTTTTGTTTCTACGATATGCAAATAAGGGTTTCTCAAGTTTTCTCTTTTGTTCAGGATCACAATTCAAAATATGCCAATTGGAGTTAATAATGTGTTTAACTTTGGTGTTAAGGGTGGAATGTTTAGTAACACATACTAACTGATTTGCTATAGGCTCCTTAGTTGATTTAAGAAGGTGATCTCTGTGGTCCTTGCCAATTAGGTTATGTTGGTGAAACATCTAGAGCTATCCAAACAAGAATCACGGAACATCGTTCAGCCATTAGAACAGCTAAGTTAACTGCACCCCTAGTAAAACACTTCTTAGAACTGCACCACAAACCAGAAGAAATTTTATGGCGAATCTTAGAAAAGATTAACCTACCAGATGATAAAGGTGGTCTCAAAGTACGTAAGAGACGAGAAGTCTATTGGATCTTCTCACTTAATACATTCAAAAATGGGTTAAATAACGAATTGCCATGGGAAAATGCTATTATCTGAGAAATTTAGTGTAAAACAGGATTATTCTGGAATTCTGTTGATAATAGTGGTTGATAAATTTAATATAAAACATGATTAATCTGGAATTCTGTCTAGAATAATGGCCGATTAGAATTTATGTGAGTTTTTCTATAATAACCAGTACAGTTGCAGCACAAACTGTTTTAAACTCTACAGTGGCAATTGTAAATATTAGCCCAATTTTGAAACATAATCATGTCGTTATGTTGAAACCACGTGAAGTTTTGTCAGGAAGCACGCACTATGGCATACGTAATTGGGAGGTTTGTAGTCTAGTCGTTTTTACTTGTTCTGTCATCAGATATTGCAACAACTAATTAGATTGGTCACCCGCAACACTTTACGTGATGACGTCATACCGTCACTACCTCGTGACCGGCATTCGTTTAGGCGCTCTAATATTTAAAACCATAGAGTATCTAGATCAGACCGATAATAAAAACGCGACCGTCAAGACGCCTGTAGCTCGTCGGCACGGTACACCACTCTCATCGAGACATCATTTAAGAGGTAATGGAACACTAAGGTGTTACACCGAATATTAGAATAGTCCTCTTTTTAAATACACACGTTTTAAAAAAAATTTATAGATAGAAACCTTTTTTAGTTTGACTTGTTTTGTTCTAATTCTTTTCAACTTAGGAAGTTATCCCCACTAACTGGCTGTTCGCCATCAACACGGACCACCATATTTAATTTCTATCGTGACACGCAACGAACTAAATATCAGGTAAACTAATCTTAGACATATATTGGTTAACCATTTTACTTAGATTATGCGGAGTCAACATAATAAATTACAGTTTTTTACCTCGTAGATTACCCATAAGTCCACGTTCAAATATTAAACGGATAGTGACAATACATATTGAGAGGTGGTGAATACGGTGACACATCCAGAAACCGGTCACGAACAACAAAAGGTAGAATCTACGAATAAAACTAAGATTGAATTTCATGCGACTTTAATCAGCTGTCGCTAGAAGTTTCACTAATAAACTTTTACAGTTTTTATTCACAGAATAGAAAATACGGGGAATTCTATTTTCAGCGATCCCCATGCCAGTTGTTGAAAAACTTATAAAGTAAGCCTTTGAATAGGAATTTTTTAACACCTAGGTGATAAACAGATAGAATTGGGACGTTTAGCCTGCATCAACTCCTATATTTCAACTCGTACTCCATGTAGCCATTCTTTCTCTTTTCATTTTCCTTGAATTTAGTTGGTTAAACGAAGGCAGTCAACAGTGTAGACGAAGATTGTTATATAGTATGTTTTTCTCAGTGTAACTTCGAGTAAGAAATGACTTAAAATTAATACATGTAATTTATCAATGTGAATTGTTTCTTAGTATATTTTTTATTATTTTCAGGTTATTTGTGGTATTTCCTGCCGAAGGCGTACTTTGCGCCGAAACGCGCGTCGACGATTCATTATTCTGCCACTTTTTGCTTTTTAATTGTGATTTTATTTACGTTAATCATGTATAAAACAATTAAGATCATGATGTTTTTTAAATGTGAATACATTTGTGTTTTTTATTTAGAATTGTTATTATGTCAATAGGGCATTGAATAACTGATATTAAATCTTTATATTTTTTGTACTCTGGTCGTTACACTGAGTTCATTATTATTACATACGTAAATCATATTGATAGAATTAAGTTGCCTAGGAATTTATTTTTCATTGGGCAGTTGGGTACAAGCCAGCCTTATGAAGGCGTTCAGGGGTTTAGTAGGTGGCGTGCAAGTAGTACAGTTGAATCAGGTGGAGTCTAGCCGATGCGGTCACCATCTTAGGCGCCATGAGCGTGTCCCTCCAGTCCTCCTCCTCCAGTGGACCCCCCCATTCCTCCCATTGGTTTCTGAGGCGGTCTAGCGTGGTTGGGGTGTTGTTGATTTAGTGTACGGTAGATGCGGGAGATGCCCCCCTTCCCCAAATTACCCATCATAATCTGCGCCTCGGGGGGGTTGTAGTCTGGAACCGCTGTGCCGTCTGTTATGTGCGAATGGAGAGCGTGGCGCAACTGCAGGTACTTATAAAATTGTGACGGATGTAGGGAAAACCTGGACTGTAAGTCTTGGAAGGAGCGCATATGGCCGCTAGCCCACACATCTCCGAGTTGGGAGATCCCTATGAGGTCCCAAGAGCGAAACCCCCTCAGCCCACTAACCTCCCGGAGCCAAGTACCATGCCAGAGAGGCGTGTATTGGGTTAATTTATGTGTCCATTGGGTGTGGTGCAGTGATGCCCGCCAGGCCAGCAGCACGGTACGTGTCGTTTCTGGCAAGGTGTAAGGTATGGACCCTCCGTACATCATGGATTGGATACGAGGCAAACCCAGCTCACTCAGCTCGAGCCTGTAGGCCGGATCGGACCATCCCCCGTTGAACCAGTCATGGATTGTGAGGAGGCAGGTCGCCAGATAGTATAGGTGTAAGTTGGTCATCCCCGTCGAAGGGCGGGATCCGGCGGGAGGCCAGAGCTATACGTGGCCGCCGACCCCCCCCCCCCAAAGGAATTTGGTAGCTATGCTGTCTAGCTCCCGGAACCAAGCCCGCGGGACGCAAAAGGGGGTATTTTGGAGGACGTGGAGGAATCTGGGGAGAATCATCATTTTAAACAGGGCGACCCTCCCCAGAGGGTTTAGGGGGAGTGTCTGCCACTTGTGGAGGTCTTCCTTCGCCTTTTTCACCAGCGGGCTGATGTTGAGGGACCAGGCGAGGTCAGGGAGCAGTGCGACCCAGATTCCTAAATATTTGAAAGATTGCCGCCTGAGGGATATTGTGGATTGCCAATCATAGCAGTCCCTTGCCACGTGTAGGGGAACCAGGACTGACTTACTGGGGTTAAGTCGTAGGCCTGAGGCCTGTCCGAAGGAGTGTAGTACCCGGAGACAGTGAGGGACCGACTGAGCAGGTTCCACTAGAAAAATTAAAACATCATCGGCATAGAGGGCAATTTTGTCCACCTCCGAGTTGGGCCATTCCAATCCTTGGATGCGGTCCTCCGTCCGAATCAGGCTCGCCAGGGGCTCCATTGCCAAGGCGAATAGGAGGGGCGAGAGGGGGCACCCCTGCCTCGTCCCTCTACGGATGGAGAAGGCCTCCGACAATGCCCCATTGACCAGCACCCATCTCCTCCAGCACGCCGCCCAAGTATTGCCAGTCCACAGAATCAAAGGCCTTCTCGAAATCGACGAGAAGAAGTGCCAAATAGGGGGTGAGCAAGTGGCAGTGTGCCAAGGCCAGATGGAGACGACGGAGGCAATGTCTGGTCCCTCGCATGGGCATAAACCCACACTGGTCCGGGTGAACCAGCTTGGTGAGGTAGGGCCTCAGCCGTTGGGCAAGAATTGTAGCAAATATTTTGACCTCCGTGTTTATAAGAGAAATCGGGCGGTAGTCCGCACAGCGGGGAGACGGGGGATGCGTTTTAGGGAGCACAACAATAGTGGCCATGTCCGTCTCGGGCGGAAAGGAGCCCTTCTCTAGGGCCTCGACGAAAAGATCTGCGAGGTGTGGGATAAGAGTCTCCCGATATGCCGCATAGTATTCTTGCGGGAGCCCGTCTGGGCCTGGGGTTTTGCCTGACGAGGTGTGGGTTATCGCGTCATTAATTTCATCGCGGGTGATGGGGAGATCCAAGTCAGTGGACTCGGCAGAGCTCAGGCGAGGGAGGCTAGCGCGGCCAGTGCCCAGCAAATCAGAGAGGGACATTTCAGGGCTCAGCGCCGAGTAGAGCTGGTGGTAGTAGGAGGCAAAGGCACGAGCCATTGCCAAAGGGGATCGATGCGTTAGACCATCCAGGTCCACGATCTCCGGGATAATGCGGTTGGCCCGTGGGTATGTAGCCAACCTATGGAGGATCTTCCCATTCTTGTCCCCCCAACCCTACACCCTAGTTATGGAAGATCTCCAGAGGAGCTTGGCGGCGTCCAGGGAGAGTTGCTTGATCTCGCCCGAAGGCATGCGAGTTGTCTCTCTTGGTTGTCGTCGCAGTCATCGGAAGGGGATTGCTTAAGGAGCAGCGCTTGCGCCTCTCGCAGGGTGATCTGGTGTGTCTGGGCCTGTCATTGACGTTTGAGTTGACCCTTGGTGAAGCCGCGGATGGTGGCTTTGCTTGCTTCCCAAAGGTTACCTGGGGAAGGAACAGAGCCGGTGTTGGCGAGAAAGTACTGTTGGAGTTCTGTCCCCACTGCCTTTCTAAAGTCTTTCTCCTGGAGGAACTAGGCATTCATCTGCCAGGTTGGGCGCGTCGAAGGTGGGGGGGCCCCGATGGCAAGGAGCAGAGGTGAGTGGTCAGAAATACCTCTAGGAAGGATACCGATGTCCTGGATCTTATGGCAGTCAGTGGATGGGACGAATATAGTGTCTATGCGCGCCTGAGAATGGTGTGCCGCGGATATGTGAGTAAACTGTCTGGTTTGAGGGTGCCAAATTCTCCACGCGTCGCACAGGCCCAGGGAGTCCGCCCAGTTCGCTAGTTGTTTAGCGTGAGCAATTCTGGAGGCGGGTGGTGGACCTGTCGTGTAGAGGTGTGGGTTAGCAACCGCGTTAAAATCTCCCCCGACTATTGTGGCGCCCAGGGCAGGGACGTGAGGAGGTCGGTGGCATGCTCCAAGGTCGCTGTGAGCATTGATGGAGGTGAGTAGATTGACACAAGGTTGAGGGGGTCCCCGCCCAACGTTCTGCAGAGTGCCACGTATCCTCCCTGGGGGTCGTGAGTGGCCCGTGTGGGCACAAAGGGAAGCGAACGCCTAAGAAGGATGGCCACCCCCCGGGAGCCCCGGGCAAACCCCGAATGCCATACTCTGTCGTACCCGTAGCGTGCCAGGAAGGGGCAGTGGTTCCCCACTAGGTGAGTCTCTTGGAGCAGGAATACGTATGTCAGCACACATGCGTTGGGCATAGCGCAGGACAGCCGTCCGTTTGACTCTATCTAGGAGCTTATTAACATTCCAGGACAGTGTGCGGAGGGAAGCCCCCAAAGTGGTTGTGTCAGTCATGGTGGCCGTTGGCTGGAGTGATGGATCACCGCCCCTTGGATAGCAGTGGGTGCATGTGGGATCTGGCGCAGGCACGGGATAGCAAGTGTGACAGCGCTTTGCCGGTGGTATGTGGGAATGTCAAAGTGTGCGTCAACAAGGCTGGTGAAGCAAGACATCAAAATAACATCAACAGTGGGACAACGGTCCCAACACCTTTCCCTCCCCCTCCCCATACTTCGAGAACAGAAGCATCTGTCGTCCCAACTGCATCAAAATAGGAACCAAACTAAAATGCTCGGGTTGGGTTGCGTGGAGGACCCCTCCTTGTATACGGATGTACAATCTCTCGGCAGAGAAATAAACTAGAGTAGAGCACTAACTCTGCCATGGCGCCTTGCCACTAGATCGGTGAGGACACGTCCCCGGATTGGGCTGTGGAGGCCCGAGTTCATCAGGGCGCCGCCGGACAAGTCTTCAAGAAGGCCATGTTACAGCTCCGTGCTGCTTGAAGAGACGGATCATCACAGGATGCAAGTATTGTCCCAGGGCTCAAATCTTCATCGGGCTGACGGGGTCACCGCCCACGGCGGACACGGGCGGCACTTGCCTACACCACAATTCCGTTGTGTGAAGCTCACCAACTGTACATCAAGCTGGGAGGCGGCGCCGTCCTCCCAGACCACGGTCTCTTCTCCGCGGGTTTTCAGAGTGTTGGGCTACGGGACAAGTCCGACTCCGCAGCTGCCAAGCCCCGGTGATTCAATGAAAGAGGACCCCTGGATGAGCCACTGGTCGAATGGTGCCTGTGGCGAGAGGAGGATCCCGGGGGGCTAGGAGAGCTTCCGAGCCTGCGAGCCTCCAAGCTCGAGGATCTGGGTACTTCTCTGTGGGACTGATGCCTCCTGCGGGAGTGTGTATGTCTCGGGCGCTGTTGCTTGGGGGATTGAGGCCGCGTGGAGTGAAGGCCTGGGGGCGTGGGAGACGGGTTCCGCCGGGACCCAAGGGGACATTCCTCCGTCAACCACGTCCAGGCAGCCTGGGGCGATTCAAAGAATTGTGTCTTGCCTTGAAAGATGACACGGAGGCTGGCCGGGAATAGGAGGCAATATTGGAGGCCAAGAGTCCGCAGTTTCTTCTTAGCTTCCATGTATGAACGACGCTGATCCTGTACCTCCTTGGTATAATCGGGGAATACCATGATGGTGCGGTTTTGGAACTTGAGGGGTCCCAGGGATCGTGCCTCGCGCAGGATTGCGTCCCTGTCTTTGAAGTTGAGGATTCGGGCTATGATGGGACGGTGCGGGGCCCCGGGCGGCGGCCCGGGCGCCAGGGACCGATGAGTTCTCTCCACCGCGAACCATGTGGAGAGCGTGTCCTTGGGCATCCAGGAGGAGAACTAGGATTCGATGAAGGAGGACACCTGTTCTGTCTCAGTACCTTTGGGGAAGCCCACCAAGCGGAGGTTGTTGCGGCGTGAGCGGTTCTCGGCATCCTCCACACGCCTATGGAGCATCATTGGTATGGGATTGCAAGTGGGCCACCTGCTCCTTTAATTGGTGGATGTCATCTTCCGCCGTGGAAAGGCGAGATTCGGCCTCAGTGATGCGGGCAGTGGCATTGCGTAGGTCCTGCCGAATAAGGGACATGTCTACCCTTACCTCCCCAATCTTTCCTTCCACCGAGGCCTGTGACGCACTGATCGCCTGTAGGATAGCGGCCAGGTCTTTACCTTGAAGAGGGGGGCCGCCTTCACCCTGCCCTGTGGGCTCGTGGTCGGCCGTGGTAAATTGGTCAATCTTCGTTTGCGTGTGGGTGGTCGCGGCTTTGGAGGTACGGTCTTTCCCCATGGCGGGTGATGAGCAGGGCACTGGCAGGGGGCCAGAGTCAGGGCGGAGCCGGCGCGGCCCCAACAAACAGAGATCAGGTGGGCACCCTTGGCTATGAGGCAGAGGTCCGCCGGGGTCTGAGGTCACGACTCCAGGAATGGGTGCCCCCTGAAAGCAACGGCCGGCTGTGAAGTCATATGAGGATGCTCCCCAGGGCAGATGCCAGAGATCGGTGCCGAGGATGAACCGGAGGGGAGACTCCCCAGCAACGGGCCAGGATGCGGGTCAGGGCTGGCGCAATTTGGCAAGCGAGTTTAGGAGGCTGACAGCTGGCTAGGCCTGAAAGAAGCACCGCCGAGATGGATGAAGGGGGAACAGTGGAGGGGGCCCGTACTCAGGACCCCACGCTGCTCAGTGAGTGCAGTCCCCATTCTCCATAGAATTTTAAACGTTATTATTAAGGGCATGATTCCACGGTCCTGGACGGAAAGCATTATTGTTCCGATATTCAAGAAGGGAGATAGGGGCAATGTGAGATGCTACCGCCCGATCTCACTTCTTGATACTACCTCCAAATTGTTGGGTAGAATATTACTTGAGAGGATGGAATTATGGATAGGGGAACAAAATGTTCTCACTGAGACACAATATGGGTTCCGTAGAGAAATTGGAACTATTGAACAGTGCATTAATCTACACGTTTTAATTAGTAAATATACTATTATAAAAAGTGGCCACTTGCATTTATGTTTTCTGGATCTAACGAGTGCTTTTGACTTAGTAAATCACTCCAAGTTGTGGCAGACATTATCCCTTATGGGTGCCCCACAGGATATTGTTATACTCCTTTCGCAAATTTACAGGCATTTAAGTGCGAAAGTCCGCCATGGTACAGATGGAGAATGCACTAAAAGTTTTAAAGTAACTAGGGGGATTCGTCAAGGTTGCGTGCTGGCCCCGTTGCTTTTTTCGTTATATATAAACGGGGTCGACACGGAACTACAGAAACTGAAAGCCGATTCCCCTAAAGTGGGAAAGCGTAGTGTACCGATTTTATTATATGCAGATGACGCGGTACTTTTATCAAGAACATCAAATGGTTTACAGCTTTTAATAGAAACATTTGCAGATTTTATGGTTAACAAAGATTTGGTTTTAAATTTGAAAAAAACTTTTACAATGGTGTGTGGTAATAGAAGAGCAAAAACAAAGACGCACTATGTGAAAAATGTTTCCATCAATTCGACAAAATCCTTTGTATATTTAGGGTTAGTTTTTGAGGCAAATGGAAGCTGGGGAGCCCACATTGAGCATTGCAAGAAAAAGCTCATTAAATCAACTGAGGCACTCTTTAGATTCTCCAAAAAAATGGGAAATAAACCGATAAGAGAAATGCTGACCTTATATAGAACTAAATGCATAGGAAGTACCTGTTATGGTTCTGCTTTGTGGGGGGGCAGAAATTGTACTAGTATCTTGTCACAGGAAAATGTATTCCTTCGGAGACTCTTGGCAGTACCAAGCTCAACACCCACTTATAGTATACATCGAGAATTGGGGGTTGCATATATGGGCGATTCTATTAGTATTGCAGGCCTAAATACTTGGCACGGCATATGGAGCAAGGAGGGTACAAAATTCACACAGGAGGTAATTAGAGACGTAATTGCATTAGATCATGGGAAGAATATTCCCTGGTTAATATATATAAAAATCTACTAAAAGAATGCGGTTTAAATTTTGACTTAGAAGACCCGTCCCAAATACAGTGGTATGGAAAAAGGAAAATCAAGACAGACTTGATTGAATTACGCACACAGCGGCGTGAAGTAGAAGCCATCTCAAAACCACTTACCAGAGAATATTTGGATATAACTATAGGGCCGGGCATTCAATCCTATCTATTACAAGTTACCGATATTACCCATAGATTTTATCTTACTAGAGTGCGCATGGGCCTGGCTCATTTTTTAATAGCTTTCCCGATTGCAGTAAAGTGGAATCGAAACTTGCCAAAATGTCCATGCAATGGCAGTATGAAACAATCATCTTTGCATTTTATCCTTTTCTGTGATTTTTATAAACAGCTTAGAAAACAATTATTACGTCCTCTGTTTCAAAAAAGAAAGGCTATATTCTCATAAATCTGCCTTTGAATATATTTGCGCATTGAAGGATGTGAAAGTCTGTAATGCAGTGGCACTTTATATCAAAAAAGCTATAAAAGTACGAAAGAGCCTGTCGCACTTAGAGGCTCTTTTATATGAAGAAACTGAATTTTAATGAATACAGCTTGCATATGGATAGTAAAATGAAATTTTAGTGAAACTTTTTATGTTTTATGTTTTTAAAGGTTCTTTTGACTGTAAACCGATAAACTGTGAAATTTGAATCTGATTTATACAATGCACAAATATTTGTATTACGGAGATCTTTGTAGTTTTGCACATTTATGCATTAATTTTGCACATGTGATATTTTTGCACAATAGTTTTAAGTAATTCTTGTCTGTATTGATAATAATGAGTGTATGATTAACTTTGCCATTTTTATTAGGAGTGTTGATTTTACTGTGTTATAGTATGCTTTTATGGATGTAAATACTATACCGAATAAAGCTGGTTTTGATTTGATTTGAGTGCAGCCGGTTCCACCCCCCTAGCGGCAGCCCGCGTTTCACAAGGGGCGCCGCCCAAGCCGTGTCCCGGTGTCTCCCCCCGCCGCCACTGCGCACACCGGATACCACAGGAGCCGTCAGGCCTCCCCAGAACGCTGGGATCGCACCCGGCGGGTAGAGGCACCCCCGGTCGATATCTGCTCCCTGGAATTGGCTGGGTCAATGGGAGGGTGGGGAGCTGGAGACGCCACAGATGTTCTTCCCCTTCGCCGCCCGAAATGACGGCCAAAACGTGGCTACGCCGTGGTGCGGCCCTTGGTAGGCCTTGCAGGGTCGGCCGATAACCAGTTAATGGGACCCGGAGTCGGGGCAGGGCCGTGGGACCGAGGTCCTATTTCTGGCGCTGAGCGGGTCGGGGGAAGTGGACCAAGTCCGACCACGTGGGCCCAGGTGAATGATGTCCCGCCAGGCATGGAGGGAGCACCGAAGGGGCGGGGGAGGGAGGGGACAGTGGAGGGGGCCCTCACCCAGGACCCCACGCCGCTCGATGGATGCGGCCGGTTCCACCCCCCAGCAGGTGGCCTACAACAATGAGAGCGCTGCACGAGCTGGAGCTTCAAGGCTAGCAGCGTGGGCCCAGGTGACCGAGGCCTGCGAGGCCCGAGCAGGGCATCTCCGGAGCAAAGCAGAGGAGAGGAAGCGGTGGAGGGGGCCCTCACCCAGGACCCCACGCCGCTCGATAGATGCGGCCGGTTCCACCCCCCAAGTAGGTGGCCCACAATGCTGGGAGCGCTGCACGAGCTGGAGCCTCAGGGCTAGCAGCGTGGGCCCAGGGGACCGAGGCCTGCAAGGCCCGAGCAGGGCATCTCAAGAGCAGAGGAGGGGAAGCGGTGGAGGGGGCCCTCACCCTGGACCGCACGCTGCCCGAAGAAAGCAGCAAGTTCCACCCTCCCAACAGGCAGCCCACAATGTGCGGGGGCGCCACTCGAGCCGGCCTCGGCACCTCTCGCCGCCGCCTCTGCACTCACCGGGAGCTTCTTTAGCCTCTGGATTCTGGGCTGCTGGAGGCACTTCTGGGAAGTTAGAGCGCCGCGGGTCCTCAATCCCACGCGGGTCTGGCAAAGCTCGTGGGAGAGGAGGCCGGCGGCTCCTTAGCTGAGCTCACTCTCCGCCGCCCGAGGTGGCGGCCAAAACTGCAGCCCCGCTGCCACGCAATCCGCGACCCGGCCCCCGCAGCGCCCGGCCGCCCCAGTGCCCAGGGGCTGACAGCGTCGCGCACCAGCTCCGACCCTCGGCCTGAGAGCCATGCCACGGATAGGTTAGTCCCCGGGCAAGGAGCAGGGCAGGGAGACTCCGGCTGAAGTCTGCGAGTCCCTCAGTCCCGGCCGGTCGGGAGAGGAGGCCTCCTTCAAGCGCTGCATGGCGGCCGGCCCATCAGGTCACCAGGGAGAGGCCGGCTGTGCCTCCCTGCACCGCCTCTGACCCCCACCGCAGTCCCAGGCCACAGCGGTATGGATTCGGGCCTCACTCCCCGCGTTCCAAGGTGAGCCAGTGTACTACGGTCCTGGGATCGGAGGCCGCCATCTTAAGGAGCGGGGGCGCCGCGGTGGTTCGGCTGGTACGGGAATGCGGGGTTCTGAGGGGAATTGCGGGCGGGGATATGCGCCCTTAGTTGTGGCAATGTGTTGGCAGCAGGAATGAAGAGTGGATGGCTGCCGGTACCGGTGGATCGTGGCGCGGATGACGGAGGGGTCCGGAGCACTCTTAGAGTGCGACCACCATCTTGACGCGCCAAGCCACGCCCCGTCAATTGTTTGAAACTTTAAAGTTATTCCACTGCCTGGTACAAATACAGAAAATTGAATATGCAGTTGCTTTTTTGTATTGCAGATGTGCACAATAGGTTATTGCAGCTAACCTAGAAACTACTATCCTCATCTTTAAAATACTTCTCTGCACAGAAGGGGTACTGCCACAAGGCCAAAGGAGCCTTTGAGCTCTTTCACCTGTCCTAGAGAGACAAGACATATATAGAATGATAGTAATATATAGGGTTATAAACGGATAACAGCGGATGGAGTCCCCAAGGTCTATTAATGCAGCACTCCCCCTCCCCTTTATATATATCTTTTGGCTTAATATATATGTTTTGGCCCTGGGGATTGGGTCCCCAGGTCCCGAAGGCCAACCCTACGCCATGTCGACAAATGCCGTGCGTGGCATGGGGTTGGCTGCCTGGGTGGGGTTGGCCACCTGTCCTGTGGCCAACCCCCACTGCGCATGGTTATAGGCTGTGCGCAGCAGGGGTTGGCTGCTTGCAGGGGGAGAGGGGTTGGCCAGAGGGCATTGCCCAGGCCAGGCCCTGCGGCCAACCTCGCAGTGTGGGGTTGGCTTTATGTATGGCAACAAAATATTACTTTACGTTAAAAAAAAATTTGAAATTCACTTAAAAAACAAAGGTTAAAGTAACGTTATCTGAAATTTTCAGTAACAATGTAACGTTTTAAACTAAAAAAAAACACAAAATTTCACCAGCTCGTGCCCTATGGTAACTATAACTCGTGCCCTCGCCATGCACTTCTAATTACCCCACATATTACATCACTCATGACCTCTTCTATGACAATAATTGATAATATTACTGCAACATTTGCAATTAAATTATTGATGAGAAAACTGTGCACAGAGGCGCGAGTTATAGTTATCTTAGGGCACAGGTTACTGTTACTAGAGATAATTATAACTATAAATGGTGATCTTGTGTTTTTTTTACTTTTTGTTTAAAACGTTACATTGTTACTCAACATTTCAATTAACTTCTAACTATAATGTTACTTTAACCTTTATTTTTATTTTTTCAGTGAACATCTATATATATATTACCCAGTGTAGGTCGTCACTAGGTAGTTATAGTTAGGTCAGCGTTTCCATAGGAAATAAGTTTTTGTGTTGCTAATAACGTTGGCACCGTTTGTCGAATCTCCACAAAACCTTCCAGAAAAGTGTTCTTTTATGACTAGTATGTGCATCGAAAGTTTCAGGGTGATCCGTCAAGCATGGGCCGAGAAAAGAGGGGGGTCCCAATGCACAAAATCCCCATGAAATTTCATCGACTTACTTAGGCAGGGCTGAAGCAAAAACTGCTGAATGAAATTACATCAAATTTGGTAGGAAGCTAGATCTTGGTACGCAGATTGTGCTTTTTGTGATTTAGTGTAATTCCGTTCAGTGGTTTTTGAGAAATTAAGGGCAAAAAATATTTGTATATCTGGTTGGTTGGAAGAGACTCTCGCGGGAGCGCCAGTTTAAAAATGGAGCGTTCTGATTGGCCCAGCTTTATTGCCCTTGGGCCAATTCCATCCCGCAGGAGTCTGACTCCTGAGGCAGTGAGCGCTCTGATTTACTGACAGTAACGTCAGAAAAATGTTGCTGCCAGCTATTACAGGACTTGGTGACTTAGTCCTCTGTCCTGAACTTGTAAAAAAACTAAAGATATAAGGGGACAGGGTAGGGATACCTTGACCCCCTAGGCCCCATGGGAGGGACCCAGAGGGACCACCCCCCGGTGCCAAAATCAGAAAACGAATCAGCAGTTTCTGCCGCGATCCCGCAGGACTCCTGCGGGATCAGAAAAAAAGCAAACAAAATGGTGACCAAGGCTAACCGCATTGTGTAATTAAGGGGAGGGGGTCGGCGCGGCCCCCCTCCTCGAGCCGTATTCGGCCCGGGGACCCCATCTCCCGGGGCCCTAATCAATATTCGGAGGGGGGTCAAATGGCCCCCCTACCCCAGCTGTATTCGGCCCTGCGGAGCCCATCCACCGAGGCCCAAATCATCAAATATGGGGAGGAGGGCACGCACCCTCCCTCCTTGAGCTACTATAAGCTCCAGAGGTAGTCATCCCCCGGGCCGCATTTAATAAGGGGAGGGGGCACACAGACTCCCTCCTTGAGCCTCCCTTTTTTAAAAGGATGTTGGCCCCGGGGTGGGCTTCCCAGGGCCTATAATTGCTCGGGAAGTGGGGCCTCGCTCCCCCTCCCCGTATTAATGCGGCCCTGGTGGTGGACTCCATGGTGCCTATAATGACTCGGTAGGGGGAACGCATAGCCCCCTCTTCTTATTTGGTGAATTTCAGCCTTCGGGGTGGGCTCCATGGGGCTGATGAATGAATGAATGAATGAAGTATTTATAGAGCGCATAGCTACCCTGAGGCATCCCAGCGCTGTTGTCAGACGTGGACAGAGAGAGCCTATGATTAAGTGGGATTTTGGGAAAAACCAGGTTTTGAGAAGTTTCCGGAAGGGCAGCAAGTTGGGCTCCACCCGTATGTGGGGGGTGGGGGGGGGGGGGAGAGCGATCCATAATTTAGCAGAGTTGTAAGAGAAGGAGCGCCTGCCACATCTAGCTCTCTTTATTTTTGGGAGCATGGCAAGAGAAAGGGAGGCCGAACGGAGGTTTCTGCTTGGGCGGTAGGGGGTAATCCTAGATCGACTGATTGTCGGTCCATTCCCCCATAAGGACTTATGTGTGATACACATAGCCTTAAATTTGATTCTCTCTCTGATAGGCAGCCAGTGAAGGCCCCTCAGTGCAGGTTTTGCGGATTGCCGGTCCGGGATCCGGAGGAGCAGGCGAGCTGCGCAATTTTTGAGGATCTGGAGCTTGGAGAGTGTGGATTGGGGGCTCCTAAATAGAGGGCGTTCCCATAGTCCAGGCGAGATAGGATAAGAGCCTGCACCATATTTCTTCTTGCCTGGAACGGAAGGAGAGGGAGTATTTTACGGTGCATCCTCAGCAGGCCATAGCAAGTGGCCGATAATTTTGCCGCCTGATAATCAAAACTCAGAGACCGATCCAGCCAAATGCCCAGGCTTTTAATCTGTTTTTTTGGTTCCCGAGCAGGGCCAAGACAGTTAGGCCAAAGCAGCTCTGAGTTGAAAGTTGGCGAGTTACAGAGGAGCATAAGCTCCGTCTTGTCCCCATTGAGTTTTAGGCAAGAGAGCTCCATCCATTTGGCTACCTCCTCTAGGCAACTTCCTAGGCCGCCAGATGACTTTTCGGGATGGTTTAAAGCCACCACGAGCTGCGTGTCATCAGCGTAGGTAATGATTTTTATGCCAAATGGATGGACTATCTCTGCCAATGGACTCATGTAGATATTAAACAGTGTGGGGCTCAAGGAGGATCCCTGGGGCACACCACAACTGAGTGACATGCGTTTGGAGATGATGTCGCCTTCAAAGACCTGAAAGGACCTTTCTTCTAAGAAGGACTGTATCCATGTAATGACACCACCCGTCACTCCCAGACACCTAAGTCTATGGGTCAACGTATTATAATTGACGGTGTCAAATGCAGCGCTGAGGTCCAGGAGGATGATGGCTGCCGTACCACCTTGATCCAGAATTCTCCTGGACTCCTCAGTCACTGCTAAGAGGGCGGTTTCAGTCCCATGTTGGGGACGGAAGCCTGTCTGCGAAGGGTGAAGTAGATTGTTGGATTCTAAAAAAACTACCAAAACTGTATTGACGTGCCTCTCCAGGATCTTACTGATCATGGGGAGGAGGGAGATGGGGCGATAATTCCCCAGATTATCCTGGTCAAGATTGTTTTTTTTTAGAAGAGCCTTCACCATTGCACATTTCCATGCTGGGGGGACCACTCCAGTGGAGATGGAAGCATTGACCAATTCAAGAATTACTGGGAGGATGTATCCAGTAACTGAGGTCAGAGCATGGGGAGGTGCGGGGTCCCTGGGGGAACCTGATTTAACACAAGCTATGATGGCTTCTAATGTTTTAAGGTCCAACGGAAAATGGCTTAGGGAGGGGTCATTGCGCCTCCCTCCCCTTATTGAATGTGGTCCTGGGGGATGGAGACCCCAGCACCTTAAAAGGTTCAGGGACGGGACGCGCAGCCCTCCTCCCCTTTTAAAATATATAGGGTTCCATGGAGTTGGCTCCCTGGGGACGAAAAATTACTTGGAGAGGTGGGCCGCGTGCCCTCTCTCCCCATATTGATTTCATTGGGCCCCGGTGGTTGAGGTCCCTGGGGCCAAAAACGGCTTAGGGAGGGGGCCGAGTGACTCCCCTTCCCTTATAAATACATTGGAAGCTGGGGTCCCTCTGGCCAAATACGGCCTGGGGATGGGGGCTGTGTGCCCCCTCCCCTAAATAAGTAAATTGGGCCCCGTGCGATGGTGTCCCTGGGGCCAAATACAGCTCGGGGAGGTGGATCATTTGTCCTCCCCTAAATAAGTAAATTGGTCCCTGGGGATTGGGTCCCTGGGGCTGAAATGGCTCAAGGAGGGGGGCCGAGTGGCCCCCCTCTCCTTTTGTACACATTTTGTCCAGGGGTATAGGGTCCCTGGGGCCTAATTAGACTCAGGGAGGGGGGGACACATGCCCCCCACCCTTTATTAATTACTTGGCCCTGGGGGAGGGGGTCCCTGGGCCTAATAAGGCTCGGGGCAGGGGGGCCACCTGGCCCCCCTCCCCTTTTTAATAAAAGACGGCCGGGGATGTGGTCCCTGGGGCCTAATAAGGCCCGTGAAGGCCAACCTTATGCTGCGCATGGCAAAGGCTTTGGGCAGCGGGGGTTGGCTGCCTGCTAGGGATTTGGTAGCAGGTCCTAGCCACAGGCGGGGGTTGGCTTTACGTATAAAAATAATAATTTACTTTTTTTTTAAACTTTGAAATTTACTGAATAAAATAAAGTAACGTTATTGTTAAATGAATGTCAGTGACATTGTTTTTGTTTTGAACTAAACAAAACACAGAAATTCATCAGTTATAGTTAGCAAAGCTAACTATAACTTGGGCCCCCACCATGCACTGATTATGATCTCACATATTGCATCACTCATGATATGTTCTATGACATAATTTATGACTTAACAGTTGGCATCTCAAATGACATCATTGATGACATTACTGATGACATGATCCAAGATTCTTTTGAACACATTGGTCTATAAACGAGTATAACATTAGAGCTATGAACGTAAGTGCAAAATAGCTCAGAATAATATGAAACATCATTACTGCTATCAAACATACAAGCCCCATAGGTAAAGCAAGCTTGTGTTATGTGCAACATTTAGCCTATGCAATACACTTCATGGGGAGCCGAGTTCATGTTTACTATGAACCACAGAAGAAAGGTTAACCTATCCTGCACATAGTGATCAATCTGTATACAACTGTTTAGGGAAAACTAAGTTCCTCCAGATACTCGAGGGCTGTTCATAACTAATACCTAATACTCGATTTCAGACAGTCTACCTCTATCAAACCCCTGACAATCACTGAACATACATTGAGAAATTAAGTGGATATGAGTAGAAAAGTGGGTACTACACTGTTAACTCTGCGGAGAGAGCTCACGCTGTACCACACTGTTAGCAGACAGTGAAACTCTCATGAGAAATATACTATAGAGTATTAAAACGTATCTACTAAGAACAGTGTACACTCTATGCAAAACGTGACCAAAGAGCGACTATTCCCTTAAAATAACCAAGGTCTGAAGGTGCTAAAGATCACACTACCTGCACCCTTCATTCATACAGTGTTGAAAACTTTACAGATAAGCAAAACAAGGACATGTACATAGGTTAGAACCTGGTGCACACAGTCTTCTGTGTTATGAAGAAATTGTCATGCTGAGATGATTCTGTCTAATAACTCAAGGCTGCTTACAGTACTTAATATTTTTTACAGACAATCTTTGTCTTGTTGGAAACCTTTCCTGCAGAGCCAGAAACTTGTGTACATGCTGAACACAAGTCAACTCTCACCTGCACACAGTTACTCTTTAATACAAAGATTTATAACGTGTTCAATACCTCTATACACCTAAGATGCATTAGGAACACATGCATTTTGTAAACACTTAGATCCATTAGCTGGACACAGACTGTACAAAATTAGGTAGAAAAGTAATACGGTAGTTACCTGCCACTATGTAAACTATAAAAAAAAAAAGAAAAGCACACTTACTGGATGATGTCATAGAACATGTTGTGAGGGATGTAATGTGTGAGGTCATAAGCAGTGCATGGCAGGGGCACAATATATAGTTAGCTCTGCTAATTATAACTGGTGAATTTCTGTGGTTTTTCTTTAGTTCAAAGGGTTAATGTTGTCAATATATATATATATTCACTGAAAAAGGTTACAGAGACGATACAGTTACGGCCAGATTTCACTTGTACAAAACCAGAAAAATTCAGCAGTTATAGTTACCTGAGCTAACTATAACTTACGCCCCGCAATGCAGTGCTTATGACCTAACATATTACATCACTCATGACCTGGTCAATGACATCACTGATGACACCATCCAGTGAGTGTAAGTATTTTGTAAGAGCTTATGATTGTCAAACATATATGCTAAGGTACTACATAAGTTAAAGTAGTATACTAGGTGTACTACTAATGAGTGATACTACTTTTAATATATATCATGTGAGTGGCTGTATGGGTGTATAAGTGGTTGTGTGAATAGCTGTGTGGGTGAGATGCTGTGTGAGTGGCTCTATTGGTGAATGAGTGGGTGCGGCAGTGACTGTATGAGTGGGTGAGTGACGGGGTAAATGGCTCTATCAGTGGGTAAGTGGGTGTGTAGTGACTATGGGTGAGTGATTGGGGGTCTGAATGGCTGTATGAGTGACTGGCTGGGTGTGTAAGGGGCTGTATGGGTGAGTGAGTGGACATTTTTTGAGTAGGTGTTTCTTTAAGTGACTTCGTGTGTGAGTGACTATTGAACAGTGAATGACTGTATGTGTGAGTACAGTGATGTGTGAGTGCTTGTATGGATGTGTAAATCGGTATGTAAGCGTTTGTGTTAATGAGTGTATGAGGGCTTGTATGGGTGAGTGAGTGGCTGTGTTGAGAGGCTGATTGGGTGAGTGAGTGTGTGAATTTGTAGGTAAATAAGTGGGTGTGTGAATAGCTGTATGGGTGAGGGGTTGGTTATATGACTGGCTGTATGGGTGAGTAACTGGTTGTATGAGTGGCTGTATAGGTGAGTGAATGGTTGTGTGAGTGGCTCTATGGAGGAGTGAGTGGGCGAGTACTGGTATAGGTTTGTGAATAGGTATGTCAGTGGTTGTACATGTATGTAAGTGGGCATATGAGAGGTTGTATGGGGGTGTGAGCGGTTCTGAGGATGATGTCATCAGTGATGTCATTTGAGATTTCATCAGTGATGTCACTGACCATGTCATGAGTGGTGTATTATGTGAGGTCATAAGCAGTGCATAGCGGGGGCGTAAGTTTTAGTTAGCTCAGGTAACTATAACTGCTGGATTTCTCTGGTTTTGTACGAGTGAAATCTGACCCTAACTATAACGTTCCTGTAACCTATGGTTTTTACAGTGAATATCTAAGGTTTTTTAAATGCTGATTCCTAACTATAACGTCCCTGTAACCTTTGCTTTTTTTCAGTGAATTTCTATGGGTTTTTAACTTGTAGTCGTTTTTGCAGAGTGGTGGAGAAAGGAGGCTGGGCCTCCGACCAGCTCTCAGGAATCCCGCTGTGTAGGACTTACAGGAAGTAGCAGGAGTGCTTTTTTGGCCCCCAAGGTCCATTAGGAGTAAAGTGGACTTCATGCCCTAACCAGTAGTGCACCGCCAGCCTCGTTTGCAGAGTGGGGGAGAAAGGGGGCGTGGCCTCTGTAGACCTCTTATGTGGATGTCCTTGGATGCCAACTACCCCTCCGGTTACCTCCAGTAAGTCCCACACAGTGGGATTGCTGAGACCTGGTAGGAGGCCACTCCCCCTTTCTCCACCACTCTGCAAACGAGCCTCCTGGCGCACTACTAGTAGGGGGATGAAGTCCCCTTGGCTATTGAGGGTCCTTGGGGGGCCAACTACCCCTCCTGTTACCTCCAGCAGTCCCACACAGTGGGTTTGCTGAGAGGTTTTCGATGGCCACACCCCCTTTCTCCACCACTCTGCAAACGTGCATCCTGGCGCACAAATAGTTGGGGATGAAGTCCCCTTGGCTCTTTAGGGTCCTTGGGGGCCAACTAGCCCTCCTGTTAACTCCAGTAAGACCTACACAGCTGAATTGCTGAGAGGTTGTCAGAGGCCACGCCCCCTTTCTTCACCACTCTGCAAACACACCCCCTGGCCCACTCCTGGTTGGGGGAAGAAGTCCACTTTAGTCCTGAGGCCCTCAGGAGGCAAGGGGACCTCATCCCCCCACCAGCTGTGTGCCGAGAGGCGCGTTTGCAGAGTGGTGGAGAAAGGGGACATGGCCTCTGACCACCTCTCAGCAATTCCACTGCGTGAGGCTTACTGGAGGTAACAGGAGGCATTGTTCACCCCTAAGGACCCTCAGCAGCGAAGGGGACTTCATCCCCCAACCAGCAGCTCGCCAGAAGACGTGTTTGAAGAGTGTTGGAGAAAGGGGGATGGGCCACCAGCGAGTTGCCGGCTTTAAAAAGATTTTAAAAAATATTTTTGAGGAAGGGGTGCCTCCTGGCCCCCTTCCCGGGGTGATATCGACCCCAGGGACCACATCCCCCAGGGTCCGGCCTTTCTTTTTTTACATTTGTTTTAAAAAGGAAGGGGGGCACGTGCCCCCCCCTCCCCAGGGCCATTTTCAGCCAGGGCCTTTTCGTTTTATATATATATTTATTTAAAGGGATAGGGCTGAGCGGCCCCCCTCCCGGGCCGATTTCGTCCCCGTGGGCCCCATCCCCCGGGTCCCGGCCTGTAGCGTGGGTGCCCTGGTCCCACCCAAGGCACCCACATTTTCGTTTGGGACTGTGGGGAGAGACTCAAGGCCCCTGCGGTCCCTACTGGCTCCCCACCTCCTGCAGGAGCCGGCATTGCTTTAGGACCCAGGGAGCTGCTCTCTGGGTCCCAAACCAAAGTGTCAGTTTCCCTGCTCGCTGCACAGTGGGCATGGAAACACACTTGCTCTGCTTTCAGCAAGCAAGAGCATTTTGTGCTCTCGCTTCCTGAAAGCATAGCAAACTGCAATGTCCCGGGGGTGGGCAGCCCGGGACATTGCTGGAGCCGGCCTTGGGGGATGGGGGTACCCAGGGCCATGTAGGGCTCCTAAAGGGCAGCTCCACTCCTTTGTGAATTAAGCCCTAGGGCCCCCTTAATTATTGTATTTGTGCCCCGGGGAGGTGGTGGTCCCTGGGGCTGCTTGGGGAGGCCGTAGCCCCCCACGCATTATTATGTAACTTAGCTCCGGGGAGGTGGCAGTCCCTAGGGCTGCAGGGTGGTGTGTGGCCCCTCCCGCATTTGTCTTGTCTCTATCCCTGGGGAGGTGGCGGTCCTCGGGGCTGGGGGGCCCGCGCTGGCCCCCTGCATCATTATTTCCACATGCCTCTAGAACCTGGCCCAACCGGGGGCCTATATTAAAAGAAAGCACTGGAGCCAGCGCTTCGTTTTTTGGGGGAATTTTAGCGGGAGTCGCGGATCCAACGCGACTCCTGCCGAATTTTTTTAAAAAAAAATGCTTTTTTTGTCCTGGGGGTCCCTGTTGCCCATCCACCCCCCTCCCTATAGAGGCCTAGGGTGTCAGGGCATTTCTACCCTGCCCCCTTTTCTTTTTTTTAAATGTTTTTTTCTTGTGACTCTATTCTACCGAGTCACAAGATGGCTGCCAACACTTCCTGGTTTGAAGTGTTGGCAGCCAATCAGATCTCAGCACGAGACACGGAGGGATCGCGGATCCACCGCATATATATATATATATATATATATATATATATATATATATATATATATTCCAAAACAATGTTGTATATAGTTAAAACAACAACAACATATATATATATAAGAATTTCTTTAAATTACTCAACGACTACTGAACGGATCTACACCAACTCACAAAAAGGCACTTGAACCACATCTACCTCCTTGACAAATTTGGTGTAATTCTGTTCAGCAGATCGGGCTGTAGCCGTGTCCAACGGTCCTATGAGAATTAACATGGGGAAAACGCGCTTTTAAGCACCCCCTGGTTCTCGGCCCCCGCCTGATCGATCACCCTGAAATTTTCAAGATAGCAGCTGAAGTGAGCGCTGTATTAGTTTTGCAAATTTCATGAAGATTCGTCAAGCAGCGCCAAAGTTAGTGGCAAAACAAAAAATGCTTTTCCAATGGAAACTAGGTCCTAACTATAACTACCTACTGACGACCACCAGTAGCTAATATATATATATTTTCACTGAAAAAAACAAAGGTTACAGAGACATTATAGTTGGGAAATACCATTAAAAAAAACCTTAAAAATTCATATAAAAAACAAAGGTTACAGGGACGTTATAGTTAAGCTCATATTTTACACAAACAAAATCATAGAAATTCAGCAGTTATAGTTGGAGTTATCTCAAGTAACTATAACTCGTACGCTAAGGTAACTATATTTCACATCACCCGCCATGCACAGTTTGCTCATCAATAATTCACTGCAAATGTTGCACTGATATTATGAATAGTGTCGTTGAAGATTTCATGAGTGATGTAATATGTGGGGTAATTAGCAGTGCATTTTTCCTAACTATAACGTCCCTGTAACCTTTGTTTTTTTCAGTGAATTTTTATGTTTTTTTAATGGTATGAAAAAAAAACCCTCCCATTACTTTGTACTGCCGGGCCCCAGAGGTTGGGGTCCCTGGGCCGAAAACGGCCCGGCAAGTGAGCCGCGTTCCCCCACTTTCCTTCAATTTTGATGTCTGGGCCCCGCTGAGTGGTGGTTCCCATGGCTGAAATCAGCCAAAGAGGGGGTGGGCCAAGTGACCCACCTTCCACTTTCTATTAAGGCCAGGCCCTGGGGATGGAGTCCCCAGGGCTGAAATAGTCATTGTTCTCCCTTTTAATTATCCTGAGTATGTAAATACCCAAAATTATCTGCAAGCTCTGCTCATTTGGCCCCTCCCTATTTTCCTTAGTAGTATGGAAATGTCTTCCCACCTTTTCCCACTTTGATGGACAGTTTACCAAAAGGCCTCCGAGTGCATTTCCCACTGATTTTTGGTGACACGTTCTTGATGCAGAGGAATATGAGGACATCTCCATCAAACAAAGAAGCACGTACTTCATATAGTTAGGAGGAAGTACCCTTGCTTGGTGGAAATTCCTCTATTTGTAGTCTCGTCCTGTTCTCTAGATGAAGAATCATGTTATCACAGATGTGTGGATCAAGACGCTCAAGGAACAATCACATTTCTGAAATTACATGCACACAAGGTCACTGGAGACATTTCCTCGTGAACATTACGCAGCTGTAGTGTAGAATATGCACTAGCTATTACCCAACGAGGTAGCACTTACTAATTAACCATTAGAAAGTACTCCAGTTAGGTAGACATTTCGTGCAAAATAGTGGACTCTTGTTGGATAAAGGGGCAGGTGAGGTTCTGTTCTGGCCCAGTCACTCTCACAGCTACTGACACACCCACTCATACACCCATTCAGCCACTCTCACAGACCCACACAGCCACTTACACACCTACTCACACTTCCATACTGCCACTCATACACCCACAAAACCACTAACACACCCACTCAGTCCCATGCAGCCACTCACATACCCACATAGCCACGTACACACCCACTTACAGACCCATACAGCCACTCACACATTCAGAAAACTACACACACACCCAATCACACCCCATACAGCCACTCACACATGCACTTACAGATCCATACAGCCACTCACACATCCATTCACAGACCCATGCCACTCACAGGCCCATGCAGCCACTCACAAAACTTGTCACACATCAACACAGCTACTCACGCACCCATTCACAGACCCATACAGTCACTCACACACCCATTCACCGACCCCCACAGCTACTCACACAGCCACTCACAGACCCATACAGCCACTCACACAGCCACTCACAGATCTAATCAGCCACTTACACACCCGTACAGCCACTCACATACCTACAAAACCAATCACAGACTCATACAGCCACTCACACATACTCGCTGACCTATACAGCTACTCACACATCCACTCTTAAAGGTTACAGGTTACAGTTAGGAAATAAAATTAAAAATCCTTAGAAATTCACACAAAAAAACAAAGGTTACAGGGATGTTATAGTTGTGAAATAGAATTTTAAAAAACGTAGAAATTCACTGAAAAAAACTAAAGGTTACTGGGACGTTACAGTTAGACTCAGAATTCACTCGTACAAAACCAGTGAAGTTCAGCAGTTAATTATAACTATAACGGACGCCCCACGCAATTCACTGCTTATGACCTCACATATTACATCACTCATGACATGGTCAGTGTCATAAATGTTTCACCAAACCTAGTCATGTTTGGTATCAAACATGTTGGAATCATGCCACTACAACAATTCCAGTATTAGTTGCATGATCCCATGTACTGGGGGCTCCTTAGAGGACCCCCCTAACATGTCTATCTGTGTAGCCTTGCAGGGTCAACATGCCAGCCACTGCTGCTGCCGACCCCAGACACTATTCTGCCCTCCTGCTGCTGAGCTTAACTCAGACAGGGGAAGGCAAAACAAAGGATTTCCTGTAGAGGAGAGGTGTAGCCACCTCTCTTTTTTGAAATAGGTGTCTTAAGACAGGGTGGCGGTGCTTCCGAGCGCCTCCAGACTGCTTTTGAAGGGCGTATTTGGTGTCCTCCTTGCATAAACTAGTTTGCCCCAATCCAGGAGCCTTTGGCTCCTGCTCTGGCACAAAACCACACAAAGGACAGGGGCGTGGCCACCCCCCTGTCCAGCTCCTCCCCGGGAGGTGCCCAGAGCTCTTCCAGGTGGCCACTTGATTCTGCCATCTTGAATCTTAGATGGGCAGAGGCACATCAGAGTAGCGTCCCTGACCCCCTCCTGATAGGTAGGTCGCAGCAGAAGTAGCCCTCCCCCTTTCTTGGTTACTTAAGGACTCCCCTGTGGGTGGGTCCTTAGATTCGTCCGGACTTTGTCTTCAAGAACCGATTGGTTTCGCCTGAAAATTTGTCTAAAGACTCTTCTGCTGTTGGACACTGAACTCTGCTGCTGCACCGAGCCAGGAACCCAGACAAAAACTGCTTCTGGTAGGAAGACTCCTACTGCAACTTCGTCTTGGTGCTCTTCGAAGTTTTGCAACCTCGGTGGTTCCGTATCCTCCTGAGTCCCCCACGACTCTGCATACATCAAGATAGCAAGAAGGAATCTCCCTTGGAGTGAAGGAGTCATTCCCCTGCATCTGCAGGCACCTCAACGACGATGACCAGCTTGTGATTCCTGCTGTCCCATGGACACCTCCCGCCTCTACAGCACAAGTAGTGGTTTGTTGGCTCTCCAGAGCCCTGACCAGT
The DNA here is from genome assembly GCA_963921515.1 of Calotriton arnoldi. Classification (NCBI taxonomy): domain Eukaryota; kingdom Metazoa; phylum Chordata; class Amphibia; order Caudata; family Salamandridae; genus Calotriton; species Calotriton arnoldi. The sequence goes on along the minus strand of CAWUFW010001130.1, from coordinate 675,536 downwards.
CTTCCCTTCTACTTGGGTGATTGTAATCCCTCTCCAGCCGACCGGAACTGCATCCATGTGCACCGCGTCTATTTGCCGTTGCCAAGGCTTGTTCTTTCTCATGACCGAAGAAATTCGAGCTTCAAGGAGCCCCAACTTCCAGCTTCATACAGCTTCAAGCGCAACGTCCTCCCTGCTTCTCCAGTGATGTGGGCATCCATCTTCTGTGTGCTGCCCCCTAGGCCTCCATGTGCCTGCTGCCAGAGGATCCTCCTGGGGTCTCCATCGATTCCTGCTGGCTCTCCTGCTTACTGAGGGCTGGCCATGACTTACCTTTGCTGGGTGAGTCCCACAGACTTTGCTGATCTGCAACTAAGCATCGTTTCCTGCAACTCGTTTGCCAAGGCTTGTTGGTAGACCTGCTGGCCACTGACCCTCCTGCATTCTTCCACCGGTGTGGAACAGCTCGTGGGCAGCTCCTGTGCTCCTGCATCATTGCTTGGGCTCCACAGCTCATCTTCAAGACCTCCGTGCTACTTCAAAGTAACTCCGACAAGGGCTGGCATCATGCTGCTCCTCCTTCTGGACTCCTCTGGGTGGTTTGGACTCTGTCCCCTCTTTTTGCAGGTACTCCTCATGCGGAATCCACGTTTGTGTTCCACCGACCTGGTCCACGAGTCTCTCTAGCAGCTGGATGTCCGAGGTGCCCCATTGACGACAACGGGCGGTTCCAATACCACTTCGTACCTTTGCATCTGGGCTCCCTGGTGTAGGTATCCTGGTTCTTTGGGTATCCATGGGTGGGGGTGTCCTCCAACCTCCCTGGTTCTAAAGGGTTTCCTCTGGGAAGGGTCCTGAACCAGTAAAACTCCAACCACGACTTCTCTTCGTTATCCTATGGACACTGACCCAGGGCACCACCTCTGCACACGGGCGCCTAGCAACTCTTAGTTACTTATCTGTGATGGTTCCGTGCTCCCCCTGGTCCCTAGTTCCTTGGGTGTTAGTCTTGGTTTGGTACTCACCTTGCGTTCTATTTTCTTAGTATATGGTTTGGCCTCCCCATAGGGGCCCATGTGCTTTATGTGCTTTACTTTCCTGTTTTGAAGTATATTTTATTGGGTATTGATTTCTCCGGGTAGGAGATATGCCAAAGTAGTTTTAGTGTTGGTGTATAAGAAATAGAAGGTATCTTTCTAACACTGGTGTGGTTCTTTTTTTGTGTACACTTCACTGACTGACTGTGTGGTAATGTACCGCTTTACGCCCTTCTGAATAAGCCTTCGCTGCTCTTCACAGCTATCCCTTGAGAGCTTTGGTTGTCAGGGACCACTACAACTTTCACTAAGAGTTGCCTGGACTCAGTGCAGAGTGCCTCACCATTAGGTGTACAGCATATACTGAGTCAGCCTCCTACATTGGTGGTGCTGCAGTAGGGATAAAGACTTGCATTGCTTTACCACTTTGTCATCAGTGAGGTTTCCACAAGAAACCACTACTAACTTGGGAATATACTATACTGGATAGGTAGTGTCTTTTGCTAAACCTTTGGATTAGGTGTCAAGGGACTAGCACAGCCCTTTCTCCAAACCCTTTGGAAGTTTAGAATACTAGGTAGGGTAATTACACATACACTATACTAGTACCATGTCTACTATTGGGGAACCTAGCCAGCCTCTGTAAGACTGGACAACACAAAAAAAGGTTGTAATCCTACAAGAGCTTATCGCTTAGAGATACTCTGTCAAGGTGACCCCCAGAATCCTGAAAGGCACTTAGATAAGGTAGACCTTAGTGAGGGGTGGAGGGGGGGAAATGACCCTGCAGGACAAGAGCAAGAGGTACTTAGTACTGCTGGGTCTGTCTCTGGACATGGCCATGCGGAGTCAGTAAAGACTCCTATGGACAACCATACACCTATAGAGGAAGTACTTATGGTAACAAAGGGGGTCACAGCAGTAGGCTCATCCTCATCCCCACTCTCCTCAGCATCTCATGCTGGGTCCATCCACTCTAACATAGATTTGAGAAGGCAAAGCTCAAACTTATGAGGGAGCAGCTGGCTCTTGATAGGCAATCCCTAGAGGTGGAGAGAGAAAGGAAGAATGTGGTGTTAGATCTCCATAGTGGCAGCACTAGAGACTCCAGAGTCATGAAGGAACACTTTGACACTAGGAATCTTAGCTGGATAGTCCCTCCTTACAGTCCTGGGGATGACATCCACAAGTGGGTTACTGCACTGAAGAGGGCCTGTAAAGACCAAAGGGTCCCCCAGAAGCAATGGGCAGCTATCCTGTGGCTTTCCTTTGCAGTCAAAGGCAGCGACAAACTGTTGGCAGTTAGAGAAGAGGATGCAGACAACTGCCAGCTCTTGAAAGAGGCACTCATTGAAGGGTTAGGGCTTACCTATGAAAAATTAAGTTCAGGGATACTCAGCACTTCACAAGACTGGGTTGATGTTTTAGACTGTGCAGTTAAGGCTCTGGAAGGCTGGTAGTAATGTGCATGACTTTGAAGGGCTGTACAGTTTGGTTATGAGAGAGTACATCCTTAATAATTGTGTGTCTGAAAAACTGCACCAATATCTGGTGGACTCTGACCTGACCTCTTCCCAAGAATTGGGAAAGAAGGCAGACAAATGGGTTTGCACCAGAGTGAGCGATAAATCTCATAGTGGGGGTGATCAGAAGCAAAAGAATTCTAAGTCCCAACAGAAAGATGGGAAAAAACCTTAAGATAACAAGAAAGAGTCTTCTTCAGGTCCACAAACTCCTTCCTCTGGGGGTGGGTCTGAATCCTCCTTCTCTAATAGTAATAATAATAAGAAACTTTGGTGCTTTGTTTGGAAGACTAAGGGACATAAGTCATCTGATGCGATATGTCCTAAGAAAGGCACCAATACTGCTACTACTCCACCTAGTGCCCATAGCAGAAGCACTAGTAGCAGTACAACCTCCAAGGGTGTAGTGGGTTCTCCTTGGGCACTGCAGTGGGCTCTGGCCTAGTCAGAGTGACCATTGAGGCCGTCCTGATAACATAGGGTGGCATTGACCTTGCCACTTTAGCTTCCTGGCCTCCTAATATGAGGTAATGGTCATGATCCCAGCCACTGAACGGCCCTCTATGCCCTTGTGATTTGTGTGGCAGGAGTTTGGACTTTAATAAAATATCTACTTGTCCATGGGGCAGGTTGCTTCATAAATCTCCTTGTCCTGTAACAAAATCCACTTGTCCCTTTAGTGCCATGTAGTGCGGCGCCAAATTATGGCAGCAATCTCATTATATAAGAGCTCTGATATAGCCTCTCTGATTATGCCAGGGTTCATACCATAGTAATGTTTGAATACTTGCAATCCCCTTATGTTGCCACATTTCCGCAGATCTACACACTGGGGCTGAAGGTAGTGGTAAGCAGTAGTTCCAGGGTTAGAATGCCCTTTTGAGTCTGTGCAAACCTACTAACTTGCATGTTTTAAGGGTTTTCAACAACTCTTCTCTAACCTTTTCCCATACTGAGAAATGTTGGAAATATACTTCTGACAATGGCAGTCGTAAACCTTCTTCCATAGTTGGGAAAAAAGTGGATGGAGGGAAAGTGAACTTGCAAACACTCAGATTTTTCGCATGATTCACACATGCATATTTGCTCATGCTAAAATGCAGTTCAACATATATTTTCTAGGAGTACTATTTCTTTTCCTATCTCTGTAAATTCTTGGGAATTCACGAAAGCCGTATAGCTGCACTTAATGCAAGGACATATACCATGGGTGCACATTTGAGACTTTCTTTAATAATTGGGCCCCTAATTTGGTCAGCCTTGACCATGACCTTTTGCGTGTATTAAAATTCTGTCTCTCTCTCTGTATCGGCTGGCTTCACTGTGAGTGACAGCATTCTGCTCTTTCACAAGGAGCATATCGGCACACAAAGTAGTTTTGTTCAGTGCCATTAACTACTGTGGCAGTGTGTGCTTTTTGAGACCAAAAACTATTTTTGCGTTTGCCAATGTTTGTTATAATTGTGAGGGCCCGGCAGCTCCCACACCAATAAGGTTTTACAAAAACCATGCCAAAACAAGTTACACATTGACAAAACTAAAAAGCTGACCACCAATTTCAGACCTACTGGCTTTGTCAATGCTTGTTTATTTTTGTTTCCCATAATCTTATTGAAACTGGTTACACTGATTTTCCATTATGAATTTTTTTGGGAAATACTAGCATGCATCAACACATGTTACAAAATGATGCTGCAAAGAAATGGTACCTGAATTTTTAGAGTAGTTTAGTGAAATGTTTTTTTTCCTGCTTTAATTTTTTATGAAAATTTTATTTTGAAAGCAAAGAATCATCAATCTTGCTTTCAAGCTTCTGCAAATATTTGCATCAAATCAGAGAGCATTGTGGGAGCATTATACATACCCTCATATTGCTAAACTTTTAAAACGCGTGTACACCTTTTTATACTGGAACTACGGTCAGTAGTGCAGTCAGAGCTTACAACATTTACTTAGAGCGCTCACCCTAATAATAAAGGCTTTCAATTAATGAACGATAAATATAAGTTTGAACAGCATTAACATATGGACAAAAATATTACCTTAACTGCAGACCGTGCCCTTCCCTGATCCATAATGTGGCACTGCAAACTGGCAGCCAAAGGGTTTGTGCTGCAGGGGCTTGGTCGTACTTGTCCCAAGGACAAAGTACACATGAAAACTTGTTGCCAATATGTCCTGGGCGTCGGGCTATAGGAATTCCACATCACTGGGTGGGCTTTTTCTCTCCTTCATTTTTCTTCCCCAAGTTGCATGTTCACTATGTGATGTGGGTTGCTGCATGTGCCTTCCCTAGTGACATGGTGGGAAACTATTGGCCTTAGCAGTCGATTGACTAAACTCAATAGTCTGCTCGTTAAGAATCCATTAGAAGGCTCCAGAATCTTGGCAACACTGACAGGTGCAACTATTAATCACATTCACAAGGAGAAACTGTCAAGACTAATTGCTCTGCCCAATCTTAACGTTCCATGACCCTGGGGGCAGCAGCAGGTACACTCCAAGACTAATTAATCTGCTCAAGTGAACATTTGATGACCCTGGGGGCAGCAGCAGGTGCACTTGCCAATCAAACTCACGTGGAGTAACTGCCAAAAATCAACAGATGTTGTTTTCTAGAAACACACGGCTGACTTCTATTTAAAGGCTGCTCCGTCCCTGGTTTCCTGCTTGGCCTATTTGCCCCACACTCACTTGCTTCCCTTCGCTGAGCTACTTCTTCGTTTTGTTCCGGCCATCCTCAGTTCTCTGCTTCAGGCTGCAGTTGCTTCCCTATTCTGTCCTGACCCGGCGACCGCTCCAGCATCGAATTTCCTAGAAGAAGAAAAAAACAACAAAAGAAACAATCTGGCATCCGGCATTTTTGCTAAAAAACTGTTCTCGTATCTTGTGCTCTGAGCTCAGTAGCGGTAGATTCTAAGAAACGAAATGACCCTTGGATTTTTGAAGCGGGCAATAGACTCTTGCACTGGCAGGGCTCTGCCAAGAATTAACCTCCCTGGTATTAAAACTTTTGGTGTCCCCTAGGAGTACAAGTTGGGTAGATTCCGGCTTGACACGGATTACAGGTGGGACACCTAGACTCAGCGCATGATAAGTGGGTGTCCAGAGATTTCTTGCGCTGTACTTGGGACGCTACAGGATATTTGTGTTGACAATCGTCAAGCGATTCATTAGGATTCCATGTTCCAATTTCATGACGACACAAGCCTTCTGGCTGGAAAGACCGAGCACTTCTACATGTCTGTTGGGGTACGAACAAAGGACATACAAATACGTTTTGATGATTGTGTTTAATAACTATATTGTGAGTTAAAACACTGTTCTTGCAATTCACAGATACTCCTCTGATCAGGCATTTGCACAAGATGGGTGACAGACCTTTTTGAGACCCCACTAAAGCTGCCACGGAGGAGCACCACAGCATCTTGCTTGTCTTTCTCAATCCTAACCCCCTTTCCCCTTGGGGCCTGCGACCGGTATAGTGTCATTTTCTGCCACCGGAGGTAGACCCTAGGAGGAATAAAGGGATCTATCTTCACCTTACCAGAACCGCCTGGGATTCAGGTGAGTGGCTTGTAACAGAATTCAGGCAGCATCCCTTCATCAATGGTATTGAAGCAGAAGCTTACATGGACACAGGTGCTAGTGTCACCATGATGGCTGAAAAACTGGTGTCACCTGAGCAGATCTTACTTGGGCACACTTGCCAAGTGACCAACACTGTTAATATCACAAAGTGCCAACCCATGGCAGTGGTTCATTTAGCTTGGTGGGGGGGGGGAGGGGGTTACTGGCCCTAATAAACTTGTGGTATCCTCAAACATTCCTGTAGAGTGTCACATGAGCAATGATTTGGAGACTTCAAAATGGACTGAAGCGGAGTTAAGGAATCATGCAGCCATACTTGGTATCTCTGAAAGTGTTTTGTGGCAACTGGAGCACAGGTCAAGAAACAGGAAATCAAGAAGTAGTGGGGCCTGAAATAATGGCCCAAACTGCTACCAACAAGAGAGGTAGGATGGGTAAGAAATTGTCCTCGCCCCAGACTTCATGTGAGGATCAGTCTATTCAGGAAGATGATCTTATAGCTGGTGAGGGGAACTGCCCCAGAGGAGCTTGGGACTGACACAACAGAGCTGCTGGGAGCAGGGGGACCCTCCAGGGAGGAATTGAGTCTGGAGCAGAAATCATGCCCCACTCTTGAAGGCTTCAGACAGCAAGCTGTCGCAGAAAAGGCAGGGGATGTCAGTGGATCTCATAGGATTTACTGGGAAGATGGGTTACTTTATTCTGAGGCTACGGACCCCAAGCCTGGTGCTACCAGGAGGTTGGTTGTTCCTCAGAAGTTTAAGGAATTCCTCTTAACCCTGGCACATGACATAACCCTTGCAAGACATTTTGGGCAAAGCAAAACTTGGGACAGGCTTGTTCCACTTTTTCACTGACCGCACATGTCTGAAGATACCAAGGAGATTTGGCACTCATATGTCACCTGCCAAGCCAGTGGTAAGTCTGGTGGCACTGCAAAGGCCCCCTTAATCCCACTACCAGTGGTTGGGGTTCCCTTTGAGATGGTAGGGATTGACATAGTTGGTCCCCTAGACCCTCCAACAGCCTCTGGGAACAGTTATATCCTGGTGGTGGTGGACCATGCCACCAGATACCCAGAAGCTATTCCCCTTAGGACCAATACAACTCCTGCAATGGTCAAGGCCCTCTTAGGAATCTTTTCCCGAGTGGGTTTTCCTAAGGAGGTGGTGTCAGACAGGTGCAGACTTCATGTCTGGCTACCTAAAAGCTATGTGGAAAGAGTGTGGAGTAAATTATAAAATTGCTACGCCTCACCATCCGCAGTGCAATGGGCTAGTTGAAAGATCCAACAAAACCCTCAAAGGTATGATTATGGGACTATCTGACAAGCTCAGGAGGATATGGGATGTCCTATTACCTTGTCTTCTTTTTGCCTACAGAGAGGTTCCACAGAAGGGAGTGGGTTACTATCCATTTGAAGTTCTGTTTGGACATCCAGTTAGGGGTCCACTTTTTTCTAGTGAAGAAAGGATGGGAGCAGCCTCTCAACCCCTCAAGAAAGACATTGTAGACTATGTGCTAGGCCTGTGTTCATGTATGGCTGAGTACATGAAGAAGGCCAGCAAAAGCATGGAGGCCAGCCAAGAACTTTAGAAGTCATGGCATGACCAAAAGGCTACTCTGACTGTTTACCAGCCAGGGCAGAAGGTGTGGGTTTTGGAGCCTGTTGCCCCAAGAGCACTCCAGGACAAGTGGAATGGCCCCCATACAATCCTGGAGAAGAAAGGTGAGGTCACCTAGGTGCTTCTCGAAGCCCCACAGGGTGCTTCATGTGAACCGCCTGAAGTCTTACTTTGACAGGACTGACATGAGTTTGCTCATGGCTACTGATGAGGAACAGGAGGAAGTGAGGAGTGACCCTCTCCTTGTTCTCCTCTCACACAACCCTGTTGATGGTTCAGGAGATGAATTAGTCTTGGCAGACAGCCTCACTGACCAACAGCAAACTGATTGTAGACAGGTTCTCAGTTAGTTCCCAGAACTGACACCCAGTCAGAATACCTGGTTTACCCATAAGGTGGACACAGGTGACAGTCTGCCTGTCAACAGTAAAATCTGCAGGCAATCTGACCATGTTACAGATTGCATCAGGATAGAGGTCCAGAAGATGCTAGAGTTAGGGGTCATTGAGGCTTCAGACAGCCCTTGGACTAGTCCAGTATACCTGGTGCCCAAGCCTCATTCACAGTGCGGGAAGAGAGCAATTAGGTTTTGTGTAGACTACAGGGGCCTCACTGCAGTCACTAAGACTGATGCCCATCCTATCTCCAGGGCAGATAAACTTATTGATACACTGGCTTCTGCCAAGTGTCTCAGCACCTTTGGCCTGACTGCAGGCTATTGGCAAATCATGGTCTCAGATACTGCTAAACCCAAAACTACATTTTCAACCATTGGTGGGCACTACCAGTTCACACTAATTTCTTTTGGTTTGAAAAAGGCACCTGCCACACTCCATTGGTTGGTGAATCAAGTTCTGACAGGTCTGGGAGACGTTAGTGCAGCATATCTAGATGATGTTGCTGTCTTTAGCTCCACCTGGCAGGATCACCTGGTCCACCTCAGGAGTGTACTGGAGGCCCAGCAGAAGGCAGGCCTCACGATCAAGGCCAGAAAGTGCCAGATAGGGCAGAGCAAAGTTATAAACTTGGGCCACCTGGTGGGTGGAGGCCAAGTTCAACCTTTGGAGAGCAAAATCCAAACCATTATGCATTGTGTTGCTCTCACTACCCAGACTCTGGTCAGAGCTTTTCTAGGCCTGGCTGGGTATTACAGAAGAGTTGTTAAGGAGTATTGGCCCATTGTGATATCCCTCAATGATCTCACCTCGAAGAAGATGCCTAAGAAGGTGAATTGGAGAGTTAGCTGTCAAGAAGCCTTTGATGCCCTAAAGAAGGCCATCTGCTCGGCTCCTATTCAGTCCTGAGTACTCCAAACAACTTACAGATGCCTCTGAGATAGGAATAGGAGTGCTATCACAACTCAATGAAGAGGGCCAGGATCAACCAGTAGCTTTTATCAACAGAAGGTTGACCCCAGAGAAAAACGTTGGTGAGCTATAGAGAGGGATGTTTGCGGTGGTCTGGGCCTTGAAAAAGTTGAGGCCATACCTGTTTGGCACTCACTTCCTTGTCCATACAGACCACGAGCCCCTCCTATGACTCAAACAGATGAAGGGTGAAAATCCTAAACTTTTGAGGTGGTCCATTTCCCTACAGGGGAGAGACTACTCATGGAACATAGACCTGGAAGTAACCATGCTAACCCAGATGGACTTTCCAGATATCTCCACTTAGAAAATGAAGACTCAACTGGGCAAGGTTAGTCTTATCTTCTTTCGTTTGGGAAGGGGTTATGTAGGAAAGTAGGATCTTTCTGACATATCTACCCCCACGTTTTGCCTGGTGTCAGCGTGTTTTGACTGTAGTACACAGGGATCCTGCTAATCAGGACCCCAGTGTCTGTGCTCTCTCTCCTGAATTCATTGGTAAGTACTTTGTACACCTCACAATTAGTATACTGGTTTACCCCTGTAAGTCCCTAGTAAATGGTACTAAGGTACCTAGGGCATTGGTACACCAGGTGTCTCCCATGGACTGCAGCATGTATTGGCAAAATACATGCTCTCATCGGAGCCCATGCAAACTGTGTCTGCAGGTCTGCCATTGCAGCCTGTATGAAATAGTGCATGCACCTTTCACTTCAGATATAAGGTTCCTTATATCCCAGCCACTGCACTTAAAACCTATGTCATCCCTAAGGTAGGCCTTACAGCCCACAGGCAGGGTGCAGGGTTTTAAGTGTGCAGGTTATATCCCAGCCACTGCACTTAAAACCTATAAGTCATCCCTAAGGTAGGCCTTACAGCCCACAGGCAGGGTGCAAGGTTCTGAATGTGCGGGTGCCCCTGCGCGAGCAGAGACACCCCTACAAACCCCAGAGTCCATTCTCTGGCCTTGGTAAGTGCGGGGAAGCCATTTTAAGGTATGTAGTGGACACTGGCCAAGTCGAGATGTCCAACTACATAATGGCTTCACCTAACCCGGTCATATTTGGTATCAAACATGTTGGAATCATGCCACTACAAAGATGCCAGTGTTAGTTGCATGACCCGATGTACTGGGGGGCTCCGTAGAGGACCCCCTCCCCCCATTTTTACCTGTGTAGCCTCACAGGGACTGCATGCCAGCCAGTGCTGCTGACGACCCCAGACACTTTTCTCCCCTCCTGCAGCTGAGCTTAATTCGGGCAGGGGGAGACAGAACAAAGAGTTTCCTGCAGAGGAGAGGTGTAGCCACCTCTCCTTTAGAAATAGGTTTCTTAGGCTAGGGTGGGGGTGCTTCTGAGCGCCTCCAGACTGCTTTGAAGGCACATTTGGTGCCCTTCTTGCATAAACTGGTTTGCCCCAGTCCAGTAGCCCTAGGGTCCTGATCTGGCATGAAACCACTCAAAGGTCATTGGAGTAACCACCCCCCTGTCCAGCTCCTCCCCTGGGAGGTGCCCAGAGCTCTGCCAGGTGGACACTTGACTCTGCCATCAAGAATCTTAGTTGGGCAGAGACCCCTGGGAGCATCTGACTGGTTAGTCCATCAGAGTAGCGTCCTTGACCCCCCTGATAGGTGGGTTTCCGCAGAAGTAGTCCTCCCCCCTTTCTGGGTTATGTAAGGGTTCCCCTGAGGGTGGGTCCTTAGATTCGTCCGGACTTCATCTTCAAGAACCGACTGGCTTCACCTGAAGATTTGTCTAAAGACTCTTCTGCTGTTGGACACTGAACTCTGCTGCTCGTCCGAGCCAGGAACCTAAACAAAGACTGCTTCTGGTAGGAAGACTCCTACCTCAACTTCGTCTCCGTTCTCTTCCAAGTTCTGCAACCTCCATGGCTGTGCATCCTCCTGAGTCCCCCACGATTCTGCATGCATCAATATAGCAAGAAGGAATCTCCCTTGGAGTGAAGGAGTCACTTCCCTGCATCCGCAGGCACCTCGACGACGACAATCGACTTGTGGATCCTGCTGTCCCAAGACACCTTCCGGCTCTACAACACAGGTGATGGTTTGTTGGCTCTCCAGAGGCCTGACTAGTCTTCCCTGCAACTTAGGAGACTGTAATCCCTCTCCAGCCGGTCGGAACCGCATACCTGTGCAACAGGTCTGTTTGCCGTTGCCAAAGCTTGTTGTTTCTCCTGACCAAAGCTCTTCAAGCTCCAAGGAGCCCCAGCATCTCACAGCTCCAAGAGCGACGTCCTCCCTGCTTCTCCAGCGACGTGGGCATCCATCTTCTGTGTGCTGCTGAGGCCTCCCTGCGACTCCCTGTGCCTGCTGCCAGAGGGTCCGCCTGGGGTCTCCATTGACTCCTGCTTGCTCTCCTGCTTACTGAAGCCGCCCCTAACTTACACTTTCTGGGTAAGTCCCACAGACCTTGCTGGTCTGCAGCTAAGCATTGTTTCCTGCAACACGTACGTTGCGTTTGCCAAGGCTTGTTGGTGGTCCTGATGGCCACTGACCCTCCTGCATTCTTCAACCGGCAGGGGACAGCTCTTGGACGGCTCTTGTGCTCCTGCATCGTTGCTTTGGCTACACAGCTGCATCTTGAAGACCTCCGTGCTACAGAAAGGTACCACCGACAAGGGCTGGCATCGTGCTCCTGCTCCTTCTAGACTCCTCTGGGTGGTTTGGACTCTGTCCCCTCTTTTTACAGGTACTCCTCATCTGTAATCCACATCTGTGTTCCACCGACCTGGCCCACGAGACTCTGTAGCAGCTGGACATCCGAGGTTCCTCATTGTCAACAATGGGCGGTTCTGACACCACTTCACACCTTTGCACCCGGGCTCCCTGGTGTAGGTATCCTGGTTCTCTGGCTATCCACGGGTGGGGGTGTCCTCCAACCTCCCTGGTTCCAAAGGGTTTCCTTGGGGTCCTCGAGGAAGGGTCCTGAAACAGTATAACTCCAACCGCGACTTCCCCACGTTATCCTATGGACCCTGACCCGGGGTATCCCCCCTGCACATGGGCGCCTAGCAACTCTTAGATCCTTGCCTGTGGTGGATCCGTGCTCCCCCAGTCCCTAGTTCCTTGGGTGTTAGTCTTGGTTTGGTACTCACCTCGCGTTCCATTTTCTTAGTATATGGTTTGTCCCCCCCATAGGGACCCCTGTGTTTTATGTGCTTTTCTTACCTGTCTTGAAGTATATTTTATTGTGTATTGATATCTCTGCATAGGAGATATATCAAAGTAGTTTTAGTATTGGTGTATAATAAATAGTAGATATTTTTCTAACGCTGTTGTGGTTGTTTCTTGTGTGCAAGTTTCACTGACTGACTGTGTGGTAATGTACTGCTTTATACCCTCCTGAATAAGTTTTAGCTGCTCTTCACAGCTACCCCTTGAGAGCTTTGGTTATCAGGGACCACTACAACTATCACTATGGGTTGCCTGGACTCAGTGCAAGGTGCCTCACCAATAGGTGTACACCATATACTGATCCAGCCTCCTACATGAAGTGCTCAAGTCTTTCGTCATAAACATACCCAAACTTGTGCTAAGGAGACAGTGAAAGCTGAGTGTTTAAAACTATCTGATATTCATAATCAGTATTTTGAAGAAGTTGTTACAGATCTCTCAACAGATAACGCATAGTTCTGAGGTTGAATTGGCAAATGTGTTCGAGAAGGGAGAAGACTGTGATGCTAATGCATTGTTACCTTTAGTGCCTATCGTTAGTGGAGAGAATTGTGTGACACCCAGCAGTCACTAAGCAATGAAAAAAATATTTTTAAAAAGATGAGGAATGCAAGTAGGAGTATTAAGCTAGATAGTATATTGACTGGTAGTGAAAATCTGTTCTCTGCACAGAAGAGGCTTCAAAATCTCAAGCACTTTAAACATGGAATGCAAAATAACTACAATTACTAAGAAATGTTGTAAATAAATAAACATTTCTCCCTCAAATTGAAGTGTTTTTAAAGTCACATACTACTTAATATACGACTGAGGGCATTTTGAAAACAGCTTGTGGTTTGAATCCAAAGGCCATTCCTTTCTGTCCCCAATCTATGAGTATATATTCAGCTAACTTGGGCACTTTGGCTGAATATGATAGTGTAGTTTAAAAAGGTAAGAAATCTAATAATAATTTTATGATGTTTGTTAATTTATTTCTGGAGAACTGTCCCCTGCGTGGATCAAAAGCGTTCACCCATGCCGTGAAATCACTACAACAAGCTGTAATTTTTTGACTCCTGCCTCAACACACATGGCAATCATGCATGTTCATTGGAAATATTTTTGTTACATGGCTTGAGACCCAGAGTTGGCTCTTTGGTCAGAGGTGCACACCATGTTCTCCCTCCCTTGGATGAGCGTGACTGTTATCAGATCTCAGGGCTGAAGTGGATTGACAGTAGTGGCAGCGACATGATTTTAGTAACTGGACAGGCCTGTTTTTTCCCATCACCTGCAAGGGATAGTCACCTACTGGCCTCTTTTGTGTTTTTTTATTAGTTTGCCTGTTCCCTGCAACCAGGGTCTTCTCCCATGCATATGGGAGAAGGATGTCATGTGTGTATAGTATAATGTGTGTAGATGCTTTTCTAGAGCATGTGTAACACAGGTGGCCAAAGCCACTCTGGGATCCGTTTTGTATTTGCTATATTCACATGTACCTAAGATGGAGGGTTGGAGGAAGAGTACAGACAGCAGATGTGAATTGCAGGGTTCCACCAGGACATTCCAATGACCCTTTGTAGTGGTGCAGACTGAGGAGTGTAAAGGAAAGAAGACAGTTGGCCCCTTGAAGATAGGGAGTTTCCCACTCCTGGCCCATTGTTCTCTGGAAGGGTTAGTCCTCACACATTTATATGTAGGTATGTGGGGCAACTTCCATCAGCTTTGTGCCCTTGCTGTGGCATTCTCTTGAAAGACTCTCCGCTTCACCCCGCCCACCTGCTCACACATTGCGATAAAGACTTTGGCTAGGCAGGTTTGAGTGGAATAATGAAAAGGGCCGAATTGCCTAGAATCAGTCTCAGAGCCAACTCTTAGAATACACATATACTGACTGCAGGTTTAATATAAAGATGGGGCAGTAACTCCCAGATGGAGTGCCAAGGTGTCTCCACCACATCCCAGACCAGTGGTGATTGAGGAATTCTTCTGTGCTCCAAGGTTGGAGTATCCACCAACTTCCCTTGTCGGGTTTGGAACCAGAAACCGGGGAAGGTCGACAACCTGTCAGGAGAAACTGCTTAGTAACCAACCGTCTGCTGAAGAGAGGCACTGAGGGTGCCACTTCAGGAGGACAGCCAATGGGCTTTAGGTAGTGATTAAGTGTGACTGATGTAGTGGTTTTGGGAGGAACCTGCACTGCTTGTGATAATGAGTGTAGATGAAGTAACACAAGTGCACCAACAGCATGTACTGTTGTGTGGAAATAACCTGAGTATTGGGACCTTCATGAAGAAACCTGAAGTTCTTAGTAGGTGACCCTACTGCTTGAAATTAATGCCAGGAAGCCAGTTGATACCAGTCAACGTGCAACCGCTGTCAGTGTTAACACCGGATTGATCTATGCCTGGAAAGAAGGTGAGGCCCTGTTCTCAACTGAAGACACTGGACATCGCCTGGCACATTACGACCAAAGCTTGCTCCTAGCTTGTTTGGATAGCAGTCTGTTGTCTGGGCTTGAGTAAGAACCAGACAAGCCAGACTCACCTGACCACAAGCAATGTGACTGTCACCCACCAACTCTGCTGCCAGCGCTGCCTACAATCTCCTGAATGAGTGTACGCTGGCGTGTCCACTGTGGATGGCAACCAAGAAACATGAGTCCTGATCAGTGGTTTATGCACAATGCACACCACTGGGGGTGGCCAATGAGGAATCGCAGGCCCAACACCAAAGGGTAAAGGGTACTATGTCAATATGACACTAAACGGGGAGCGAACATTCACCTGTTTGGGAGACTTGGACTATGCATTCTTGGGCACAGGGACTCTCCCATGATCAAATATTTGATTTTCTCCTTCGAGGGCCATGGGCCTATTAGCAATACCACTTAAGATTTGCCCCCTGGAATTAGTTTAAACTATTCCACAAATTACCTCGGTGTTAAATTAGCCTTGGTACATCCACTCCGACGCATTATACAGTGATAGCATTGTATTAGAGTACTTTTCATTTCCAAATTAAAGTACTGGTTGGGCATTGTTTCATTAATTGTTATTAGATGTTTGAGTGTTAAGCCTCTAACCCTCCACCACTTTACTGAATAAGACTTAGACTGCCTGACTTTGCTATCCTGAAAGTGTGAAAGGGGTTTACTCTGCATTCCGTTTTGGTTCCAATAGTTGGGTTAAGACCAACCAAACCAACTGTAAATGGCTCTGGTTGACAAAACTCCAGATCAGTTATCCCTCATCTCCCTGCGACTCCTGAAAAAATATTCAGAGGCTGCCATATGCCCATTGAAATACTGGACATATTACATTCCATTTATCAGTTGCGTTGATTACATCAAGGGATTTGACACTGGTATAGATTTTGAGAATGGACAATGGTATATTTACTTGATGTCTCTAGTATACAGGTCACCTCTATCTCTTTCCAGTTAATAGAAATGGTATGTTCTTTTCCAGATAAAATTTGAATTAAAAGAATTAATATTCTTCCTTGTTGCTCTACTATCATAAATATTAAATGTTATGGTATCAGGAGGCCCTCACCAGACATCATTTGCAGTTATCTACACCACCCAATTCCTAGCTTTTTGCTTTCTGAATAATTAAGGTGTTAGGCTTTGTCACCGGAGTAACAAGATCATCGGGAAAATATCAAGTCGTAGATATGCAATGAAGCATGACAACTGATGCCCGATAACTATGTAGCTGGGTTTGAATTGCAGGAGTTTCAAACACTAAATACATGGAACCTTTCCCTCCCCAAAATAGTTAATTGTACTTGCAATCTCCAGTGTTGGAATGTAGCTGGACTAGAGCACTTTATAGGTTGTGTAGATATAAAGCTATTTAAAGATGTGATATTCTTAGAGGAAACTTGCTTAACATCTGATTTTGGTGTTCTCTAGTCCAGCTTTAGCATCAACTAAAGGGCAAGCTAAGTGTGGGCTTGCCACCCATTACGATCTGACGTTAACGGGTCTGTTACAAATTAAAAAGTAATTTATCCTTACTTACTTGTAGTGCATTTTTTGTTTCCTAATTTGGATTACTCTAATTTTGATAATGTTAATTTGGAAAGCCTAGCCTGCAATATATATGTGCCCCCACATTTACATGGCAGTAGTATTTTACCTGAGGTAATGATTCATTTACAAGAAATAATGGGTAACTCTCTCAAGGTACTGTGTTTACTAATAGGAGATTTTAAAACATATCATATTCAATTAGTATTTGCGTAGTGGGTTTGTAGATCTGTGTGCTTGTTGTGTATTGCTAATTCCTGAGCTTTTTAATAAAACATGTGGTAAATGGGGAAGTAGCTTATTGCTTCATTTTCTAGAATTTGCCTTGGTGAATTGATGTTTTAAGACTGTTATGAAAAGTAAAGTAAACCTTCTTGGAACAAAATGGAAATTGCCTCCCTTATTGATTATTTTTTTTTTTCATACATGGGACATTTGCATGTGAAATCTTTGGTGGTTGAATCATCTGACATTAATGATGATAGTGGGTTGTTTTTTCAAATTAGATTTTGATCCTTCAATTTATCCTAGTAACGATTAACAATAGTTTCCTAAATATATTGTCTGATAATGTGGAATGGTAATATTGAAAAATCCTTTAACAATTGCTTATTTTGAGAAGTTGGAGACTTAGTAAATGTAAGTCTATGTGATCTGCATTGGTATTTCAGTCTGTCAGGGGCAGTGGTAGCTCACTTGTCCATGCGTAGTATTCTGGTTACTATGAATGTTAGTAGAGTCAATAGGATAAAATGTAGATATGGTGATCACTTATCAAATTGGAATTAAATATGCCAGAGATAATATTGAAGCCAGAAGGTTTAATCCAGTTGTCTATAAACAAAAGGACTTGAAATATGTTTGGTCACTTGTAGCTAAAACTACTGGAAAAAAAGTGAGTAATAAATAAACCAGCTCCTCTAGGTGAAACCTTAGGGTGTTCCCATTTGGCCTCATATTGCAGGCAATTTTTTAAAATATCTTAATAAAGGTTAATGAACTGAATGTATATAAAGGAACAAGCCTGGGTGAAATCCACAACTGTAATGTTGAGTCTGTTTCAGTTGATCATCGTCTTACAGTGATAAAATGATTGAATTTGTCAAGAGCTCAACCCTAGATATAATACTGGTTACTATATTTTGTCATATCCCTTTCTTTGAGCATCAGTTTGCTTAATTATTATTTAGTGAGTCATACGATACATGATACTTTGAAAGAGAGCCATATAGTACTAGCATGCAAGAAGGGAGACCTATCAGCCAAATACTTAGTTGGATATGGTAGTGAAGATGTATACTAAGTTATTATTCAATTTCTTGGATGCCCAGGTAAATGACAATCCATCGTATTCTACAGTAGACAGTATTATGCGTTTGAAGATCCTATGTGAGAAACTTTACTAGGGAAGCACCAGAAGCTATATATTACTTCTGGGGATTTTTCCTCTGCTGGCAATCGCGTTCATCATCACATACAATGGAACATTGTGCTGAAAAAGAGCATTCCTGTCTTCTTGTAGACAATTAGAACACTGAATACTTCTAGGTTCCAGTAATAAGTTAGCGGCTAAAATCCCTGTTGCAAATGGGCTTAAACGGTGATGTGTTTGTTCTGAATATATTGCTGACTTTCCTACCTTTGTGGAAAATATATATATTATTTCTACCAAATATAAACATACTGCACTTGACTGCCTTAATATATGCAAATTATTTGGTCCTAATAGATCTGATCCCATTTGGGTTACAAAACCAGTTATCAACTTCATCCAATTATGCTGCTGCACATAATTGTGCAGTAAAGTAAATGAAAACTAAATTAGTTTTTTTGATCTAGAAGCTTACATTCTCCGCAACTATGAACAATAAATGAAAACATATAGTATCTTGGAGTTGTAATGTTCAACAGTTTATCTTGGTCAGTTCATGCCCAATATCAGTCAGCTAAACCCATCTCTGTAGGTCTAGGACTATTTTGGTGTTTAAGGCTTTGGGGAAAAAGAGATGCTCTATCCCTTATGCGATATTATGTAGCATCAATTCCTGCATTCACACTTTGTGTTTGAATATCAGAATTATAACTTTGTAAATTGAATGGAAAAAGTTGAATTGAATCTTTGATAACTATTTCTGAGTTTTTAGAAATCTTTATAGATTGAGGCTATAAGCTTGGAACTTAGGCTATAGGGATTCCCTTTTATAGGTCTTGCTCAATTAATATGTTAAGGCTATCAGAACAGTAAAGCACATGCATGTTATATTAAAAAGCAAATATGGAAAGAGCTTTTTGAAGATATTTTGACTGAAACTACTTTGTGTAACTAAGCCTGAGGTACCTCATCAATTTAATTAATCAGCTATCAAGCATAACCATAGTAAGTAGCTATGCGCATGGTCTGCAATATGCATTACAGATTGGAAGAGTGGCTTATATTTGTTGCTTTGCTCTGCTGGATTCTACTCGATTTTATATTCTACCAAAGCTTGTAATAATTTTGGGAATTTTTTTATTAACTTTAAGCTGGGATAGTCTCAGTTGGTGCTAATATTTGGCTGAGGTTTAATGTGGACATTGACCAGGCTGGTTGACCATTTTATAATTGTGCTTGTCAAGATTTGAATTCTGTACATTTCTTTTGTCCTGGATAATTCATTTTTCAATCTAAGTTTATTTTGCTGATTCTTAATTCCTTTAAAATGTATGTGCTAATTGTAGGAGGCAGGCTTAGCATATGGTGCACACTTATTTGAGTGAAGCATCTTGCACTAATACAGGCAACCTTTATGAGGATTTTAGTAGTCTTAGACAATCATGGAAAGCTCTCTAAGTAGTAGCTGTGGAGAGCACAGGATTGTTAAACAACTTGTTATACCAGAACTAATCATATAGTGTAGGTTAAACAGAAAAGAACCACACAGTGTAGTTATACAAATAAGTATATTTATTATACACACTCACTAACACTTTGGTATATCTCCTACCCGGAGATATTAACACAATACACACAATAGTTCAAATGTAAACAGGTAAGTAAGCACAAATACACAGTGGTCTCCAGGGGGAGACCAAACCATATACTGAAGAAGTGGAATGCGAACTCCGACTGAAGTCGGGACTTTGACCTGAAGACTCAGAAGAGCTGGGGACACAAGGAACCACCCGAGGTAAGTACCCAGGAACCCCACGGAGGCTGTGTGCAGAGTTAAAACACAGCAGCGTACTCAAAGCAAGTGAATGGGAAAGTCGCAGTTGCAGTTTTAAAGAAGAAGGACCCTTCCCAGTGGACCCTGAAGAAACCCCATGGAAGACAGAAGGTTGTAGAGTCTTCCCACCCGTGAATATCCCAGACACCAGCATACCTGCACCAGGGAAGCCGGTTGCATAGGTGTGAAGTGACTTTGGAAACCGCCGTAGACCACTATGGAGGACCTCCGGGAAGATGAAGCTGGCGAGGAAGATGGAAGAGTCTGGTGGAATCCAAGGATGGATTCTTGAAGAGGAGTGCCTGCAAGCAGAGAGAACAGAGTCTATGCCACTTAGAGGTGACCAGGAGGCACGGAAGCCCAATGACCACTGATGACGGAAGATGCAGGAGTGATGACAGTGACCTTGTCGCTGCAGCTGTGAGGCCCAGGTGATGCTGTGGAAAACCAGGAGCCGTTCATGAGCTGTCCCACGTCGGAAGTCAAGAACCAGGGGGTTGGTGTCTGGCGAGAGCATCAACAAGCCTTGGCAGTAGCAACAGACGTGGTAAACGAAAAAGGTGCAGCTTTGGGACCAGCAAAGTCCAAGGCCCTCTCAAATTGCAGGAGAGTCAGAGCAGGCCCCGAGCAAGCAGGGGAGCCTACTGAAGCCAAAGAAGACCCTCAAAAGGACCCACAGGCCAAACGCACAGGAGTCGCAAGAGGACCTAGAGCAGCTCACAAAAGATGTTGGCCCACGATGCAGAGGATGCGGTGAGAACGTAGATCTTGACAGGAAGAATGCTGGAAGCTGTAGCTTCTTGTATCCCAAAGATCTCTGGAGGACAGGTAAACAAGCCTTGGCAACGGCAAGTCGACGCGGTGCAGAGGGGTTCTGTTCCAGCAGTTCCGACGAGGGGTACTGGCCTCAAACTTGCTGAGAGGACAGGTCACCATCTGTGTTGCTAGGTCTTTTGGAGTCCGTAGGACGTCAGGAGCAGCAGACCGGTCAGCTTTGTTGCGATGCCTCCAGATGCAGGGGAGTGACTCCAAGGGAGATTCCTTTGGGTGTCTTTGATGTCCACAGGCCTGGAGAGGAACTTGGAAGAAGCACAGGCACAGACGATGAAGAAGACTTGCAGAACAGCAAGACCAGGAGCAGCAGGAGTCTTCCTTGGTGCAGTCTCGGTTCCAGGCGAACTCCAAGGTGCCCAGGCGGTCAAAGTTGAAGTGGTTTCGGGTTTGAATCTTCTCCCACGAGGAATCTGGAGAGCCACCCACAGGTAAGGCCTTAAGTACCCTAGAAAAAGGGTTGGGACGATGCAAGGGTCCCTTCCAGAAGAGGGGTTGGACACAGGGGACGATACTCTCATGTCCTTTGTCCAGTTTCATGCCAGAGCGGGAGCTAAGGGCTCCCTGAACTGGCTCAAACTGGAGTATGCAAGGGGGGCACCAAATGTGCCCTTCAAAGCAGTCTGGTGGCACTGGCAAGCGCCCCCACCCCAATACACTAAGTCCTGTCTGGGAGGTGGTCACACCTCCCTGTGACAGGAAACCTATTGTATTACCTTCCCCTGCTTGAGTTCAGCTCAGCAGCAGGAGGGCAGAACTGTGTCTGTGGTCAGCAGCAGCACTAGTTTGCTGTTAGACCATGATGGTTGGTACCGGGAATACAGGGGGGGCACCCTAGGGGAGCCCCCAGTACATGGGATCCTACATCCAACACTGGTATCAGTGTTGGGGTAGGATTTCAACATGTTTGATACCCGACATGACCGTTTTTGGTGCAGCCAATATATAGTTAGACATCGGGTAATGACTTGATGTCCACTATATGTATTAAATGGCTGACCACACTTACAAAGCCTGTGGAATCGACTCCAGGGTTTGTAGGGGGTGTCCTGCTCATGCAGGGCACCCTCACACTTATACCCTAGCACTCTGCCTTCAGGTTTGAAAGGCCTACCTAAGGGGTGACTTTTAGGTTTTTAAGTGCAGTGACCTCAAATATAAGGAACTTATATCTGTTGTCAGTGGTGCTAGCACCAACTTACACAGGCTGCAATGGCAGGCCTGTAGTCACAGTTTGAATGGTCTCCCCAGGGTGGCATAATACATGCTGCAGCCCAGGGGAGACCCCTGGTGTACCTATGCCCTGGGTACCTTAGTACCATGTACTAGGGACTTACCTGGGTACACCAGTAGCCAATTGGGAAAGTACCAAGGTACTTACCACATTCCAATTTAGGGAGAAAGCACAGTGACTTGGATCCTGATTTGTAGGATCCCAGTCAGACTAGTCATAAAACAGAGTAACACCAGCAAAAAGTGGGGATAGCCATGAAAGCAGATCCTACTTTCCTACACACCCCCCCCACCCTGCCGAACGAAAGGAGATGTGACTAACCTTGCCCAGTTGAGGCTTCATTTTCTTAGCGGTAATATCAGTAGAGTCTGTCTGGGTTGGTATGGTTACTCCCAGGTCGATTTTCCACAGAAAAGTCCATCCCCTGTAGGGAAATGGACCACCTCAAAAGTTTGGGGTTTTCACCCTTCATCTGTTTAAGTCATAAGAGGGGCTTATGATCTGTCTGAATAATGAAGTGAGTACCAAACAGGTATGGCCTCAACTTCTTCAAGGCCCTGACCACAGCAAAGGGCTCCCTCTCAATATCTGACCAACTTTTCTCCCGGGGGGGGGGGGTCAATCTTCAGCTTACAAAAGCTACTGGTTGGTCCTGGCCCTCTGCATTATGTTGTGACAAAACAGCTCCTACCCCTATCTCAGAAGCATCTGTCTGGACAAAAAAGGGTTTGGAGTAATCAGGAGTTTGCAGAATGGGAGCAGAGCACGTGGCCTGCTCCAGGCCATCAAATACCTTTTGACAGTTAACTGTCCACTGAACTTTCTCAGGCATCCTTTTGGAGGTGAGATCATTAAGGGGAGTCACAATGGACCCACACCCCTTAACAAACCTCCTGTAGTACCCAGTCAGGGCCAAGAAAGCTCTGACCTGAGTCTGGGTTGTGGGAGCAACCCAGTCCATTATGGTCTGGATTTTGCTCTCCAATGGTTGTACTTGGCCTCCACCTACCAGGTGACTCAAGTATACAATCTTGCTCTGCCCTATCTGGCACTTTGTGGCCTTGATAGTGAGGCCTGCCTTTTGCAGGGCCTCCAGAGAATTCCTGAGGTGGACCAGGTGATCCTCCCAGGTGGAACTAAAGACCGCAATATCATCTAGATATGCTGCACTATAGGCTTCCAGACCTGTGAGAACTGTTTTCACCAACCTCTGAAATACAGCAGGTGCATTCTTCAAGCCAAAAGGCATTACAATAAATTGATAATGCCCACTAGGGGTTGAAAATGCTGTTTTTGGTTTGGCATCCCCAGAGAGTCTGATTTGCCTGTAGCCAGAAGTCAGGTAAAATGTACTAAGATACTTGGCTGAGACCAAAATATCAATTAGCTCATCTGCCATTGGAATTGGATGGGCATCAGTCCTAGTGACTGCATTAAGGCCTCTGTAGTCCACACAAAACCTCATCTCTCTTTTACCATCTTGTGTGTGAGGTTTTGGCACAAGGACTACTGGACTAGCTCAAGGGCTATCTGAAGGCTCAATGGCCCCCCAGCTCCAGCATCTTTTGGACCGTAGTCCTGATGCAGTCTCTGACATGGTCAGGCTGTCTGTAAATGTTATTCTTCACAGGCAGACTGTTACCTGTGTTCACTTCGTGGTTACATCAGGTGCTTTGACAAGGAGTTAGAGAAAACAATTTGGTGAACTGATTGAAGACTTTCCTGTAATCAGCTGGCTGCTGGTCAGTAAGGCTGCGTGTATAGGCTACTCGATCAACTGGCCCATCAACAGGGTCCTGAGAGAGGAGATCAGGGAGAGAGTCACTCTCTTTCTCCTGTCCCTTATCAGTGGCCATGAGCAAGCTCATGTCAGCCCTGTCAACAAAAAGCTTTAGGCAGTTTACATGAAGTACCCTGTGGGGACTTCTAGGAGTGCCTAGGTCAATGAAATAGGTGACCTCACCTATCTCAAGGATGGTGTGGAGGCCAATCAACTTATCCTGGAGAGCTGCTGGGGCCACAGGCTCCAACAGTCTTTCCTGGCTGGTAAACAGTCAGTACAGCCTTTTGGTCATGCCAAGCTTTCTCAAGCTCCTAGCTGGCCTCAAGGTTTTTGCTGGCCTTCTTCATGTACTCAGCCATACGTGAACGCAGCCCAATGACATAGTCCACAATATCTTGTTTAGGAGGTTTGAGAGGCTGCTCCCAGCCCTCCTTAACAAGACACAATGGACCCCTAACTGGATGTCCAAACAAAAGTTCAAATGGGCCGTAGCCCACCCCCTTCTGACGAACCTCTCTGTAGGCAAAGAGAAGGCAGAGTAGTAAGACATCCCATTTTTACCTGAGCTTTCCTGTGAGTCCCGTGATCATACCCTTAAGGGTCTTGTTGAACCTTTCAACAAGCCCATTGCACTGTGAATGGTAGGGTGTGGTAAACTTATAGTTTACACCACACTCTTTCCACATGGCAGTGATGTAACTAGACATAAAGTTTGTACCTCTGTCTGTTAAGACCTCCTTAGGGAATCCCACTACAGGAGCTGTAATGGCCCTAAGGGGAATAGCCTCTGGATACCTAGTGGCACGGTCCACCAACATTATGTAACTGTGTCCAGATGCTGTTGGAGGGTCTAAGGGACCAACACTGTCCATCTCTACCCTCTCAAAGGGAACCCCAACCACTGGGAATGGAATTAGGGGGCCTTTGTAGTGCCACCTGACTTACCACAGACTTGGCAGGTGGCATAGGAGTGACAAAACTCCTTGGTGTCTTCAGACGTGTGGGGCCAGTGAAAATGAGGGACAAGCCTGTCCCTAGTCTTGCTTTGCCCAATATGTCCTGCAAGGGGGATGTCATTGCTAGGGATAGAAGAAAACCCCTGAACCTCTGAGGTATTACCAACCTCATGTTGGCACCAGGCTTTGAGGTCTCTACACTCAGAGAACAGGAGCCCAACTTCCCAATAGATCCTATGGAACCCACTGACACTCCCTGCAGCTTGCTGTCTGAGTTGTTCTAGAGAGGGGCCGGTTCTCTGCTCCAAACTAAAGTCTGCCCTGGAAGGGCTCCCTGCCCCCAAGAATTCTGCCAGGTCAGGCCCAAGTTCCTCTGGGACAGTTCCTTAACAGGGGCTGAGGTCATCTCCCTCAGGAGTCTGACTCTCACTGGAAGTTTGGGAGGAGGATAAGTCTTTACCCTTCCTGCTTCTTCTCTTAGGAGCCAGCTGGTCCATTTTTCCAGGATCCAGTGCTCCCTCAGTGCCTAGCTGTTTGGTCTGAGCACTGGTGACAGCAAATGCACTGGCAGAGATTCCCATCATCTCTGCATGTGTCCTGAACTCCACTTCAGACCAAGCTGAAGTTTCTAAATCATTGCCCAACAGACAATCTACCGGTAGGTCTGGGGAAAGCACAACTCTTTTATTGCCAGTTACCCCTCCCCAGCTGAGATTCACAACTGCCAAGGAGTGATTAGTCCTGACATTGCAGGCGTTGGTCACTTGGTAAAGTTGACCAAGTATTATTTGTTCAGGGGATACAAGTTTCTCTGTCACTATTGTGTCACTGGCCCCTATGTCCCTGTAAGCCATAGCTTGTTGACCAGGGATAACAGGCTGTTGTCTGTACTTGCCCAAGTTAGTGGGACTTACAAGTAAAGCAGCAAGATCCATGCCACTGTCACAGACAAGGACAGCCTGAGTAGGTGTCCTGACTAGGCCAGAACCCATTTCAGAACCCAGGGTAAACCCTAGTAATCCCTTGGGGCTGTACTACCACTCGTACTGGTGCTAGGGGGGCTGGTTTCTTAGGGGCAGAGGTAGTAGCTTACTTGGTGCTGGCCTTAGGACAATTAGCATCCCTTGGCCTTTGGCCTTTCTCCTTACACAGGTAACACCAATGCTTCTTTCTAGAGGAAATGGAGGATTGGGACCCACCCCAAGAGGCAGGTTTTTGGAAACCTTGTGAAGGCTCCTTTTTGTGTTTACCCTTCTCCTCACCTTTCTCTTGGGCTTGAGAAGAATCTTGCTTCTTCTGGTCACCACCACCATGAGCTTTCTGCTTCACCCTGGTTCAGACCCATTTGTCTGCCTTCTTTCCCAATTCTTGGGGAGAGGTCAGATTAGAGTGCACCAGGTACTGGTTTAGCTGCTGATTTTGACAACTATTAAGGATGTGCTCCCTCATCAACAAATTGTACACTCCCTCATAGTTGTGCACCTTGCTTCAATAAAGCCAGCCATTCAGAGCCTTAATAGCATTGTCTATAAAGTCAACCCAGTCTTGGGTGTGTGCCTTCTGTGTGTCCCCAAACGTAACCCTATATTGTTCAGTGGTTAAACCAAACCCATCTATGAGGGCACTCTTCAAGACTGAGTAATTATGTGCATCCTCTTCTCTAACAGTGAGGCGCTTGTCTCTACCTTTGGTAGTAAAGGAGAGCCACAGGATAGCTGCCCACTCACTGCCCTTGGGGGACCTTCTGAACTTTACAGGCCCTCTCCAAAGCTGTGATCCATTTATGGATACCATCCCTCTCCTGGTAAGGAGGGGCTATCCTGCTCAGGTTCCTACTATCAAAGGAAGGTTCCCTGACTCTAGGGATACTAATGCTGCCACCATTGGACTCTAGTCCCAAATTTTCAAGCCCTTTGGACTTAGTCTCCTTATCGAAGGCCAACTGCTCTTGCTTGAGCTTAGCTCTCTCAAATTTGAGTAGGTGTTATTCCCTCTCTAAGGACTCCTCGCTCTTACTAGAGATGGAGGTCCCTATGGAGGTGTGGGAGGGACGGGCGGAAGAAAAGGCGAGGAGGCCGGAGTATGGGCTCAATGTTGTTGTGCTTTATTGGTTGACACACATAAAACACAAGATAGGCGGGGCTGGGCGTAGGGCGTAACAGTGATCTTCTTTCCTGGTGATAGCGGGACCTTCGCTCCTCTGTCCTCTTGGGCGTGCGTTCCGTCTCTTCAGGGGTGGATAACCCGGGAGGCTCATAAAGGGAACAAACAACACAAGAGAGGGGCGGTTACTACACCTTGCCTTGGTAATAGGATGGCAAGACAGAACCCTTCACCAGGTACACAGTCCACCGGCGTGTGCGATAGGGAAAGAGGAATGGGCTAGGATAGTATAGCGGTGCACGGTTTAGGAAACGAACAGACACACGGCCTCCCGACAGACCCCTGGGGAGGCCCCGCGGGGCACCTGTTACACTCTGCCCACGCCAAACGAGCGCTCGAATATAAGTGAAGGGGGGGGGGTGTTGGAGGCAGAGGCTACCGTGAGGGATCGGGCGTCGTGCAGGAAGTGGCAGTGGAGGGGTAAACACACACACACTCAGTGAGATTACTTCGTGAATCCCTTAGGCGGTCCAGCCTTCACTGCGGTCCTCCCCTGTATTCCTTCCCCACTCCCCTTCCCAGGCCACGTACCGTGTCAGCCGCAACTCTCCAGAGCTGCGGCGGCTCTTCAGCATCCTCCGGGGGCGTCCACCACTCCTCTGTCCAGGATTCGACTCCGTCGTCTTCGTCCGGGTCCGGAGGGTCGGGGCTTCCCACGATCTCCTTCTCCTCTCGATACTCCTCACGATCCGTCTCCTTCGGCACGGCGTCTCTCTCCTCTTCCTCTTGCTCTCTCCCTGACGACGACGCCTCCTTTCCGGTTACTTCCGCCTTTAGGGACCGTGACTCCGCCCCTCGGTGGTCTGATTGGTGGAAAAGCCCCAGCTGTCCGTGACGTCCCTGGAGGCAAGAGGCAGCCGGCGTAATTAACCCTTGCTGTCCTAGTCTCTGTGTGTGGGCATGGGGTAAGAGAAGCAAGGAGACAGGGGGGTAAACATCCCGTCCTCACCGACCCCCTCACATCTCTCCCCTCTTACTTTCTTGCCGACAAGAAACGGGTCAAGGGAGTGGCGTGATAGATAGTCTGCATTGGTCTGCTCTCTGCCCTTCCGATGTAATGTAGTAAAATGGAAGGGCTGAAGCGCCAGAAACCACCTCATGACCCTGTCGTTGTGACCTTTGTTGCGCGAAAGCCACTCTAAAGGGGCGTGGTCGGTATACAGAGTGAATTCCCTACCTTCGAGATAGTACCAGAGAGTCTCAATCGCCCATTTGATGGCTAGGGCCTCCTTTTCTATGACGGAGTATCGTGTTTCGCGGGGGAATAGTTTCCTACTTATGTACAGTATGGGACGTTCTTGTCCCTGGGGGTCAGTTTGAGATAATACCGCGCCCAGTCCCTGCTCTGATGCGTCTGTTTGGAGGATAAACGGTTTGTCATACTCAGGACTCAGGAACACAGGGTCGGAGGTAAGGGCTTGTTTCAAGGCGTGGAAGGCTAGTTGGAGACAGAGGGAAGGTTGTCGTAATTCCTTTTCTGCGTTCTTGTGTTTCTGTAGCAGGTCGGTTAAAGGGGCACCTGTTTGTGAAAACTCAGGTATAAAGCGCCTATAATAACCGAGAATACCTAGGAAGGCCCTCAGCTCTCTTTTGGTGTGGGGAAATGGGATGTCGGCTATGGCGGCTACCTTTTCCTTCTGTGGTTTGATTAGCCCCTCCCCAAGAAGGTACCCCAAATACTTCACTGAACGAGCAGCCAGCCAACTTTTGGTGGGATTAATGGTGAGACCGGCTTCCCCTAAGGTCCGAACGACCATAGCCAGGTGGCATAGATGCTCCTCCCAGGTGGGGCTGTGAATGACTATGTCGTCGATGTATGCCGCGGCATATGCGGCACAGGGTCTGAGTAGGTCGTTCATTAGCCTTTGGAAAGTTGCCGGGCCCCGTGCAACCCAAAGGGCAATACCGTGAACTGATACAACCCCCCCGGGGTGGAGAATGCCGTTTTATCTTTGTCGGTTTTTGTTAAGGGGACCTGCCAGTACCCTTTACACAGGTCTAACGTACTGATGTACTGTGCTTTTCCTAGCCTCTCCACCAGTTCGTCCACCCGAGGTAGAGGATAGGTGTCGAACTGGGAGATCTTATTGACCTCGCGGAAGTCAATACAAAATCTAATAGATCCGTCCGGCTTCGGGACTAGGAGTATGGGCGAATTCCATTCGCTCTTGGACGGTTCTATGACACCCATGTGGAGCATTTGTTGTATCTCGTGCTCCACCGCCTGTCTGCGGGATTCAGGAAGGCGATACGGCCGCAGCTTTACCCGCTTCCCCGGCAGAGTGGTGATTGAGTGTTCTGTGAGGGTGGTTCGACCTGGGGTGGAGGAAAAGACGGCCCTGAAGGGCCACAGGCAGGTGTCTAGGGACTTCTGCTGTTCCACAGACAGCTCAGGATCCCTGCTCTGATGGTATGCTACAGGGAGGTCTCGGGCCAGAGAGACAGGAACGGGGGGGGGTTCCCCGTACCATCTTTTCAGCAAATTTATATGGAATATCTGGGTGTTGCCTCTCTTCAGGGGGTCCATCTCAAGACGATAAATTGACGGGGGAGACTACTTCCACGACCCGGAATGGGCCCTGCCACTGACCCAATAGTTTGTGGTCAGAAGTGGGCATCATGAGGAGGACGTAGTCATCTACCTTCAGCGTACGTGGTTTAGTGGTTTTATCGTACTGTCGTCTCTGGCCCTCCTGTGCATTCTCCAGGTGTATTCTACATATGCTATGTATTTCCTGGAGATGGGTTTTCAGGTTCATAACATATTCCGGGAGGGGTTTGGTCCCTTCAGGCCTTTCTTCCCATTCTTCCTTGGCCATGTCAAGCAGGGTGCGGGGTTGTCGTCCGTATAGGAGTTCGAATGGTGAATATCCAGTACTCCTCTGGGGTTTACACCTTATAGCGAACAGGGCCAGGGGTAGCATTTCCTCCCATCGGCAGGTTTCAAGGTCGAACATCTTTTTCAGGGTGGTCTTCAGGGTGGCGTTATATCGCTCTACCAGCCCATCCGTCTGGGGGTGGTAGGCCGCCGTACGTATCTGTTTTATTTTCAACTGGGCACATACCTGCTTCATAAGGCGGGACACAAAGGGTGTTCCTTGATCGGATATCACTTCCCGGGGAAACCCAACCCTGGAAAATATATTCACCATGGCTTTAGCTATTTGTTGGGCATTAGGTTGTCTCAGGGCCACCGCTTCAGGGAACCGGGTGGCGTAGTCTACCATCACCAACACATACCTACACCCGCTTCGGGAGGGGAGCAAGGGACCAATTATATCCATCCCCACACGAGAGAAGGGCTCCTCAATAACGGGCAAGGGACACAAGGGCACCTTCGGGGGTCGATACCGACTGTTCTTCTGACAAATGGGGCACTGTCTACAGTACTGACGGATCTGCTGATAAATGCCTGGCCAGAAGAATTTCCCTAGGATGTCTTGCTCTGTCTTTTCTTCACCAAAGTGCCCCCCCAACAAATGACTGTGTGCGAGGAACATCACTTTCTCTCTATAGGACTGGGGTACCAGCAATTGGAGTGGTTGGTTCTTCCCCCCTTTTCTGTATACCATCCCCTCCTTTGTGACAAACTGAGGACCTACTTTGTCTGGGTGGCCTGGTTCCATGCCTCTCTTAGGGTTGGATCTTCTCTTTGGGCCGCAAAGAAACCCCTATCATATTGCCAAAGGGGATCTTCGTTAGTCTGGGTTAGGGCTATATGCGTCCAGTGTCTTTTTTCTCTTCTCTTCTGGTTCCGGCTTTTGGGGTCTTTCACGGAGGGGCATGCCAAGGAGGGTTCTTTGGCAAAGGGGGCAGACTGACACCAATCGTCCTGATCGACGCCTTGTTCTGGTATGAAATGAAATGAAATTTGTACTTGTAACTTGTAAAGCGCACTTATACCCCCAAAGGGGTGTCCTGGCGCTGTACGCATACCGCTGTGGAACCCTTCCTGGCTTTTCCCTGTGAAATGTCCACTCCTGGGCACCCCCAGGGTGAAGCCAGGCATCCCAGCGCTGTTGGGGCCGTTGTGGAGATTAAGCAAGCTATTGCCCAGAGTTGCAGAGTGGGACCCATGATTAGAATAGGCACCGAGGCGAGAATTATCAGGTCCGAGGAAATTGAGCCCAAGACCCGCCGAGGCGGGAATTGAACCCTGGTCCCGGGCCAGATCTCTGCATCAGGGTCTGCCGCTCTAACCATTGAGCCACACTTCTCCACTATCACTGTAGACATGTGCGGATAATCGGACCCTAGGACCAATGTCTCTGGCAGGCGTGGCACCAGCCCTACCCGCAGGGACACGGGTTGTTCAGAGGGTCCGTGCTGGACCTGCACGTTGGTAGTGGGATACCTTTTATTGTCTCCGTGAACACATTGTATGTTGACCTCCCCCGTGGTTCGGGTGACCCCTCCAGGTATAGCCGAAGGCCGTATCACACTCTGTAAACAACCCGTGTCCATCAGGGCCCGTCGGTTCTCCCCATTTACTCTTACTGTCCTATGATATGGGGGATTTCTTCCCATGGGATTGCAGTAGTACGAGCGGATGAGGCCCACCTCCATCGGTTCCTCCCTTTGTGGACACACTCGGGCGATGTGGCCGTAGGCGCCACAGGAAAAACATTGCGGGCCAGTATGTGTTGGGGCCGACCGAGGAGAAGGGAACAGAGGTGTTGGCACCACAGCCAGGGCCTCTGGTCGACGAGAGGGAAGAGGTGGTCTACTCGCCCGAGGATGGCCTCCCCCTGGTGGTCTCCAGTGTTGATCCTCTTTGCCCCGCTGTAACTCCTGTGCCCTATGAAAGGCGCCCGCGATTTCGACGGCTCTCTCAAAGGTCAGTCGAGAGTGTTGCCGAACCCACTTCTGTGCAGAGGGATGCAAGGAAGAAAGGAATTGTTCCAAATAGACTTTCTCCATAATGTCCTCTTTAGTCGATGTTAGGGGTTTCAGCCACTGGTCGGCCAGGTCTCGGACGCGGTATGAGAGAGCCCGTGGTGTCTCCTGAAGCCCCTCCTTGACCTGACGTAGCCGGATTCGATAGGTTTCTTCGTCTAGACCTAGCCTTTCTAGTATGTCGCTTTTCACGTCAGCATACGGGGTGAGGCCGAGGGGGTTTGCTGCCTGGTAGGCCGCTTGCATGTCGCCTGTCAACAGGGGACCTAGATACTGCCCCCATTTGTCTGCTGTCCAACCGGCAACCCTGGCCATGCGCTCGAAATTGGAAAAGAAAAAGTCGGGGTCCTCGCCGTTGACGTACTTCTGCAGTACTACTGACGGGAGTGTGGAAAACCCTCTCTGTTGCCCCAGGGTGTCCGCCAACCTGCCAAACGTGGCTTCGTGTGTCTGGGTATGTTCAGTTAGGGTTTTGTGCAATTGCCCTCTGTCCTCTTCCGCTGCGGTCAGACCTGGCCCAGTTTTTCCTGTCCTTCCGCCATCTTCTTCATCGCGGCCTCCATCTTCCGGGATCCCACTTCTGACACCAGGTGTGGGAGGGACGGGCGGAAGAAAAGTCGAGGAGGCCGGAGTATGGGTTCAATGTTGTTGTGCTTTATTGGTTGACACACATAAAACACAAGATAGGCGGGGCTGGGCGTAGGGCGTAACAGTGATCTTCTTTCCTGGTGATAGCGGGACCTTCGCTCCTCTGTCCTCTTGGGCGTGCGTTCCGTCTCTTCAGGGGTGGATAACCCGGGAGGCTCATAAAGGGAACAAACAACACAAGAGAGGGGCGGTTACTACACCTTGCCTTGGTAATAGGATGGCAAGACAGAACCCTTCACCAGGTACACAGTCCACCGGCGTGTGCGATAGGGAAAGAGGAATGGGCTAGGGTAGTATAGCGGTGCACGGTTTAGGAAACGAACAGACACACGGCCTCCCGACAGACCCCTGGGGAGGGCCCCGCGGGGCACCTGATACACTCTGCCCACGCCAAACGAGCGCTCGAATATCAGTGAAGGGGGGGGGTGTTAAAAGCAGAGGCAACCGTGAGGGATCGGGCGTCGTTTAGGAAGTGGCAGTGGAGGGGTAAACACACACACACTCAGTGAGATTACTTCGTGAATCCCTTAGGCGGTCCAGCCTTCACTGCAGTCCTCCCCTGTATTCCTTCCCCACTCTCCTTCCCAGGCCACGTACCGTGTCAGCCGCAACTCTCCAGAGCTGCGGCGGCTC
The DNA here is from genome assembly GCA_963921515.1 of Calotriton arnoldi. Taxonomy (NCBI): domain Eukaryota; kingdom Metazoa; phylum Chordata; class Amphibia; order Caudata; family Salamandridae; genus Calotriton; species Calotriton arnoldi. Next base: position 642,853 of record CAWUFW010001130.1, on the reverse strand, counting down.
TTCAGCATCCTCCGGGGGCGTCCACTACTCCTCTGTCCAGGATTCGACTCCGTCGTCTTCGTCCGGGTCCGGGGGGTCGGGGCTTCCCACGATCTCCTTCTCCTCTCGATACTCCTCACGATCTGTCTCCTTCGGCACGGCGTCTCTCTCCTCTTCCTCTTGCTTTCTCCCTGACGACGACGCCTCCTTTCCGGTGACTTCCGCCTTTAGGGACCGTGACTCCGCCCCTCGGTGGTCTGATTGGTGGAAAAGCCCCAGCTGTCCGTGACGTCCCTGGAGGCAAGAGGCAGCCGGCGTAATTAACCCTTGCTGTCCTAGTCCATACGAGTCTCTGTGTGTGGGCATGGGGTAAGAGAAGCAAGGAGACAGGGGGGTAAACATCCCGTCCTCACCGACCCCCTCACAGGAAGTGTTAGAGGCATTGGAATTGACAGAGGAGGATCTAGACCTCCCCTGCATTCGTTCTCTGCACCCTCCCAGGAGGAATAAAGGGGGGCCTGCCTCTAGGAACACCCTCTGTACTATCAGTACTATTCTATTCCCTGAGGGATCAGAGTTCACCAGTGTGGAGTCATCAGACTCCTCCTGGTCATGCTCATAATTAAGGTCACTAGGGCAACCCCTCCTGGCCCATCTTCTGGAGCATCCCCATACACTTTGTCCTGCCCTTCTGAACTATCAGGATTCTGGAGGCCATCCTGCAGAAGCAGCTTTAAGAGTTGCTTAGTGTTAGGGTTGCTACCTGTCTTTGGTTTTCTCGAGGCACACAGGGTCCTTAGTTCCTGGAACTTAAGATCACTGTATCTAGAGGGTTTAGACCCACTGAGTTCCATAACTAAAGACATAGTGACTAGGTGTAGTGTGGTGTTGCACCTACCTACCCTAGTGAAAACTAAACTTCCAAAGATTGGAAAAAGGGTTGTGCTAGGCCCTTAACAACCAATTTAAAAGTACAGTAGAACTTACTGTTACAAAAATATTTTATATGTGCCTAATGCTAGTGATGGTTTTTCCTTTAATCCACACCTGGATTAGCTGGTAAAACAGCGCAGGCTTAAATCACAACTGCTGCACACCAATGTAGGAGTCTGGATTCATGCAAGGTGCTTCACTTAAATAGGTGTGCACCATATACAAAGCCAGCCTCCTACACTAATCCTTTAGACTTTTTGTACTGACCAGAAAGAGTTAACATCTATTATAGTTTATTTACATGTTTACAATGATTGTTTTTAATTACACACTTGTATTCAGTTTTATTCACAAGTGTAAACAAAAGAAGACAACATGACACAGCATATCATTCACCCAAGTCCGACTAGGCAACAGTGCACTGTGTGCCTCATTGTTACTCACTGGTTATTTAATTAAGACACACCTATAATCGCAAATTGGCCCAGCCAACTTACACATTGGCAGAGATCCAATTCCACAACTGGTGTATTTTTGATCTCATCTAAGTTCCCCTTCTCTTTCTATGAATTCCATGCAATCGGCCCATATTTTGGAATGTTTGTGTAGGTAGGCTTGCATTCTATATGTTTGTACCGCTAATGTCATACAATGATCTAACCCTGTGCCCTAGTGTCTAGATCAAGTGGATCTTCTGGCCTCCACTTTTTAGCAATGTTTTACTTTGCCACTACCAGACCCAATAGAGCTAGTTAATATCAATTTGTTTAAGAGTCGGTGGAGACCCCACCTTCTCTCTCAAGATCTGTAGGGACGCTCTCCCAGAATATCCTCATCTTCGGACATTCCCAAACAGTGTGTATGAAGTCCCCCGGATGATAACGGCATCTCAAGCAATCAGGGGAGTCCACACTGCTAACTAACCCTGGGCGTAGTTCGCGTAGTAGCGCTACGCGAACTGCGTAGTGCGGTAGGAAATGCTGTTCGCAATGATTGCACAGTGCCGGATGCTTGTCTGCACTGTGCAGTCATTGCATACGGCATCTTGCACAGTGCAAGCGGTCGTTTTCTGCCGCTCGAGTAGATTTGTACTCGAGCGGCAGTTTTCTCAACGTGGACTGGTAGTTTCTCATCGCGAGCGGTCGCGAGCATACGCGACCACTCGCAATGAGAAACCTTACCTCCCCGCGTTGAGAATCTCGCCGGGAGGTTTATTTTCCACGCTCGCGATCGGCAACTTGATGTTGCTGATCACGAACGAGGAAAAAAGTCTCGCCGGGATGTCATTTTGCTCGCTCGCGGTCGCCAACTTGACGTTGAGGACCGCGAGCAAGCAAAAAATGCCCGCTACGTGTTTTTGCACTGTGCTACGTCCAATTCGCGTAGCGCGTAGTTGCGCAAACTACGCGGGCATAGCTTTCCGCCCAGGCCTACTGCTAACCCTCCACAATCGGGAATTTAATTGAGGTCCGTACTTTAGGGTTACGAACTGCAGGTACTGATGATTGTATATATTAGAATTAGTTTGCAGTTCCTTAATGAATACATATGTGTTCCTTCCCTCGCATCACGCAACTAGGAAATCTCGAAATTGACTCTTCCCCTGAAGCCCTGCAGGGAAGTGACCACCGTGGGCAGTATTTTATCCATCCATTGAGGGGTTTCTCTCATCAAATTTATTTGCCAACCTATACTCCTCAATGTTTTGAGCCATGTCTGTATCACTATAATTGTAGCTGGTAAAAGTTGTGGGTCTCTTTTGCCTCCGAATGGAAAGTGTTAAAGACAAACGCCTCCCATCTCCATCATTCAGTGAAATCTCGTGGTTCTGATTATGGCTTCTTAAGGCGCTGCTTTATCACGATTCGGTGAGCTGCTCAGTAAAATGCTTCAATGTCTTTGGCCCCAATTCTCCATTCCAAGTGAGATTTGTAACATTTCACTATGGCGTTATGTAGCGCACCCCCATTCAAGAAAAAGTTTATAATCATTGCGTTTACCCGTATGAGTAATTTTTAACCTGATAGAGCAGGCGAGATAAGGCAACTATTTCAACTATGGCAGATTTCCCTATCAGAGACAGTCGGAGTGGGCATCAGAAGGCAAAATCGTTCTGTAGTTTATTCAGCTGAGGCACCAGGTTTTCCTCCCTCAGTGGGGTCTTTTCTCTTGAGGTATACGTGATGCTGAGGTATTTAAAACCCTCCAGTGCAATCTGCGATCCAGATGCCCGCTGCAAATCCTTCTCCCAGCACCTATCGGCTATTCCACAGATTTAAACATGTTAACATTTAGGCCAGAATATCTACCTAAAATCTAAAGAAAGTGGATCGTGCCTAGTCCCAATTCCTTGGGGATGTTCAATGTATATCAGGTGGTCATTGGCATATAGCGATAATCTATCAGCCATGCTGATGCCCATCCAAACCCTTCCACCTCTATTTCGATAACAAAGTGCAAAGGCAACCTGCCTGGTGCCCTGCTGTACAGGGAAGGTGTCAGACACCACTCTTCCTACTCGGATCTAGCTGTCAAATTGGTATACAGGAGACATGTGAATGGACAGAACTTGGGCACCAGATACATTTTTTTCTAAGAGTGAAAACAATTATTCCCAGCTCACAGAATAAAATACTTCCTTGAAGTCCACCATACTTTTGGCCAGGGGTCCCTGCACCTGCTTTGCTAGGGTGAGTGCGCTATGCAAAAGTCTGCTGTTATGTTTGGTGGAGCCGAGCGACATTAACTCACATTGATCCTCCAGGTGTACTATAGATTGAATCACCTGAATGAGTCATGTAGCCAGTATCTTAACATTGATTTTGACTTCAATATTAAGAAGGAAAATTGGATGATATGAGACGCACAATTCCTGAAAAGTGTTGGGCTTGTGAAGTAACATTTGGCTGTTTTCAAGTCTGGTGGGGGATTACCCTTCCTAAGGGCCTCCTCCAGCATTACTCGTAGGAATGGCATAATTAGACATACCATGTGCTTGAGGAATACTGCCACAGGGGCCGGGCATCTTCCCCGTCTGTAGCTGGTATAGGGCATCCCTAAGTTCCTCTTCCCTAGTCTTGTCTTCTAGAAGATCTCTATCTTCGGTTAAGAGTCTTCTCACTGGGAGGCCTCTTATAAATCCCCCTAGAGCCATTGAATCATGTGGCTCTGTTTGGGCATAATGAATTTGGTAGAACTCCGCAAACGCCTGAGGAGTTGGGAGGGGTCGCTTATCTATCACCAATCCAGAAGCTGGATGCATCCTATAGGGCCGTTGATGTCATTATACTGACCTAGCCAGTGCAGCAGCTTACTTTCCTTGTCGCCCTACTGGTGTACCTGGCTTTGGGTTGCCCTCTGTTCCGGTTTCACATCACCCACAAGATTTTGCATGAGTTTGATGCAGTGGTGTTTTAAGTTCCTCAGAATTTCAGGCTTTGCAGATGTTATATATATTGATTCTCAAGGTGTAGGAAAGTGGCCTCTAAGTGGGATTTTTTCTCTATTTCTCGTCTGTTATGCCCGGCATGTGTGTCATAAAGGCTTTCCAGAGTGTGCCCTGCGACTCAACTAAGTTGTGATTCTGTTCAAAGTATTTTTTTGCCTTTTCCCCAGCATATGATTAAAATTCCGCCTATGTCAATCACCAGGATCTGAAGCGCCATCCACCCCTGTTTACATCACCTATCCATCCGAGTGTGAGCTCAACTGGTGAATGATCTGAACTTGGATAAAACCCATCTCGGACATCAGAAAAAGAACTATCCTAGAAAAAGACTTGTGAGCCCTGATGTAAAAAGTGAAGCCCTTCTGAGTCAGGTGGAAGCTATTCCACACATACCTCACACCAAGGGCTGTGAGGAATTTCATAAGCGGAGACCATCCTTGTTGGCAGGGTGTGTATGTCCCCAGTCAGTTTATGTACCAGACAACCACCCATTGAAGTCTCCCCCTCACAACTGGCATCCAAACCAGAAAGCAGCCAACTGACACGTTGCAGAAAAGTAGAGGTCAGAGGTGGGGGGACCCAACCTGTCTCCGCTCCCCCCACTCTCTAATTTGAAACTTGAAGCATCTGTTGTAGAATGAATTTGAGAGCCCTGCCTAATCGATATAGCCACCGATAAGAGCCTCAAAACACCAACAATAATATCCCAAAAGGGCATGATCAAGTGGCCAATCTTTTCACTCATCCCCTGAGAATATGTAATTTCCCTTTTTATTCGATATTGCAATTCATGGCACTGTATGTCCTCCTTACTTCTAATGTAAGCTTCTGATCTCCATTTTCAGAAATCCTGTCTTTTGATGTGTTAAGTGCCCATTGGGGGGAAGCTTTCAATTCTTCTGCACTGCAGGTAACACTAGGGAGTTCCCTTCACCTCTTGTTCATATTAGATGTGTCAGAGTATGCGCTTAGACATGGTTCAGGGTCCTTTCCACCTCCCCAGACCACTTTAATCTCTGATGTTGCCTTTTCCATGCTCTGGGCCTGGGTCACATGGCCTTAGCTAAGTCCTGCCTTGTTCCCTTAGTGCACCTGCATCTGTCCAACACCTGTTGTTCTGCTGTCCAATTCTAAGCGCTCTCAGGCGTATCTAAAAAGGAGGCTTTAAATTGCACAACACCTTCAGTTTGGATGGATACAGGAGTTGATAGTCCAGGTTCAATGTTCTCAGTTTGTGCTTGACCCCTTCGAAGGACTTCCTTTGTTGCTTTTCCAACTTTATATAGTTTGGGAAGATAAGGATTTTGTGAGGAGTTGTGCATGGGGGCAGTTGGTTGCGTGCCATTTGCAAGATGGTGTCCCTTTCCTTGTACTTCCAAATACGGGTTATATGGGGTCTTGGAGGGGTGTTTGGGATGGGGCTTCTGTGTGAGAGCTCTGTGGGCAGGTTCTATCACAAATCATATGGATAGCTCCGGCTCTGGGGTCCAGGATTTGGACCAGCAACCACTAAAGACTTCAGTTTGTACTTCTGCACTCCTAGGGAGCCCACCAGCCACAAGCTGTTGGGACAGGCTCTCCTTTCTGCATCGTTACCCTATCTAAAAGGCTTCTGATCATGAAAGAAAGCCTACCCACTTCTGATTTCAGATCTCAAACTGTATCATTTATTTTTTAGATCCTATCTTCTGCTTCTGTGACCCTTTTGACAGTATTTCAAAAATTCTGCAGCAGGTGTGTGAAATCAGATCCCACATTGCCAATGCGGGTTCCCAGCAATTGTCCCAGTTTGTCTACTGCTTACCGTACTCGTCACATATCTGTCTCCTGTAGCAATGAGTCTGGTAAATTTGTCTAACTTGGATTGTTGGGAACCCTACGTTTGCTTATCTCTCACCATAGTGACTCAGGATGGTTGAAGTTAGATAGGTAGTTGGTTCTGCCAGGTCCTGTGTGAGTACTTTTCCCCCAGGGCGATCCGGGTCAACCCAGGTGTGAACAGCATTCACCTGCCAGGCTATGATGGATCAGTCCCAGGCAAACAATCACCGAGTGGCAAGCCGATCTTATTACCCCATGCCCCATCCAATAAACCTTTCAGGAACACAGTGTGGATTCACTCACTACCTGTGCCCTGTATATTTCCTTCCACCATGTTCTTCTAGACACTTGCCTCATTGCTGTTTAGAGCAAAAACGCCCTCTTAACCTACAATTGGAGTACCGTGGGTCTCCTGCTCCAGGTCTCTGCACAGCCCCTTCATTCTCCACTAGGGCTAAATATTTCAGGTATTCAGACCCTTCTTTTGTGGGAATGGAACACCAGCTGTATGTATCTCTTTGGCTTTGGTATTCCTCCTGCAGCCATCCTTATTCAGGCCACACTGTCTCTCCATGCCAGTCTACAGGGTGAAAAAGTAGGGGAAGTGTGGAAATATCCCTAAATTCCAGCAACATCCAGAGGACCCGGAGGTCACCCCTGACATAATGATATCTCCCACCGGGCTGGGTTTACCAGTCAATCAATGTGTGTTTTGCGCTATGAAAATATTTCCAGGTACATCAACCACTACAGTAAAAGGAGTCCACTCTTGTTATCCCTGATATCTCCCATCAGGCCAGGTTTACTACTCAATGTGCATAGCATGCTTCAGTTTTCGGGCTGGCGCAAAATAATCTTGAGGTGATGCTATTGACAAGACCACACAGAGTGCTGGAATGGATATGCATCTGAATTATGTGTCCTCAAAAGATATATGGATCTTTATGGTGTAAGGAGCTTCTAATGAATGCATGTTCCTGAAGATTCCTCACCCGAAGAATAATCCTGCCAGTCTTCAGAATGGTCCGCAAAACCTTTTTCTCTGCAGTGGTTTTCCATCGCCGTCAGGTGACACCACATGGCTTCAGCTGCAACTTTGCCTCCGGCTGTGATATTCCCAGAGCATATTAGGCAGTAACCTACACGCTGATGTCAGTACATGTTTTTCTGTCCCTCATCAACACAGTGCGCAGCTCTTAATCAGTGTCTCACTGACAAACTACTCTTTGCTTTTAACCGCAACTAGGTCTAATGTATCCTCTTAGCACTTAGGACTTTAAACCTTGCATACCGTGTCATAGAAGAAGTCCTTTTTTGGTCTTCTGTGATGACTGTATATGGTGTTTGGGGTCAAAACATGGTGCTGTGACCTGTGACTCTCTCACCTCCATGCACTTTCTAGAAATGTTTTTTCTAAGGGATCTTCCAGCAAAAAACACAAAAAGTGCCGTAGGAAGGAGTAGTCTTCTTTTTCAGGAGGACACGGTTCCGTTCTTTGAACAATTTGGAGGCTTGTTCAACTTACCTTTATGGCATTTTTAAATGACGAGAGATTATTATTAGTGCTGGCTTATTATCCAGCCTTAATTTCCTCTCTTCTCCCGTCTGCTGGATGTTTCGGGCACACCCACCTCGCCATTTGCTTAGTGATCTCACAGTTTTCTTTTAACCTACGTATGACTGGTCTGTCCAAATATTTAAAAAATTGAAAGCATTAATGGAGCATTTTGATTGAAACAAGAAGGACTTCGGGAGCGGTACTCACAGGCAATTCTTGGAGTGCCTGTTGCAGGGAATGCCCCCCTTTGATTTTGTGGAACATTGTGGGAAGAACAATGGAAGCTTAGTAATGATGGGTTACGGATAACAAGACATTTTGCCCTGAGGAAGTCTTTATGTTTAAGGACGAAATGCGTTGGCTGTGTTCGTGTTTTTATCTTTATTTTAAGGCCTTCTGGTTGGCTAGACTGAATCTTTTCAGGATGACTCTGCAACTGTCTGGGCTTCTCCCCCAGAAAGGAGGTCGCTTCCTGTTTTCTTTGTGACTTTCGTGGCTGTGACCCAGTGCTTCCTGATGCTGCTGCCAGCCCCATTCGCTCCTGCCCTTTAGTGAAAATTTTGTATCCAGTAGTGCTGGTGCCCATGAAAGTCAATAGCTGAAAGTATCGTCGGTGGGGAAGGAGGCTAATTTCAATGATGTCATAGAAACAAACTAAGGAAGGAGAGGTTATTGAATGGGTCTGCCATACAAATATATGTCAGGCCAGGGGCAAATGGAGATCAAAAGTGGTCTTACTCAGGACCACGTTGAGCTATCAATTCCTAAAATTTCCTGATAGAACATGAGACTCTCACCCACCAAAGTGGCATGCTTCATCCATGGTTTGATGTTCACCAAGTCATGGATGTAGCATTGCTTGGGTGTACTCCAATATAGGAGTTCTTTCAAGTTGATCTTTTGGATACAATACAGTGCTTACCCCGTATTCATGTCTGGTGGGCTTAAAAAGCTGATTGTCTGGTACAAAAAGAATTACCAGTAGCTTTTGATCTACAAAAAGGATTTGTGTACCCTGTGGTAAGGCTAAAAGCACACATTGATAATGAGGGTATTAATCATTCCTCTTATCCTAGGGTCCACATGTTTCAGCCACCTACTGTGAGCACCAGACAGTCTGTGCCCAGGATCAGGTTCGCTATTTTAACTATCCATTCCTCAATTGTTTGAGTAGGCTCAGCTATGCGTGGAAGTTTGGGTGCAAGTAAGACAATTAAAGTAAAAACGTTTTCTACAAAACAAGATTCTTCTGTCTGTAGTCAAAATAATACCTCGATCCAAGTTTTGGTGGGGGTCCCAAAACTTTCAGTTTGTGGTCTTCCCTTCTGACTCACAACAGCTCAACACATCTTTACGAAGATGCTGACGATTACCTCAGCTTTGCTGTGGAGGTCGTCTGTCCATGTTTTCCCTAATTAGAGAAGACAGAGCCCCCAGAGCTAGTCAAGGAACGTCTCTAGCTTACAATGGCTCTCATCTATGACCTGAGCTTTACCATCAGTGTCCAAAAGTCTCACCTTTCTCCCACATAGAGGCTGACCTTTATTGGGGTGCTGCTCAAGACACCCATTATGAAGGCCTTCCATCTTCCTCAGAGGATTGTAGATATTCAGGCAATAATTCCGATGTGCCTGTTTCATGCGCAAATCCTGGTTCTGCTGATTGTGCACCTACTGGGCCTCACAGCCTCATGCATCCTGTTGGTGCCTTTCACTAGGTGACAGATGAGAGCCCTCCGGTGATGTTTGAGTAGACAATGACTGGCACACCAAGCATTTATCCACTCAGGTACAAATTATTTGAGCATTGGGGTTTCCTTCATGGATCTCCTCGCCATGGCCCTGAACAGGAAGCGACCTCAGTTCTGTGAAGTACGCTTCATGCAATTGGTTCCCTAAACCTTCGGGTACAGCCTTCTGAATGCTTTCCAGCCTAAACTGTTTCTGTCCAAAGTCCTGCAGAGAGTGCGTGAGGTCCAGGTGCTGCTGGACCCAATTTCACATTGGGTCAACCTCTATCAATATCTGCTATACCCTTACCACGAAAGATCCTCTGGAAGGCACTTGTGCTTATTCTATCAGTGCCATGGTTCTTTCCTTGGCTCTTTTCAGAGTGACCCCTTTGCAAATTTCCTACAGGCTTTTAGTAGTCATTGCATACTTTTGCAAAGCAGCACTGTTTCAAGTGTCAAGCACATAGTGATGAGTGATTTGCCCGAGCAGTGTTGCATGATTCCTTGGTTTACTGACACTTTGTGCTCCCACCTCAAAGGGAGGCACTGCTTTTGGGTATATCCATAAGGTGAAAAGTCAGTTATATGACCGAATATAAGTAAAAAAATATTGCGGGTACAAAAATATTGTTGTTAATTCCTCCACCACAATAATATGTTCTTTACAAAGCACCAATATATTGTGGTCCAAAGTATCTACATTAAAATGGTAAGTATGTGTATTTAATTGTAATTAACATTATTTAAACAACAGATACGTTTTTATTTTTAAAAATTACAAAATTTAAGAAAATGTACATAAAATAACAATCATTAGTTTATACATTTTAAAAAGTGCATTAGTGTATAAAAATACATTTTTATATCAAATTATAAATAATACATGCATTATCATTATACAAATACAAATATTTTTGAAATAAAAATGTAATATTAGTAATTTATATTAAAGACTAAAACACAACATAAACATAGAATTATCCAAATTTAAAATATAAAAACATTTTAAATATATTCAACCATTATAAATACTATTAAAAAATATGACAAATTAATATCTTTAAAATACTATAAAGAAATAAAATAACTTTAAAAAGCTAAACAAAACTGAATATTTATTTTGAAAGTATTTTTAAAAAAAGAATATACAATTTTAAATTAAATATGCTCAAAATATCTTAAACAGTAAAACACATAAAACAATTTAAAGCTACAAGCCTAAATACATTTGGGAACAGTGAATATATTGTGAGGGGGAGAAGTCAGATTTACTAATGTAACTTGTTTGCAATAAACATTGTAAGTCCATACATCGGGCATGGTCAGAGTTACTAGTCCATTGTGGAGGTCAGATTTACTATTCTATTGCCAGCCTAACAAACCGGGTGGAAAGTCCATACATTTTGAGGCGTGGGGGTGTTTTACTATTCTACCACCTGTCTAACAGTTTATGGGGATACTGCATACATTAATGCGAAGTCAGATTTACTATTCTAACTTAACTATTCTAATTCCAGTCTAAAAACTAGCTGGGAACGTGCACACATTGGGTGTAGAAGGGGGTGTGGCGGTGGGCGATAGATTTACTATTCATTAATTTAGAGTGGCTGGATCAGAGTCTCCACATTGGGGAAGTGCAGCCATGGGGGGAGCGCAGCTTTCTTACTCCAGTTTAACAAACACTGAAAAAGTGCATACATTGGGCGAGGGGGGTGGTATCAAATTTAGTATTCAAACTCCAGTCTAACACACATTAGAGAAAGTGCTTACATGGGGGCAGGCAACAAATGTATTATTCGAACTCCAGTCTAACAAGCATTCAGGAAACTGCATACATTGGGGTGGGGGCGTGGTATCAGATTTACTATTCTAACTCCAGTCTCACAACATTGGGGAAAGTGCAAATACAACACCACAAGTAAAATAAACAATAAGAATGATTTCATAAATGGAAATAAATACACACAAAATCATAACTATATAAACAATTTAAAATAAACGAAAATATTTTTTAAATAAAAATTATATCAGAATTTAATTTTTTAATGGAATACATATTTACAATAATCACTATTTCTCAACCATCCCACATAACATGCAAGTGTAAAAGGAAAGCAAAAAAATGTGTTATGTTAGCAAATAATTTTATTTGTATTTAATGTTATGCATTTTTAAAGCGCACATACACCAAAAAAGTTTCATGGCGCTAAAGCATAGAGGCAGAAGACCCAAAGCTTATCCATAAGCCTGTCTAAAGAGACAGGTTTGTAACAGAGTCCTGAAGCTCGAATAGGAAGTTGTAGATCTGATATGTGGGGGATGAGAACTCCATACATTTGGGGCAATCACAGCAAACTTTGTGCCACCCAGTCTCTTCTTGTTAAATTTAGGGACCTCTAACAGATTTTGATGGGCTGATCTGAGGTTGCGTTTTGGGAATGTAGTTTTGGATTCTAGAGGTCACAAAAGTTGGGCTTTTGCCCTGTCAAGATTTGACAATGATACACCCAGTTTTAAACAAGGTCCTCTGAGTGACTGGCAGCCAGTGTAATTTTTCCATCAAAGGCTTAATGTGGCAATACCTAGGTTGACTATGACAATATTGCCAATGTGCACTCTAATTCAAACTGATGAAACGTGATCAATTAATTTCATCTGTGTGCGTCCCTTCCAGTACGCCGTGTCCAAAGGCGCCGACTAGACAATGCAACAAGTATGCTGGGAGAGAAAAAACCCTCCAAGCTGGCGGGAGCACTTATCTGGAAACCATAAGTGTTTCCTAAATTAATTCAACAAATCTTTTGAATAAAAACACTTTATGCGATGTTGAAGCTTCTTTTTCAATTTTATTCGATCAATTGGTATCATTCTACCAATGGTTCCTTGGTAGCCAAATAATATATTTTCAATCCATGTATTATACTTCCCAATGCATTTCGGGTCAAATGTGGCCCTTCATCAGGGGTCTCATTAACATATTCTGTAAATGAAACAGGAGACTATTCAAAACAGTCGAAGAAATTAACACTGTCTGGTATTCAATTACAACAACCACCTGTGAATATGTGAATCATGCATACTTGTGCAGATGTTGAACTCATTGAAAAAAGGTGCGGATGAGTGCAAAGAAAAAAACGAGAATAATAACCAAAGATATCCAAGTATGAGGCATGCTGGGAAAACCTGTTATGTTGATAATGCATGACTCTCACAAACGTTATACAGTGTATTCTATGAAGGCGTGAAACTCGTGGAAGAGGGTGCAAATGAGTGCGAGGAGAAAAGCCCAAATGGCATGCTGAGAGTGACCGAATAGTTTATAGCGCATGGTGCTCAAAACCGTTTTGCGATGTGGAAAGATCCCATGAATACAAGTGGAAACGACGATGCTACTGCGATGAGTCCATGATTATTGGAACATGCATGATACTCGCCAAGTAAACCGTCATATCGCTACTTTAAGAGCCGTGACTTACTCCGGCTACGTGAACGCTAAATAATATACTCGAAACTACCATGACGTGCAACTTACAACTCATACCGGTACAAAGCGGCACACACGGGTGGTGGCCGTCTATATCTTATGCTAAACCAATAATCCTGCAGTCAAAAGAGAAAAAATATAAATGCCTACTCGAACGGTATGATGAAACGTCCTGACTGCATCGTGAACGCTACTGACTCAAAGTGCTGCTCAAAATTAAATGGACGTCGCGTGTGAACGTCTTAAAGGGGAAGTGCTATAAGGAAAGTGACTACTAGCGCATTGGTGTAAATAAAGTTGATTGAAAGTGTGATCAACAATGTGACAGTGCACAGAACCATAAACAACCTACTAAGTGGTGAGTGCAGCGTGCGATAGCAAGCTATATAGAATGGCAAACAAAACGAAAATTACGTTCAAATGAAACAGTCAAAATACACATGAGGATAAAAATTATCAGTAAACAAAAAACAGTAAACAGTAAATAAAATCAAAGACTCCAGTCACTGTCAGAAACAACCGAACTCAGATGACTATAAAAAAACAATTGAATTCAAGCCTATCGTTCATCCCATGCGGTTGCATGGCACATAATTTCTTTATCCAAAAAAATTCCGATCTTGATAGCATTTTCTGAGGGTCAACACCCTGCTTAGGTTTAAGTGCCTCTAGAATAGTAAAACGCAGTTGTGAAATGTTGTGTCTCGCTTCTTTCCAATGGGTCGCTACTGTTGATTTCAAGTTCTGATTCCTGATATTGCTTTTGTGTTCGGTGATACGCACCTTAACTTTGCGTTCTGTTTTGCCCACATAGATTTTCCGGCATGGAAATTTCAAGGCATAGATCACATTCGGTGTATCACATGTGCTGGAATGCTGGAATTTTATATTGGTTCCTTTAGTCGGATGAATAAACAAATTGCCAGTCATCACATTATTACAATGCACACAGTTCATGCATTTTTGCATGCCTTTATGAACTTTTTCAACGGATTCTTGCTTTTTGGATAGTAATTCCTTTAAGTTGTTAAAACGTTGGAACGCAAATGTGGACGTTGCTGGAATAGATGTCGAAAGTCTGGTTCAGTTTGAATGATAGACCAATGCTTCATAATGATCGATTTCACCAGATGGGATTGAGTGGAGTATTTCAAGACACAAATGTTTGGGTTAGTCTGCTTAGGTTGTGTTTGGTGAAGCAGTGACTCTCTGTTTATTCTACCAACTTTTTGGATGGCGTCCTCTATGATTTCTTTCGGATATCCACGTTGTTGAAATTTAGTAGCGAATTGATTGATGGTGACTCTAGCTTCCTCTGGATCAGATGTTATCCTTTTCAATCTGATAAATTGCGAGTAGGGAAGATGACGCTTTAAAGAGTATTGGTGGAAGCTCCTAAAGTGTAGAGAATTGTTTCTATCAGTTTCTTTAGTAAATACGTTGGTTTTGATGCCACCAGTATCAATTTGTACGAGTACGTTGAGGAAAGCTATGCGATTTTTATCCATCTGGTGCGTAAATTTAATGTGATTGTGAACTCGATTAAGTTCTGCAATGCTGTTCTACAAACTGATCGAGTCCCCTTTCCAAATGACGAAAATGTCATCTATATATCTCTTGAATAAAACTATGGGGCCGATTCCGATGTCGGACGGACTAAGGTCCGTCCGACATCGGTCAGGAGCCGTAACCGACCGACCTGCTGTCGTCGGTTACGGCCCTGCAGTACGATGTGACCGAACCCTGTTCGGTCGCACTCGTGATACTTCACAATGGGAGCATGCATTCCGAGCGGAATGCATGCTTGCATTGTGAAAAGCAGGGGTGCAGTTCATCCCTGTGGCCGGCACCCCAAGGTGCCTGCCACCGGGTGCAGGGATCAACAGAGGGGCACCATAGGTGCCGCCATTCGGCGGCCTCGCACACATGGGGGCCCTACTGGGGGCCCCCAAAGACAGTTTCCGACTGCCTTTTCGTGCCGGAAAGACCGGCACGAAAAGGCAGTGAAAACCTGCCATTGTACTCCCTCGGTCGTAAAGAGGCGGCCGGGGGAGTACTGAAGGATTTCCGGACGGCGGACGGGCTCTCCGAGCCCGTCGGAAACCATCCGGAAATCCGAGTCGGATTCCTTTTCGACCGAGCCCATCGGAATGGCTCTGTCGGAAAGGAATCCGGCCGGCACGTTCTGATTCGGTCAGAAGGGCTCCGGCCATCGTTCGGTGCCCTTCCGGCCGAAATCGGAATCGGACCCTAAGTGTTCTGACCAATTTCGATTTTGAAGGATGTGTTCATGTTCCAATTTAGACATAAAAATATTGGCGTACGATGGCGCTCCGGCAAAGCCCATCGAAGTTCCATTGCATTGTGCATAAAAAATTCCTTTCCACTCAAAATAGCTGTGAAATAGTGCGAAGTGTAACAATTCAAGCAACAGAACTTTGTTGGCTCCAATGTCACCTTGTCTCAACAGAGCCCATTCTGTGGCTTCTAAGCCTTCCTGATGAGGAATGGAGCTATAAAGAGCGGTCACGTCAATGGTGCATAGCCACCAGTTCTCAATGCCCTTCGTATCAAATGTAGATAACATATTCAACAGAGATGTAGTGTCTTTGATATATGTTTCCCATTGTTGCACTATGGGTTGTAGAAAACAATCTAAATACCTTCCGATGGGTTCGGAAATTGATCCACATGCTGAAACGATGGGCCTAAAAGGTGGAGTTTGAATGTTTTTGTGGATTTTTGGGAGCATGCACTTTTGGGGTAGTCGCGGATAATCTGTGTATAAATACTTTTTAGTGTTAGCATTAATCCAATCCATGTCAAACAATTCTCTACACTTTAGGAGCGTCCACCAATACTCTTTAAAGCGGCATCTTCCCTACTCGCAATTTATCAGATTGAAAAGAATAACATCTGATCCAGAGGAAGCTAGAGTCACCATCAATCAATTCGCTACTAAATTTCAACAACGTGGATATCCGAAAGAAATCATAGAGGACGCCATCCAAAAAGTTGGTAGAATAAACAGAGTCACTGCTTCACCAAACACAACCTAAAAAATCTAAATCTAAATCCGTATTTGTAAAGCGCGAGCTACTCACCCTTACGGGTCTCAAGGCGCTGGGGGCCGTTGTGGAAATTAAGTGAGCTATTGCCCAGAGTCACAGGGTGCTGAGCTGCCGCCGGAGCCGGGGATCGAACCATGACCCCTGTACTCCGAAGTCAGCTGCCCTGGCCGCTGCACCACACCTCTCCACCTAAACAGACTAACCCAAAGATTTGTGTCTTGAAATACTCCACTCAATCCCATCTGGTGAAATCGATCATTATGAAGCATTGGTCTATCATTCAAACTGAACCAGACTTTCGACATCTATTCCAGCAACGTCCAACATTTGCGTTCCAACGTTCTAACAACTTAAAGGAATTACTATCCAAAAAGCAAGAATCCACTGAAA
Organism: Calotriton arnoldi; assembly: GCA_963921515.1. Taxonomy (NCBI): domain Eukaryota; kingdom Metazoa; phylum Chordata; class Amphibia; order Caudata; family Salamandridae; genus Calotriton; species Calotriton arnoldi. The sequence goes on along the minus strand of CAWUFW010001130.1, from coordinate 626,437 downwards.
AAGTTCATAAAGGCATGCAAAAATGCATGAACTGTGTGCATTGTAATAATGTGATGACTGGCAATTTGTTTATTCATCCGACTAAATGAACCAATATAAAACTACAGCATTCCAGCACATGTGATACACCGAATGTGATCTATGCCTTGAAATTTCCATGCGGGAAAATCTGTGTGGGCAAAACAGAATGCAAAGTTAAGGTGCGTATCACCGAACACAAAAGCAATATCAGGAATCAGAACTTGAAATCAACAGTAGCGACCCATTGGAAAGAAGCGAGACACAACATTTCACAACTGCGTTTTACTATTCTAGAGGCACTTAAACCTAAGCAGGGTGTTGACCCTCAGAAAATGCTATCAAGATCGGAATTTTTCGGGATAAAGAAATTATGTGCCATGCAACCGCATGGGATGAACGACAGGCTTGAATTCAATTGTTTTTTTATAGTCATCTGAGTTCGGTTGTTTCTGACAGTGACTGGAGTCTTTGATTTTATTTACTGTTTACTGTTTTTTGTTTACTGATAATTCTTATCCTCATGTGTATTTTGACTGTTTCATTTGAACGTAATTTTCGTTTTGTTTGTCAATCTATATAGCTTGCTATCGCACGCAGCAGTTTTTCACCACTTAGGCTGTTTATGGTTCTGTGCACTGTCACATTGTTGATCGCACTTTCAATCAACTTTATTTACACCAATGCGCTCGTAGTCACTTTCCTCATAGCACTTCCCCTTTAAGACGTTCACACGCGACGTCCATTTAAATTTGAGCAGCACGTTGAGTCAGTAGCGTTCTCGATGCAGTCAGGACGTTTCATCATACCGTTCGGGTAAGCATTTATATTTTTGCTCTTTTGACTGCAGGATTATTGGTTTAGCATAAGATATAGACGGCCACCTCCCGTGTGTGCTGCTTTGTACCGGTATGAGTTGTAAGTTGCACGTCATGGTAGTTTCTAGTGTATTATTTAGCGTTCACGTAGCCGGAGTAAGTCACTGCTCTTAAAGTAGCGATATGACGGTTTACTTGGTGAGTATCATGCATGTTCCAATAATCACGGACTCATCGCAGTAGCATCGTGTTGCCACTTGTATTCACGGGATCTTTCCACATCGCATAACGGTTTTGAGCACCATGCACTATAAACTATTCGGTCACTCTCAGCATGCCATTTGGGCTTTTCTCCTCGCACTCATTTGCACCCTCTTCTAAGAGTTTCACGTCTTCATAGAATACACTGTATAACGTTTGTGAGCGTCATGTGTTCTCAACATCACAGGTTTTCCCAGCATGCCTCATACTTGGATATCTTTGGTAATTATTCTCGTTTTTTTCTTTGCACTCATCCGCACCTTTTTTCAACGAGTTCAACGTCTGCACAAGTATGCATGATTCACAGGTGGTTGTTGTAATTGAATACCAGACAGTGTTAATTTCTTGGACTGTTTTGAATAGTCTCCTTTTTCATTTACAGAATATGTTAATGAGACCCCTGATGAAGGGCCACGTTTACCCGAAATGCATTGGGAAGTATAATACATGGATTGAAAATATATTATTTGGCTACCAAGGAACCATTGGTAGAATGATACCAATTGATTGAATAAAATCGAAAAAGAAGCTTCAACATCGCATAAAGTGTTTTTATTCAAAAGATTCGTTGAATTAATTTAGGAAACACTTATGGTTTCCAGATAAGTGCTCCCGCCAGCTTGGAGGGTTTTTTCTCTCCCAGCATACTTGTTGCAATACCTAGGTTGACGCCAGACCAGCCTAGCTGCTAATTTTGAACCAGCTGAACCAGTTGAACCAGCTGCAGCCTCTGACTCAGTCCCTTTGGAAGTCCCAGTAGAGGGAGTTGGCATAATCAATCCTGGACATAACCAAGGCAATTATAATCTGAATGATAGCCTCAAGAGTGAAATATTTCAGTTTTTTTTTTAAATTTTCCGAAGCTTGAAAAAGCAAGACGAGGTCACTGCTCCTATCTGAGGCTTCATAGAAAGATCTTCATCAACGAGAATACCAAGGCTTTTTGGGGGGATGGGAGGACCAATGCGTGGGCCAATCGTTTGCTTCTTCTCTCATATCATCAACTACGGAAAGAATAACGGTTTACTTAGAGTGGGCAGGGCGGACTCCCACCTGGTGGGGATCAAGAAACGATGTGTCCTCTATAAAGGTGCAGAGAAGTTGGGCAATGTGTGCCTCTAATATCTTAGCTAAGTGAGGAAGTAATGAAATGGGGCAATAGTTATTCAAAATAGAGGGGTATTCACCCACTTTTTCTTTTAAGTGAGATGACTACCGCCTCCTTAAAAGTGTGAGGGACAATGCCCTGACTTAAGGATAAACTGAGCAGGGAGATCACTGAATAATTAATTATAATTTAACTATGTTTCTCCTGTATGTCCCACATCCACTCAAAAAAGAGATAATACATATGCAATAAAAATCAATATCAAACATTAAACATATGACCTAAACAATTAACAGTAATTACTATAAACTTTAAAACTAATAATACCCAGCATATGCCAAAACACATTGCAATCCACAAATTACATAAAATAATAGTTAATAAACAAATAGTTCTACAAATTAAAAATAATTAAACGTCTAGAACATGATTTCCAAATAAGAAATTGCATCAAAATAACATGAATCAATTATTATCAATTTATATAGAATTTCATTTGAAAACTACTCACTCAGTCCCCCAATAAACCCACCAATCTGAGGCTAATATATATTAAAATAATTTAAAATGTTATTAAACATGTAAACAAATAACAATTAAAAGCAAATTAATCAATTAAAATGAATTAATCTAAAAAAAAAAACACTACCCACCCAACCCCTCATTAACTCCAAGAACCCAAATAAAAAATATACATTATATTATTTGGAAATAATTACAAATGAATTTCACAATTTCATGAATAATGAGATAGAAGAATAATATTATACTACAAAATAATGTAATCAACTTTATAGTAAACTATATATTAAACTACAATATTGTGTAAAAAAAATATATAAATTGGCTTTCAATATGTTTGCCCACAATATTTTTCTAGTCATTATATTTTAAACATATTATGATCATCCAATATTTTAGAATCCATATTTAGGTGGAACTCTGATTAATCTCCAGGAGGATGTATCCATTAAAACAAAAATATGCTTTCTTATGGTAGCATTGTTTCCGTTGGATACATAACCTTCCCACAGATTCTTCACTGTCCTCTTTCCTCCCAGATGAGCAGTGCTTGATTAATTAGATTCCTAGGTATGCAGACATGTTATGTGCTACATTTGTTGCTTTCTTGACTCCTCGCCTCATGCCTCAAAGGGGCACGTAAAGAATACTAGGAACTGATGTCAGTTCACAGGTTGGCGCCTAATATTTTCCAGTAACGTCACATCCAGAGGTGAAGTTGCAGTTGGAGCATCATGATGCCATCTGGCATATTAGAGTTGTCATTGGGGAAAAGGTTTTCTGGACCAGCCTAAAGCCTGGAAGTGTATTCATAAGGTGAGGAAACTGCAAGAAAATTATATATCTACCAAAAGCATCATTATCTAAAGTGAGTAACTTTTTCACAAGGTGAGGCAACTGTGAGCAAATTATATATCTACCAAAAGCATCATTATCTAAAGTGAGTAACTTTTTCACAAGGTGAGGCAACTGTGAGAAAATTATATATCTACCAAAAGCATCATTATCTAAAGTGAGTAACTTTTTCACAAGGTGAGGAAACTGCGAGAAAATTATATATCTACCAAAAGCATCATTATCTAAAGTGAGTAACTTTTTCACAAGGTGAGGCAACTGTGAGAAAATTATATATCTACCAAAAGCATCATTATCTAAAGTGAGTAACTTTTTCACAAGGTGAGGCAACTGTGAGAAAATTATATATCTACCAAAAGCATCATTATCTAAAGTGAGTAACTTTTTCACAAGGTGAGGCAACTGTGAGAAAATTATATATCTACCAAAAGCATCATTATCTAAAGTGAGTAACTTTTTCACAAGGTGAGGCAACTGTGAGAAAATTATATATCTACCAAAAGCATCATTATCTAAAGTGAGTAACTTTTTCACAAGGTGAGGCAACTGTGAGAAAATTATATATCTACCAAAAGCATCATTATCTAAAGTGAGTAACTTTTTCACAAGGTGAGGCAACTGTGAGAAAATTATATATCTACCAAAAGCATCATTATCTAAAGTGAGTAACTTTTTCACAAGGTGAGGCAACTGTGAGAAAATTATATATCTACCAAAAGCATCATTATCTAAAGTGAGTAACTTTTTCACAAGGTGAGGCAACTGTGAGAAAATTATATATCTACCAAAAGCATCATTATCTAAAGTGAGTAACTTTTTCACAAGGTGAGGCAACTGTGAGAAAATTATATATCTACCAAAAGCATCATTATCTAAAGTGAGTAACTTTTTCACAAGGTGAGGCAACTGTGAGAAAATTATATATCTACCAAAAGCATCATTATCTAAAGTGAGTAACTTTTTCACAAGGTGAGGCAACTGTGAGAAAATTATATATCTACCAAAAGCATCATTATCTAAAGTGAGTAACTTTTTCACAAGGTGAGGCAACTGTGAGAAAATTATATATCTACCAAAAGCATCATTATCTAAAGTGAGTAACTTTTTCACAAGGTGAGGCAACTGTGAGAAAATTATATATCTACCAAAAGCATCATTATCTAAAGTGAGTAACTTTTTCACAAGGTGAGGCAACTGTGAGAAAATTATATATCTACCAAAAGCATCATTATCTAAAGTGAGTAACTTTTTCACAAGGTGAGGCAACTGTGAGAAAATTATATATCTACCAAAAGCATCATTATCTAAAGTGAGTAACTTTTTCACAAGGTGAGGCAACTGTGAGAAAATTATATATCTACCAAAAGCATCATTATCTAAAGTGAGTAACTTTTTCACAAGGTGAGGCAACTGTGAGAAAATTATATATCTACCAAAAGCATAATTATCTAAAGTGAGTAACTTTTTCACAAGGTGAGGCAACTGTGAGAAAATTATACATCTACCAAAAGCATCATTATCTAAAGTGAGTAACTTTTTCAACTGGTAAACATTCCTAGCAGCATGGCCAATTATTTTCTGGTCCTTTCTTTCGAGCGCTGCTCCACTTCTATTGTAATTCATCAAGAAACTCTTCATTATTAGGTTGAGCCTACCAGACTGGAATCTATCAGGTTTGCAAACGATCTGTTGTTAGCTGACAGGGGGCTTAGAGGCCGCTCACTGCTTACCATTCGTTGGCTTTATTGTCACTCTCATTTCCTTGCTTCTAATTCAATGGCTTGCCTTCCTCTTCCTGTATTTTCCGTCCCCTTAAGCATAACCTCTTTATGATCCTTTTGATTGGCTAGCTTTTATCCTTCCACTGCTCATATTTAAGGAACTCCCTTTTTCTTTTTCTGTCAGCACTCCGCGAGAGTACATGTTTTTGCTAGCTTTCTCCCTCTTGTGTTGCTTCACCTCTCAAATAACCCAGTGCTGTGCTGCTCTCCACACCTCCCAGTTTGTCTGTAAAAACACAGAAACGGGGATATTTTTGCTGAGGTATGACTGAAAAGCAGACTTTAAGGGTTGTTTTTATTTTTTCTCCTGCATTCCACATATTGTGTGAAAGCACATACTTTGACACACAAAAGGTTTCATGGCATTCAGACAAGGGCCATCTGCTGCACTCGGGTAGTGTCCTGGAGGCCACAAAAAGTGCTCCCTGGGCTAGTGCTGAGGAGCACATGGCTGAATCTTGTGGGAAGTAAAATCTGCTCCCTTGGCTCGTGCTGAGGAGCACATGGCTGAATCTTGTGGGAAGTAAAATCTGCTCCCTGGGCTAGTGCTGAGGAGCACGTGGCTGAATCTTGTGGGAAGTAAAATCTGCTCCCTGGGCTAGTGCTGAGGAGCACGTGGCTGAATCTTGTGGGAAGTAAAATCTTCTCCCTGGGCTAGTGCTGAGGAGCACATGCCTGAATCTTGTGGGAAGTAAAATCTGCTCCCTGGGCTAGTGCTGAGGAGCACGTGGCTGAATCTTGTGGGAAGTAAAATCTGCTCCCTGGGCTAGTGCTGAGGAGCACGTGGCTGAATCTTTTGGGAAGTAAAATCTGCTCCCTGGGCTAGTGCTGAGGAGCACATGCCTGAATCTTGTGGGAAGTAAAATCTGCTCCCTGGGCTAGTGCTGAGGAGCACGTGGCTGAATCTTGTGGGAAGTAAAATCTGCTCCCTGGGCTAGTGCTGAGGAGCACGTGGCTGAATCTTTTGGGAAGTAAAATCTGCTCCCTGGGCTAGTGCTGAGGAGCACGTGGCTGAATCTTGTGGGAAGTAAAATCTGCTCCCTGGGCTAGTGCTGAGGAGCACGTGACTGAATCTTTTGGGAAGTAAAATCTGCTCCCTGGGCTAGTGCTGAGGAGCACGTGGCTGAATCTTGTGGGAAGTAAAATCTGCTCCCTGGGCTAGTGCTGAGGAGCACGTGGCTGAATCTTGTGGGAAGTAAAATCTTCTCCCTGGGCTAGTGCTGAGGAGCACATGCCTGAATCTTGTGGGAAGTAAAATCTGCTCCTTGGGCTAGTGCTGAGGAGCACGTGGCTGAATCTTGCGGGAAGTAAAATAACCCTTGGGAAGTGCATCCATCCCTTTACATTCTGATACTTCCTTATAGTTTTTTAATTATTTTGAAACTTTTTTGAGTGAAAGGTTTTTGAGTTGTCATACATATGTGTTTGCTTTTCCTCTAGTGTTTCGGCATTTTTTTTCTTTTGCTTTTTTAGACAGTGCTTTACAGACCACATTTTCAAAGCCAAGAGCTTGGCAAGCGAGACCTATTGGCTTTGCCAGTGCCTGTTAAACATTCACTTGTGTCGAGGATTTTTCAGGCTGCTTGCAGTATTTGATAAGAAAGGGTCAAATGCACGGAAATACCTCTTGTGACTCCTCGAGCCATTTCTCTAGGCGGTGGATGTTGTAGTCGACTGTATCATGGAGCTCAACCCAAAACTGCTTGGCACAGATAGAGCTACAGGACTGGGTTGCCTACATTTCAACAATTACTTCAGAATGGCGTCTGATTGTGTCTTTGCCTTTGTTCCTGTACAGCTCTCACTGCCTTTCGGATAGATTCCCACTCGACTGATAACACATGCATTCAAATATGCCGACATACACGTTCAAAACGCGCGTTGTGTGTTTGCCATTACTTGGCTCTCTCTTTCTGTACCCTTCTCATCGCTTCTCTACTGGGCCACTCGCCCTTCCAGGGGTCTCTGATGATCATTTGAATAGAGCTCTGAAGCTGCCATCGCAATGTACTGCTACTTAAACCGTAAAATAAGCATGATGCCATAGCTGATGACAGCTCAGTACCTCAAATGCAATCCTTGCAAATCAGACGCGGTTCTAAGTTGGCACCTCCGCCGAGGGACGAGTGGGTAGTCTAACACTGAATATTGCGTTCACTGTAGCGTTCTCCAGCGACTGTGAAAACTTCTGTTAACTTTTTTTCTGCCTTAAGACCAATAAATGTCGGTCACCTAAAGGCTTCTAAGTGGAGTATGTCTGCCATCTAGTGGAAGATGGGGTCAAAAGTGCATATTGTTAATAGGATGTAGCATAACAAGTGCGCCATGAGGAACATCGAGGCTGATCATTCACTACATGTCATATGTGAGAGGCGCTCCTCACGCCTCTCTTCTGATGTGTTTTGTTTTTCTTTTCTTTCAGTGAACTGCTGCTAAGAGGTATTTTCTAGAAATGGCCGGGGACACAGCGAAAACGTGTAATGAATGTTGAGCATAATTAGACAGATAATTATCGAAAACTGTAAACATTTAGGCAGCAGGTCGTTTTTCAATTTGTGTAGGAGATGAAAGTTAGTAATGATCTATGGAATTTGGGTGCATTTCCCAAGAGTGCGCGTTTCAAGGTGGTATTTTTCTTAAAATTGGATAGACTGAGGTTTAACTCCTCCAGCTAAGGTGGCGAAGTCTGCATCAGATTTCTTTACTAGATGTCTTACAGTGCCAATTTTGGGGGCTACTGGCACTACACCACATTACTCAGGTGGTTGTGAAATGTGAGCAGGGCGGTGAGAGGGCATCCCTGTGTTCTTTTGGCTATGCATGCTCGGATGCAATCGTCCCTCTAATGTGATGCCCCGACCATTCCCTTGGGATGTGAAGCAGCATAATATATCATCTTATCAGTCTCATTTTAGAGTGCAGTCATTTTGTTGGAAAAATAGCTGGGAGTACAGGGTTATTGCTGTAAAGCTCTTTTTGGTAGTTTCTATCATTGTTTAGAAGATGCTTAGTCTTGTACAGGAGTTTTTTGTACATATGTGTTATATCCTGACTTCCATGTTATGCATGCCCTTCCTGTAGAATCTTACAGTGATGACATGCCTTGGAATGTTGTGAGTCAAATGAGTCACAGTTGACTGGGCTGAGCTGCCTGCTGGCTGCTCCTGGTGGGGTCTTGAGAGAGTCTTGATATGGTCTCCCTGTGATCTTGTACCATCTTGAATAAAACCTCTTTGAATCACCTGAACCTGCGTGGACTTGATTACTACAATTTTTGGCGACGATCTTCAAAAGAACCTGCATCTATCACCTCTTCAAACCTCAAACTACTTCAAGTACAGACTCTACAGCTACTCAAGCTAAGCATCTACTTTCAACTGGCATCCTTGACCCCACCAGTGACCTCCCATCGGTCGCCCACTTCAGCCTGCCAGTTGTTCCTGTGCCTATGGGGAAGTGCCACTACAGGAGCTGCCCATTCAACCTTGGGCGTCTACTCCCCACTAACTCTACGCGTCTTGTGCTGGGCCTTCAGTGAGGGTAAGCCTGCTTGTCAACGTCTACGCCTTGTGCTGTGCCTCCAGTGAGGGTAAGCCTACCAACGTCAGTGTTCTGTGCTGTGCCTTCAGTGAGGGTAAGCCTGACACTTTTCAAGCCTGCCATTTATCTTTGTTTGCACGCTTCTTATTAACTCTCTTAAGGAGCCCTGTCTACTGCCTGCCTCAGCTCTCTTGAGTGCGTCTGCCTGGGCAGTCACCAAGAAAGATTTTTGTTACTTGAACTGGTCTGCTGTCCCTACAGCATCTCAACTATTTCTACCTGAGCCCAGAGCACTGCGTGCTGTGACTACTGAGTCACCTAGAAAGATTTCTGCTGTTTGAACTCGACTGCTGTCTCCTCAACGTCTCAACTATTTTGCTACAGCCCTGAGGACAGCGTGCTGTCCCTACAGCCCCTCGACATGCAAGCGGCAAGGTATTTGGGCAGCCTCGTTTGTGTGTCACAAGCTAGTCATCTCATCGCAACGCTGTGGTTGTTTCTTCAACTTGTTTGTACCAGTGAACATGCGCTTGGAATGCATTTTGCGTGTTCCCTACGATTGGCAGTGTTAGATGAGGTGAGGCATTTCTTTGTCTCTCATTGTTTGTCCCCATTGAGACATTCGTTTTTTTTATCAACCGTACAGTTGTTTTTCAAAAGAGTGCCTCGCGCGCCTGGTGCAGAGCGCGCGCTTACCTCCACCTTCGCTTTTGTGATGTCTCCATGGTGCCTGCCTCCCATGACGTGTGTGGATTCTTCTATCTCAGTGCTGTGGAGGACGTTTGGACGTACGTTTTTGCCGCAAGCCATCCGGCACGGCGTCTTTAAGCATGCCGCCATTTTAGGTTTGGCAGATCGACTCCGTTTGGTTTCCTGCTGTTTCGGAATGTTTTCCCTTCAAGTTGCCAACCAATTGACGCATCGATAACGTGAAGAAGCTTGTAATTACGGCGTGTGAGTCCTCACGTTTTTCATCTGTGTAGCGGACGCTGGATTTTTGCACTTCACTGGACAGTGTGACAGAAGTGTGTGTTCTACCTAAGGAAAGGGACGCTCTGCAGTTTGAACATTTGGTGGCCGTACGTACACATCCGATGCGTCTGTGTCTCAACTTTGGAGCCTTCTTCATTTCTTTTGTCATTTTCACGCATGTTACACGACCAAGTTACACTATCCAGCTGATGTTTTGTACAACACATGTACAACTTGTCCAATTTAATGTTACGGCTTTTAGCTTAGTCTCTAACGTCAGCAATGGATATGCTCTTTGAGTCTTAGCATGGTTTTGATTTGTGTCATTTTTGCTGTTTCTCAAGGATGTTTCTGCATTCCTGTGGGATATTCTACGCATCCTATCTTCGAGCTCCTATGTCTGATGTCCTATGTTTGGAGCTGCTGTGTCTGTGGCCAGCATTTCTGGCGGGTGGGTAATTTTAACATACTATTTTTACCTACATGTACTAATGGTGTTAGCGAGTTCAAGCTCCGTTTTCAAATGTTCTATGTTTGGAGTTTCCCTACACATCGCAGTGGGTAGTATTCCCTACTTTTGTTTTCTTTGCATGCTATTTGTCTCCCTTCACTGGGATTGCAATGGGTTTTAGTCCCATTTGCCAGCAATGGGTCTAAGTCCCATCTGCTCACTGTACAATTGTACACACTTTACATGTCCATTGTTTTGTTTACCCTTCAACAGGGGATCTATGCAAGGGTGACAGTCCCTGTGCATCAGTACGGGTTCCTACCCAGATACTTTCAGTTAACGGGTTCCTACCCACCTCTGATAAACAAGTACTCCACACGGGGTGTACGCTATGGGCCTGAGTCCCATCATGACTGTGCACAGCTTTGCTTTTATTGTTTCGGATATGTTATGAGTTCCTACTCATTTGTGCTGTATTATCACAGTTACATTACTGCAGTGCACGGTGTGGAGGTTCCACACAAAGTTTGTTCTCACACGGATATCTTTACCCTACATAGGGTGTGTATGGGGAGTATTCCCAGTTTTGTGCACAACGCATCTCCATCCCAAGAGATTTGTCATGGGTTCCCACTCATGCATTCGTGTTTACATATTTAGCTTACGTTTTACCCTTTTTGGGTGCATTTCATGCTTTCTATGCTAGGTATGTACTGTTTATATTGGACTTTATATTGTTATATTTCCACTGTTATCTTTGCATTAAATTTTTGTCATTGTGTAACGATAATGGTGTTTGGATGAGGAATCCCCTTTCACTTTTCCTGATCTTCCCTATTTCTTTCTTCATTTCTGTTTTCCTTCTGAGGTCTTCTCGTGTCTCGTGTGGATTCTGAGCTTTACTCTGCTTTTCTGTTGTGTATAGAAGGGAGGATGGTTTCTATGTTTGTTTTCCTTTCTTCTTACGGTTCTGTTTCTTCTGTTTTCTCTTTCTCGGTTCTTCTCCCTTGTTCTCTCATTGTTGTTCTTTTGTTTATTTGGGAGAAAGGGGGATATGTTATATCCTGACTTTCATGTTATGCATGCCCTTCCTGTAGAATCTTACAGTGATGACATGCCTTGGAATGTTGTGAGTCAAATGAGTCACAGTTGACTGGGCTGAGCTGCCTGCTGGCTGCTCCTGGTGGGGTCTTGAGAGAGTCTTGATATGGTCTCCCTGTGATCTTGTACCATCTTGAATAAAACCTCTTTGAATCACCTGAACCTGCGTGGACTTGATTACTACAATTTGTCTGAGGTTTTCAGTTGTGAGAAAAAAAGTTGATATGTTTGCTTCCTCCATTTCCATTCAGCCGCTCTCTGTATTTACCTTTGATAGTTTACTTGTTGAGAGTACTAGTGGGAGGTTTTTCTTTTCATTTTAGTTATAGAAGTCAGACGGTGAATAGATTATGAGGATACAATTATATGCTCGGATGAGTGTTAGTACATGGAGTTTGAGTAGTGTTTAGGGGGTAACTATTCATTTGATGACACTGGGGTTGAAGTTTTTTTACGTCTCTATTTGTTTTCGGGGATTTGGCGGGGGTATCGAGGTCAGGCATGTCATTATTAAGTACGGGTACGAAATGATCAGACTAGTAAGCAAGGAGAGGATCAAGCATTTGTAGAATTCAATGCCTGTCGATTATGTGGTCAGTAATGGAGCCTTTTGTAATACACGCTCTGGTTTACAATAGATTTCTCACTACTAAGAATGTCATCACATTCTCATTCCATTCTGACATTTTCAAAGGGGTGGATAGCACTATATATTTCCAGGATGATATATTAGTTTATGGTCAGTCCGTTGAGGAACACAACGCCATCCTTAAAGTTGTCTTAGATAAATTGAACAAATCGGGTCTTACACTCCGCAAAGATAAGTGTAAATTTTTAGTTGATCAAATTGATTATTTGGGCTACACCATTAGCGCCTCTGGAGTTCAACCAAAAGAGAACTTGTGCAGTGCCATAAGCTCAGCCCCTTCTCCAGTTGATAAAGACCAACTTCGCTCATTCATGGGTCTTATAGAATATTATTCAAAATTTGTAAAAAACTTTTCGGATAAAACTGTTTGTTTACGTTCACTCCTTAAGAAAGGTGTAAGTTTCCTGTGGTCCACTCAGCATCAAGAATGTTTTGACCAAATTAAGAAAGAAATTTGTGAGGCTAATGTTCTCTCCCCTTTTGATGTCAATCACAAATCCATTTTAACTGTAGATGCCAGCTCAACAGGCTTGGGAGCAACGTTATCCCAAATAGTTTCAGGTTGTGAGAAGACGGTAGCTTTTGCCAGCAGGACATTAACTGATTCTGAGAAAAACTATTCTGTCATTGAAAGGGAGGCACTTGCAGCAGCCTGGGCTGTTGAATATTTTAGGACATACTTGTGGGGCACTAGATTTCTTCTCAGAACTGATCACAAGCCACTGATAAAAGTATTGTCTCCTGGTGGTACTGGCAAAGGCTCTGCGAGACTTGTCAAACTAGCAGCCAAGCTTCAATGCTTTCAATATCAAGTGGAACACATTCAAGGTTGGAGAAATATTCAAGCCGACTGCCTTTCCAGATTGTCTGTTGATTGGCGCTCTGTCTCTGATCCTGCAGGTGTGCATTATAATGATGACATTGCAGTTGCCACAATTGATGATGCAGTCTTTGTGGGTGAGGGTGTGTTCGATGCTAATGACTGGAAGCGTGAGATGCAAAGTGATCACACTTTACAAGAAGTAATCAATTTGTTAAAATCTAGCCCAAAAAGAGAGAGTTGTCTTCCTGTGTCTGTACGTCCCTATTCAAAAATCCTAGACGAGTTGTCCATGTGCAGTGATAACATTTTAGTTAAGGGTGAAAAGTTTATTCCTCCTTTTGGTATCAGGAGAAAACTCTTGACCCTAGCACATGAAGGACATCTTGGTCAAAGTCTCACTCAACGACGTATCAAAAATCATTTCTGGTGGCCTGGTTTAGATGCCCAAGTGGTGGATTGGGTGGAAAATTGCTCTATTTGCAGAGAAGGAGAAAAAAGACTTAAAGTAGGTTGCAAATCTGATGATTCTCATATTGCCAATCCTGGCTTACCCTGGCACACTGTTTGCCTAGATTTCATCGGTCCCATGGGCGAATTACATGAGTCTGACAGGTTTGGTATTGTTGTGGTGGATGTTTTTTCAAAATGGCTTGTGGTAGAATTTACGAATGACATTACCACTGAGAGCACTATAACATTTTTAGGTAAACTGTTCAGAGATGAGGGCATACCCTCGATTCTCATTACAGATAATGGCACACAATTAGTTTCCAACGATATGCAAACATTCTTAAAAAGTTGTGGAGTATCTCATCATCGCACTTCCCTATACAACCCACAAGGAAATGGTTTGTGTGAGAGGTCCAACAAAGTGGTTAAAGGTATCATTCAAATGGCCTCGGCCAGTGGTTCTATTGTACGAAAGTTGGTTGATGAAATGCTTTGGGCATATCGATCCACTCCACATGTTCAGGGTGGAAAGTCCCCCTTTGAGTTGATGAGGGGCAGGTCCCCTGGAACAAAATTGGTTCCTTCCTGGATGAAACAGTTAGTCACCTCACGTGATGCAAAATTGGCACCACAAGAAGCAATGAATAGAGTATGTCGTTTCAGCATTGGCGATCAGGTTAAGATCAAAACAGGCAGAATAGGGAGAGGTCTCTCTAAATTCAAGGGGCCATTTACGGTCAAAAAAGTTCTTAATCACTGCGTTATCTTGAATAATGGTGAGTGTTGGAACTTTCGCCGTGTGGCTATGTATCAGAAATGTAATGACCGGCTGGTGCAGAACAAACATGACGGAGCTGCCAACAATAGTGGATATGTGTTGGCCCAGGACCCTGGAGTTCACACTCAACCGAGTGTTTCAGGTAATACTGTGGGGGAGGTGATTCTCTCATTCCTGCAGGTTCGAATCAATCTACCATACCTGGTTTGGGGAGTACTGTTTCCTCTCGTCCTCTTAGGTGCCGCAATCCTCCTGTGTATCTCAAGGATTTTATATGTTAAGAGATGTTAGTGTGCTTTCTTTCCTGTTAAAGTTTTTTTTTCTTTATCCTTTTGAGATGTACAGCTTGTTTTTTTTGTTTGGAAAGGAAGAAGATGTGTAATACACGCTCTGGTTTACAATAGATTTCTCACTACTAAGAATGTCATCACATTCTCATTCCATGTTTCCCCTTGAGTCTGCGTTCTGTTCCAAAGCAGTTAGATCTTGTCTTCTGCTTGGAAGAGTCCGCTCTCGCCGATCCCCTGTCTCTAAATAAAGATCTACAGTTTACTCACCACTTCTGGACCCAGTTATTTACCACACCTTTATTATGTGGATGCAATTTGGCATTCTAGACTAAAGAGGTCCCTAGTAGGTAGGGTCAGGGGTGTAGCTTAGTCAAAAACGTTGGGGGTTCGGGGGGGAGAGGTGAGTCTGGGATTTCCCAACTAGCAACATGGTGGACCCAACTGAAAAGAGTAGCGACGGGCTGAGGTCACTGACAGGAATAACGGGCAAGCTTAGGGGCATTCGTTTTAAGTTATTTAGTAAAGCTAGGACATTCTTGGTAGTAGCAATACTATAGTCTTAACGACGGAAGTTAGCATTGAACTTAAAGTGCCTACTATGTATTGCAAACTACTGTATACTATAACTAAAGTTTTTTAGCATGTGCTTAAAAGTCGCAATAGAACACTTATAATGGAAAGCAAAGAGCTTTTACCTGAAAAATGAATTTGAGTGTTTTAAGTTTCATCCTACACCCAGGTGACTGCGTCACAAAAGGACAAAAATGTTAAATTAAAAAAGAACACTTTAAAAGGGGTGATTCTCTTTCTTTTTTTTTATTGTCTCTTGTTTATGCAACTTATTCTGATGCCAGGGCTGGCTTTCGTGCTGGTGGTGTGACAATCTTTTTCGGTGCCCTCTCACCCCCAGTGACCTCCTTCTCCACGGATTTCCTCGCTACAACCATCCACAATTGCCCTTCTCTCTATAGCCCCTCTCACAAATGCATTTCATTTGTTTTATAGTGGTATTCATACCAATGTAGGGTGTAAGAGCACTTGTTGTAAGAGCTCTTGACATCACACAACTATGCAGAGAGAATGAATCATACATGTGTAAATCAGTCTATAGGAAATGTTACATAAGATAATGAGGATTACAAGGTGTAGGAATCACGTCAATTAGGGAGTATATTTTAAGAGTGATTGGTATGAAGAAACACAAACCTTAGGATTTAAAACATACCACAGTGGTTGGGATTGCCTATACCAATGAGATTGTATTTCTATCCAAACTAACCCTTTTTTAGCAACATTAGGATATTGAAAGACTAGGGAAAAAACATAAAGTTCTTAACTATACCATGCAGTTTCCATGCAGCTCTTTGACAGTTCATAGATCACTGTGGTATATTACTTAGGATTGGCATTTATGAACAGCGAGTAACTAAAGGATCTCTGTGACAAAAACAGAAACCCACTGAGCTGCCCACATAAATACAGTTCCGTGACCTGCATGGCACATGTTCTTTGCAGAAGGTACATTAACCCTTTTCGCTATTATCAAAACTGCCACTAGACAAAACTCGCTCTCTTTCCAGCAGGAACACAACTTTTAATCACCAGCGTTATCTTTACATTGTAATTGCTGCATGAATCCTGCTGAAACACACAAAGAACTCTGCTGCAGCAAATGCTTTTAAACCAAGTTATTTTCTAACACAGTGCTTCCCAATTCAGCACCCCAGACTCAGCACCCTAAAAGCCGTCCATGTCCGGTGCCCAGCTGTTGGTCACCCAAATCAACATGCACAACTTTTAAACTTCAAATGCACATTCCCAGAATCATGTAGGAATTCAGTTTTTATTGTCTGACTTTCTTACAGTACAGCTGATAATTGACAGCCGCTTCAAAGTACTTGTTAGCAAGAAAATACATACATGAAACTCATACATTAGAGTTTCTGAACAAGTCGAGTACATATACATGGCAGGTGCACATGCAGCCTTTGTAGACAAAACTGTAAAACATACACACCTGATTGCTCCTTTTTGCCTTCACTTATTGAAGCCGGTTAAGTCGTGGGTAAAAGCAGTGGAACTCTGGTTTTAAGTCTGGCGGGAGATTTGCAGTCGGAGCCGAGTGAAGCCGGAGCCGGAGCTGTGGTCGGAACCCGCGCCGGTGACCAGAGCCGGTGACTAGAGGAGCTGGGGTCGAGCTGAGATAAGTCGGGTCGAGCGGGCTGGTGTGGCGGCTGTTCACTCTCCTGCTCCCCGCTTCCCCGGCTCTCTCGCTTCGTTGCATCGAGCTGAGCGAACTGAGCGAGCGGAGCCGGTGACTGGAGCCACTCTCCCGCTCCCCCTGCTCCCCCTGCTCTCGCTGTAAGCCGAGGCAGATACAACTCCGACACAACTCTGACTACCTTGATTTGAAGGGTACCTGCACGTCTTTACTGTCTTTACGGGAGGACGTCTGGAGGTCCAGACGAGCGGCAGGCAAACAGGCAAGGAGGCAAAGCGCCAAGTGCAGGCAGGCAGGCAAGCGTGCTACGAGGTTCCTCTGCAGGGTTTTTAAGAAGTGCGAGAGCGCGGCCTCCGCTAGCGGCGGCCGCGGAGTGTTGTGCCCGGGAGTGTCCGCAGAAGCGGGTCAACTAGGTTGGGTGAGCCCTGCTCTCGTACCCCCTGCACCCCTTGCACCCCCTGCCTCCAGACCCTGCAACCCGGGCTCGTCCCACCCAAACACAGCCCGTAACACCGCCTCCTCCCAGCCGCCTCCCCTCAGCCTCCTTTCAGCCTTGCTCAGGTCGCCCCATTACTGTCCCTTATCCTCTAGGGTATTTAGTCACCCTAATTTAATCACTCTCCAACAGTTCCCCAACAGCTACGGTCAACTTCAACCTAAACTGCGCAATTGCCATTTCGGCCATCTCGGTCATCTTTGGTCCGGGGCCTCCCGGCCTCTTGGCTGCCCACCCGCCCGCTGTTTACTGGGCACGAGTTCCTTTAAACTTCACGGAACCGGCCAAACACGCCAAGCCACGAAGCCTAGCGACCGAGAGACCAAGTGCTTAAGCGGGGGTCAACCACCCCGCGGCCTCACCACTCGCAGTTAGCAGGCCCTCACCGGGCGCTCCTCAAAACCGCCCCATTTTCCTCCATTTTCCACCCCCGGAGGGGCAGCGGCACCCGAGAATGCGTTCAGGGAAAACCAGAGGAGCGGCCCCACCAAAAGAAAAGCACAAGGTTAAGGAAGAACTTATGGCACCTACCACAGTCCTTCCCAGTAAGCTCCCCTTAGGACCACCAAGCAGAGAAGAACCGGAATTGCTGCGAGAGTCTGTAGCCTCAACAGCCTTAAAAGACGCAAACCAACCCCAGGCTAGCACTGAGCCAACAGCAACTCCAAAAAAACCTACAGCGTCGACCCCGGACGCTAAGTGGAAAGGGAGCGTCACAGCTTCACTCACGACCTCAACCAGGTCCTACTCAGGTCTAAACAGCAGCAAACGGGCCCTGATTACCGACTTTTTAAAAGTCGCCATTAAATCTACTACGGAAAACCGATACCACAATGACTCCAAGATTCTGAAAGCAAATAACTTAACTCATACCACCACAGTTTCTGTAAGTGAGGCTCTCACGAGTCCCTTAAGTGACAGAACCACCACAAGATGCGAGACCGAAAGGAGTGGACCCCTGGTTCTCCAGGCCAAGGGCTGGGCAGCTACGCCCAAAGCAACTAGCATAGTCCCAAGCCTTCAAATTTTATCATCAAAAGCTCTCCATTCCCTGGACCTGCATCAAAGGCCAAAGCCCCTAGTCACTGAGGCACACATTCATCATCTCCAGCCTTTTTCAGTCCCTTCTTGCTCACAGACACTACTTTCACCCTCACCTGGCTCCCACGGCCCCAAAAGACCCAAGGATGGTGTCCCTACCCACCAGTCGACTACAAACATCATGAGTCCATTCGGCAATTTGATCATGCCATCAGGAGCCCAACACCTCGAAGCGCAAAAGTCCGCCAACACTAATACAAATAGCAGTGACGAGCCCGAACAATCATCGTATCTGTTGGAAGCAGAACAACATGAAGGCCAGAACTTCAGCCAGGCCGAATTACTGGAGGAGTCGTTCTTCCTGTTCGAAACACATAGAACTATCCCCTCTACGCCATCCTTTCAAATAAAGGATCCAAGAAAAAAGGACCAACCCAGCTGGACTCCGGGATGTCAGAGCGACCCTCTTCCAGCATTCCAAAGCAACAGGGAACACCACGCTCAGGCTCCCCCAGCAGAATCCAGCCGTTCCCAAACATCCTTTGTTTGGCTACTTCTGCTTAATAACTTGGACACAATCGGCAAAGCCATGACCCTCCATGCTGACAAGCTAGATACTCAAGTAGACCTTTTAAACATTCTAGCAATTCACGTCCAGGGGGTCGAACAGAAACTGCACAGCTTCAACGAGATGATCACGAAGGTGCAGCGAGACCGGGACACCACATACCAATTGTGCCACTGCGATTGCACTCAAATTATTGACAAACTAGCCGCTGTTCCAACATTACTGACAGACCTCCCGGGTACCACCAGGGATGCCCTATTAAATACCGCTCCTCAAGCTGGGAAAGTTCACGAGGCACCATGGGAAAAGGAAACGGCATGCTCCAGCCCCATGGAGGGACAAACTACAGGCGGCACGGGCACCTCCCCAGCACTAACACAAGCAAATACACCTGCACCCACTGCTGCAAGCGCCCGCGATAATTTAATCATTTTGGCCTCCCAATCCTTTGATCACAGCGAGCAGTCACCAGGAAGGCCGACTAAAGAAATCAAGCCACTAACCAAGCGGGAGAGAAAACGCCTTAGAAAAGCGAGAAAAAGTAAACAATCAAGACAGTCAATTAACGCAACCCCCGCCAAACCTGAACAGGGAAGGAAACAAAGCAAAAACGACGAGGTCTTAAATGCTCCGGAAGCAATAAGCAACAAGGAACCTTCGACCGCCTCATCCAACCCTCCCACCACACTTAGTAGCCCAAACGACACCAAAAGAGAACAACCGTCGTCAGAAAAATTATACAGTTTATTTAAACCTCCGACCAGGAAAGAGAAACAACATTCTAATACCTCGGTCACACAAATAGCAAAACTCGTATCCCCATCAAGGAGTGAAACGAAAGAAACAAGCATAATCCGTCCTAGAGAGGTCAACATGGTCAAGGACAACGCCAGGAAAGATTTCCGCAACCTTGTCATAACCCACAACCCGAGCCCGGGAAGCAATGACGTTACCAACGTAAGGGTCAACAAAATTCATATTCAAAACAATACCAACGTCTCTTCGTATCCGCCTTTGACGTACTCGGAGCCCATAGGGGCCGCCAAAGCAATGGAAAGGGATGCTGATTACGTGCCGCAGCATGACCCCTTTTTACACAATAATAAACTGGACTTTATTCCCCACTACGTTTCAAGGGGAAACCACGACATTCTCAACAGAAGTGTTCTGCTAAAACTATTCAAAGCTCTCCCTCCCTTGAGCCACATTAACACCAGTGATATTGACAGTATAGAGTTCAAACAGAACCCGCATTCCACGGAATTTCAAGAAACAACTACAGCCACGTTCGTAGACTCCCTCTTTAGCGAGCAAATCTGGCAGCAGAGGGACCCTCTTGAAAAGTGGGGCATCAAGTTAAAAAAGATCGACCCTCCGTGCTATCCTAGCCCACTTCACCCGCCAACACATTCAGCGGGCCTGTTAAAAGGCGCCAAAGGCCCGGATAACTGCAGCCCTCTAACAGGCACAGACCCTAAGGCCAGGACAATTACCATCCCTTTTTCTCATCCAGAAGCCAGCAAGTCAACAGGATCTCGGCACTTAAACACGGCCAAAACATCTCTAGTCAGGACATGAAAAAATCCACACGTAGCCACAAATCCACCCAAGGGCTACAACATCTGCTCCTGGAATGTGTTTGGCCTCAGCACGAAACTAGAAGACCCAGACTTTATGGAGTTTATCACACAGTATAACATACTCCTTTTCCAGGAAACATGGCTAACAAATTCTACACCCTTAGTCGGCTATAAGGAATTCCTGAAACCGGCTAAGAAGGTGACCAACCAAGGGAGAGCAAAAGGGGGTATCTCCACTTTCATCTCGACTGATATTTCTGGACTCGCCTCTGCCATAGACCTCGATTCCTCCTGGTTGCAATGCGTCAAACTTGACGCCCCGCCTTTAACCAGTCTGCTGATCCTTAACATTTACATCCACCCTGCGCTCAAACAAAAACGGGCAAGTATTGAACATTTACTAGCCTCACTTGCCACACTAAAACTTGCCTACCCAGACGCCAACATCATTCTGTCAGGGGACTTCAATATGACCTTATTGCAAAAGATAGAAGGCACTAAGGGACATACTCAGGCCCCAATTCGACGCGACACCCTTGGCAAGCGATGCGCAGCTCGCCTGCATGACCTCTCAATGTGCGTGATCAATGGTCAAAGCCCGACAGACTGCCCAGCAGCATACACAAGGGTTACTCAAAAGTCAGCTTCAATCATTGACTATACTCTCACGGATCACGACCTCGCTCCCTACATCACAAACTTTCAAATCATGGATAGAGCAGAGAGCGACCATCAACCGCAATCTTTCACGCTCTTAAGAAAAATCGCAAACCCAGTCCTTGCTAACGCGATGTCACAACAACTGCATTGCTACAACCTCAAACGTCTTATATGGAAAAAGGACAACATATGCGACTTCATGGGTACATGCACTAGTATCTTGGAGAAATCCAAAGCAGAACCATCAAGCATCCAGGCCTGGGAGTTATTCATCAGAGAACTAAATCACAAATGCTCAAATCAGGCAACTGGCAGCAAAGTAGGAAAACCTTCAGGGGCAGCTTGGTTTACTAAAAGCCTCAGGACTCAAAAACAACATTTGAACAAATACTTACGACAACTAAGAACCCGGGGCTCAGCTTCCTCCCAAGACCTCCTGCTTTTAATTTCAAAAGCCAGAAAAGACCTTAAAAGAGACATAAAGGCGGCCAAGAAAGCGTTTCATGAACACCTTTGGGAGAAACTCCATTACACTTGTAAACAAAGAGACTCCAAGCGCTTTTGGGAAATTATCAACCAGCTAACCAATGGCAGGAACCAACACCACAACTCTAACATAATGGAGGAAACATGGAGAGCTCATATTGAATCACTATACAACGAAATTCCAACCCCAGGCATCGCTGACCGTGGCCTTCAGACAAGGAACGGAGTCGCTGCCAGAGACCTAGTAAAAGACGACTCCACCTCCGCTTTACTAGACTTTCCCCCGCGGATCCTTAATGAGCAAGTCTTTAAAAAAAAAAAAAAACTTAAGATCCGAGGGTGCCCCAGGGCCCAACGGTCTCCCAAACGCCTTGTTCCGGCACGATCCTCTATTGTGGGTGAGCCATCTGACTCCACTCTTCTCCGACGTTTTAGCCTCCAACACGATCCCCGACTCCTGGAGGGGAAGTATCCTAAGCCCAATATATGTCAGGTTCTCGTTCTGACCCCTCAAATTACAGGTTGATCGCGTTAATCGATGTGGAGGCAAAAATATACGCATCGAACCTGCTGGCAAACTTAGAGGACTGGGCGGCCCGAATAAATCTTATTCCTCACACGCAAACCGGATTCAGGGCTGGGATGGGCAAACTTACGAACATCTCTGCAGTAACCCTCCTAGCCAACTAAGCCCTCGCAAAATCAAGGTCACTGTATGCATGTTTCATCGACCTTAAAGCGGCCTTTGACAAAGTCTCGAGAGCCACGCTATGGGCAAAAATGCATAATTGGGGTGTTCCAGCTAAGTTGCTGGAGGCCATAATAAACTTGTACTCTCAGACGTGGGTCCAGATCAGGAAAGGAGACGGGCACAGTATAACTAACAAGATCACAACTCTTAACGGGTTAAAACAAGGGTGTGTGCTGGCGCCCTGCCTTTTTAACATTTACATCGCTGACCTGGATAAGCACCTTCGGTCAATTCAATACGACCCTCCAAAACTTGGCAAAATACCTACACCTAGCTTTCAATACGCGGACGATATCGTTCTACTAGCGCAAACACCAGTAGGTTTGCAACAACTAATCACCAAACTAGGAGCTTATATCACCTCGGCTCAATTAACCATCAAACACCAAAAAACGAAGGTGATGCGCTTTGCCAAACAACTTAATGCAGTGAAAGATCGTAAATTCATCTGGACCTTGGACAAGCAACCCCTGACCCAGGTGGACTCGTACAAATACCTAGGCTTTCAAATTGACCGCAATCTCAACTTCAAGATACATCTGGACCAAGGTCGCACAAAAGCCAAACAGCTGCAGTTCGCTTTCAAAATCTTAAAAAACAAGCTCACAGGCTGCTCCACCGGTCATTTGCTAAAAGTTATCGCAGCAAAATTCCTTCCCTCCATCTCATATGGCACAGAAATCTTGAACGTCAAAGACGCCACAGGTCTAAACCTAGCACAATCAATTCTCTTGAAGAACCTGTTTGCAATCCCCCGCCATATTCCACAAGCCCAAATTCGACTAGAATACGGTCTAAGAAATCAGATCCCCGAAAGACAAGGTGCACTAGTCAAGTACTATTGGAGGATGAGGGACGCAGAGGACAGCACCCTCGCACATTACTGCTGGGTAGAGATCGAAAACCAAGCCAGGCTAAATAATTCAATCTTCAAAGTTTTGAAGGCTTCCCTCTCGGCACTGCAGCTAGAGGAGGCCTGGCTTACTGTCCCTACCTACTCTGGTTTTAAATCTGTGGTCAACAAAGCTATTAAACGGAATTCTTTATTAATAGACAAAACAGCCCTAGCAAAAAAATCTCACGCCTGGACAGTGATACAGACATACCAGAGGCTGCAACCTCAACCTTATTTGTTAGATCACTTTCCTCACCAGAAAAAGCACTTCTTCACGCTACTGAGGCTTGGGTCATTTCCATCAAAGGACCTAACCCCGAAATGGAAATACCTGTGGCAATCATAGGAATGCCGCCTATGCGGAGTAGGGGATGAGTCTTTACTGCATCTAATATGTATCTGCCCCTTCCTAGTAGAAACTCGAAAAACGGTCCTTCGGGAAGTCTTTAGTAAGGAACAAATAAGAACTTGTAGAGCAGCAATTATCCATTGTCTCGGAGGTTCATCAATTCAATTGTCCTGTAGTGCCATAAACTTTTTGAAAATCGCGGCAAAAGAACTGGACAAAATAGAAACTGCCAACCAACTCAAGTAGTTTTAGAACAATCAGCCTCGAAACTCCTCGATTGCACTGCTTGCATGTTTTAATACTTTTGACTTAAACTATCGCCACTTGTCTTCCGACTATCTTCTTCGTGCTTTTCCATATTTTTAAAGTTTTTAAAATATACATTTTATGTATTCTTTACCTATGGTGGTTTTTCCACCCTTTTATGATTTTTTTTATGAAATCAAATAAAAGTATATTTGACTTGACATACACACCTGAAGAGCGTCAGTCCCCCACCTGACTGGTCCACCTCCTTCTCAAGCGAGCACAGCACCCAATTGTGTAGAGTTCCAATTGTAGGTAAAATCACTGGCATGCAGAGACAGCGTATCTTGCCATGCTGCTTAAGCATTTGGGCCCGAAGGCGGCGTCATGCCCTAACAAAGGCGCAAAGGGATGAGCATTAGTTAGGTCACTGAGGGGTCACCCCAGTACACGCAGCACAGTGGAGTGAGTGACAGGCAGAGAGAGGCCCATTGCTATTGTGCAATTGTGCCAATTTCATTCGGATGTTTGCTTTGAGCTCAGGCTCTGCCTGTGCTCTCACATATTCCCTCCTCTGGGGCCAGTAATCTTGATAAAATAAACATATTACCTGCAGCAGAACCGATTATGCTGCCTCGTCACCAACAGAGTAATTATTTGGGGGGGGGGGGTGGTGCTCCACCCCATAGACCCAACATGAAGCTACGCCCCTGAGTAGGTTAGTGGACTGAATTCCCTTTTGTGCAGTGTAAGTTGAAGTTGCTGATGAATCAGCTCTCATGAAGGAAGAGGAGTTGCTCAGTCATAAATGCTGCAAGATTGTCTTTGATGGGTGGTAGATAACGCTGACTCTGTTCGTATTAATATTTCTAGAGTGAATGTTGAGAGTATAGGAATTCCAACTTTAGAACATTTGAGTCGTGATTATGCTGCAGTTCAGGTTATCCTTCCAACAGTTACTCCCCATCTTGTCTTGTCTATTCTACCTTAGCAAGTTCATGTTAGGCTGGTATTGTGTTGCCTTGTCCTTTGGCTAGGCTGAATCTGTAGCAGTGCCTCAGTTGGTGTTGTAAAGTTTTGTGGTTCATTTGAATCTGACTTAAATGTGATGTGTGTGGTGGTGTTGTTGATGACTGTGTTGGTTGCTTGGCTGTGGAGTTCAGTTTAGGTAAAATGTTTGTAGGACAGAGTGATACTGGGTTCTGAAAGGCATTTTTAGCTAGAATGGATTAACCTGGTGCTCCGCATCCAATAGGAGAAATGCACTGTTCTGTCTCTTACCCTGCTAACAAAGACCACCTACCCAGCTACATGGGGCCACTGAAATGGGAAAGGGGGATGGGATGAGTGAGACAACAGATACACTAGACTTAAACACTCTTGCTTGTCATATCTACTGGTCACTGATGTCTGCTGGAAGTAGTGGGTGTCTAAAGGAAAGACATAGCTTTAATACTTTCCATGAAAGTGCTGCACTTAACTGTTACAGTGAATGGATATACCTTAGCAATATCTCTGCTTAACCACCTTTCTGTACTTTGATGTGGAACTTGTATTTCCAGACACTAAATATACAAGAGATGATTATATTAAAGTTGAGTTAGAGTTTCTACTTGACTCTTGTGTCACTGCAATGGAATTAGCAAACATTAGCATTCAGCAAATCCTATCTTAGCTACTCAGGTAACATACTTAAATAGCTTACACTTTGAGATATATATATATCTAATGAGCAACACTGTTCTAACTTAGGAATCTTTCCTGTCCCATCATAAAATAAACCTAAAGTGTAATGCAACAATCCTACAGTCTTTACGAGGGTTCATATTAAATGTTCAAATAGTTTAAAGTTTGTTTCCATCATTCAACTTGACTTTCAGAAATACTTCTCTATAATTCCAAATGTTCTTCAAACAAGTCCAAGGGAAGTAACTTTTCCCTTCAAAGTAATTCTTATAACTGTGTAGCAAGGTCCTGGTTTCAGCAGTATTATATCACAATTGCCTAGTTAAGATGCCATAGGCCATGAGGGAAGTTCAATGCAGATATCCGAGATGGCAGCCACATTTCGATAATGCGTAAGAGTACATGGTCTGATGGAAATGTAGTTTGTTGTCAGGGGGCTGACGCATAGTGTCTTCTTCAGGTCATGAAAGTGCAATTGATACAGCGCCAGCACTCTGGAGTGACCACCAGCCTTTTCTTCTCTGAAATTGGGTCAGGTTTTGTGGTATCCCTTCTATTCATTCACCATGACCATGACTGTGAAATGTCTTTTGTAACTATATCATTAGTAATGTAGACCTGAGGGACATGTTGGATCTAATCATGTGGGATAGTTTGGGCTGAGGTCATGTGGTTGTACATATTAGTTACTGTCAGTTCTGTGTCACCAAAATCGCACAGCAGAATATCATTACCTGATTTCAGTGCATTACCTTTTTGTATTTCAGCGCATTGCCCATTTGTAAGATCAGGTTGGTAAGGACATAAATTGTGATGTTGGCATCAGAGAGGGCAAGAGGGATTTATAGGTGTATGTGACTAGGGTTTTTGGTTGTCTCTGCTAGAAGTGTGGGGAGAAGGATTTATGAAATAGTGGTGGTAGGGAAACAATGGGTGTCTTTTAGGTGTGGGGTTAGTAAGCTTTCTATTTTATCGTTGGTGATCAGTGGGACAGTTGGCGATTGTGACTTTTATTTTTAAACATATCTTTATTGGCATTTT